>VXBW01007109.1:2835-48867 GCA_013400375.1 Thinocorus orbignyianus
TTTTTTCTTTTTTTTTTTTTATTTTTTTGAGTAGCCCACTCATTCAGCGTTTTCATGCTGCACGCCCACCATTCTTTCTCCTCTTCCCACCCCCAGCCCCATGAATCATCGAGTCCCAGGCTCCACAGAGTGCTGGTTTATAAAATGGTTGCTCCCTGCGTGTCCTCAGATGCACGCATCACCCCGCCTGGCCACCTTCCCCTCCTGCTCGTCAAGGTCAGAGGGAAGGCTCCAGGGCACGCTTAAACCCAAAACGTATTTATTTACGTTTTCTGCCCAGCTGTCCCCCTTCCACCCCTTTTCTTTGCCTCTGGAGAATCTGATGGCAAAGCTCCCCGGATTTTTGTGGGGTCAGGCCTCGCCCTGCTGCAGAAGGCACCAGCACCACGCTGGGCCAAGAGAGGGGACAACATCCCGCTCCTATTAAAGTCAATGGGAATGGGTGGATTTGAGCGTCACTAGATTTGGCTGGCAGAGCCACACAGCTAACTGCGCTCTGGCCAAACCCTGCCCCATTCCGATCCAGCTTAACCACCGCCGTGCCAAGTCCCCGCAAGGCCGGCTTCTGTTCCTGCTGCTGGTCCGGTCTTGCCCACCCCAATCGGAATCCTGGATGACGTTGGGCGGCTGGAACGAGTCCTGCACCTCCCTGCTGCCGCCATGCAAGGAATCTGAAACCAGCTTCCTCCTCCTGGCACCTCCCCAGCAGATAAAGGTCCTTCGAGGTCGGGGATTGGTTGCCTAAAGACTGTATTAATTTAGACTGCAAACAAGCCTGGTGCCGACCAAGTCCCAGTGGTGCAAGGCACAGCCATTTTTACATCCTCCCGGCTGCACCTACTCCTGCTCCCTTCCAGCCCCACACTGGGGCTGTATTAACAGTCATAGGGTAACAAAAGGGTTTTTTCCCCCTCTCCGTGCAAAAAGCAAAAGTTTCAGAAACAGTTTGGTTCTGTAGCACCAACTGCTTTGAATAACCAACCCATTTTTTTTCCAAATACAAGGGGGAAAAATTTATATATATATAAATATATATATTTAAAAGAGCAAGCACTTAGACCACAAACTAGATTTTTGAAGAGAAAAAGGAATCTAACAACTGAATAACTTGCGCACAGCAAGGGCTTCACTGTGCATTTGAAACTTACTATTATTTGCATTTTTTACACAGAAAAAAAAAAGGGAAACAGAAACCTGGTATCATAAAAACAATGCCGGTTGGCAATAGGGATCCTTACAATGACAGGAACGTGCTTACGCATTTTTATGCCCGGCTTATGCATAAAACTGCATTTATGTTACATCTCCGATCAACTCTGTTTTACTTAATTGTATCAGTGGGGATTCTCCTCAATAAATATCCATTTAGCAGAGAGGCTACAAAGCCACGTAGGACAGAGGTTTTTGGGGAAGCAACCAAGCCCAGGCTGGCTGCACCCAACACGACTGAAGCGTGCGAGTGGCTCTGCAGTGTGCCCTAGTCACAGGACACGTGAATCAAGAGNTATTGAGTTGCGTCCTCCCAGGTCCCGACCCCCACACCCCCCCCATACCCCCCCCCCCAGCCCTTGGGGTCTGGCGGCAGGAGGCTGTACCCAACCCCCCCACACACATATACTGCATTATAATGGATTTCCCTCTCTCCCAGAAAAGCAACCATTCCCTTTTTTTTTTTTTTCCTTTTTTTTTTTTTTTTTTTTTTTTTTTTNTCCTGGATGACGTTGGGCGGCTGGAACGAGTCCTGCACCTCCCTGCTGCCGCCATGCAAGGAATCTGAAACCAGCTTCCTCCTCCTGGCACCTCCCCAGCAGATAAAGGTCCTTCGAGGTCGGGGATTGGTTGCCTAAAGACTGTATTAATTTAGACTGCAAACAAGCCTGGTGCCGACCAAGTCCCAGTGGTGCAAGGCACAGCCATTTTTACATCCTCCCGGCTGCACCTACTCCTGCTCCCTTCCAGCCCCACACTGGGGCTGTATTAACAGTCGTAGGGTAACAAAAGGGTTTTTTCCCCCTCTCCGTGCAAAAAGCCAAAGTTTCAGAAACAGTTTGGTTCTGTAGCACCAACTGCTTTGAATAACCAACCCATTTTTTTTCCAAATACAAGGGGGAAAAATTTATATATATATATAAATATATATATTTAAAAGAGCAAGCACTTAGACCACAAACTAGATTTCTGAAGAGAAAAAGGAATCTAACAACTGAATAACTTGCGCACAGCAAGGGCTTCACTGTGCATTTGAAACTTACTATTATTTGCATTTTTTACACAGAAAAAAAAAAGGGAAACAGAAACCTGGTATCATAAAAACAATGCCGGTTGGCAATAGGGATCCTTACAATGACAGGAACGTGCTTACGCATTTTTATGCCCGGCTTATGCATAAAACTGCATTTATGTTACATCTCCGATCAACTCTGTTTTACTTAATTGTATCAGTGGGGATTCTCCTCAATAAATATCCATTTAGCAGAGAGGCTACAAAGCCACGTAGGACAGAGGTTTTTGGGGAAGCAACCAAGCCCAGGCTGGCTGCACCCAACACGACTGAAGTGTGCGAGTGGCTCTGCAGTGTGCCCTAGTCACAGGACACGTGAATCAAGAGAAGCAGGCACTGGGAAAGGCTCCTGCAGAGTCCCAGGGATGGCAAACAGCCCACATTCACCCACGGTCATTTACATTCTAACACTGTGACTGTGCTTTCTTATAAGTTTTTTTTTCTCCATTTTTTTTCTTTCTTTTCTTTGTTTGTTTTGGTTTTTGGGTTTTTTAACAATTTTCTTTTAGTGCAGTGTAACTGACCTCAGGATTTGTTTGTGCCTGTTTTTCACATTATGAATGATGCTGTTCTCAGAACTTCAGCACATTAAATGGGAGAGGGGACAAACAGCATGCCCTAAGTATATATTAAGGGTGACTTTACTGTGTGTTTCCCCATATTAAAAGCAGACCTCACGAGAATAGAGGGTAGCTGTTGCCAGCGTGTGCCCTAGGATACTGACGGGGAAGGATGGCAGCTGAGGGGAAAGTGACCTGTTACTTCTGCAGAAACAAGTCACTTTGCTGCGGTGCCTGCTGAAGGGGAGCTCCCAGCCTTTGTGCAGAACGTGGCACCACATTCCCCAGCTCTGCCTTCAGAGAAGCAGGTTTGAAACAAGTCAGTCTTTGCCCTCTGCCTTGGGAGTGGCTCGAAGTCTTTGGCTGCAGATTGCAGGGTTAAATTGAGACCGTTATTTTGCATTGAGCTATTTTCATCCCAAAGTGCTTTAAAGGCTTCGCAGATCCACAGGTGCTGTATGCACAAGAATCACTTCAGCCACCTATTAACCAGAGCTCTGCAATGCCTAGTCCCTGGGCACGATGACTGCCAGATGATTTTGTTTCATCCAGCTGAGTCAAGTCTGGTTTTTGGTTAGTGGAATACTTCATGCTATTTGTAAAGGAAAACTGGCAGGATCTTTACATGCAGAATAGAGGTAAGTATGGACAGTTACACTCAGCCCTGGAATTTGAAATCCCGCCGCTGAGACGAGATCAGCTCTGGAGTCTCGCTCTGTTCCACCACTCGTATTTGTTATTAGTTATCAAAGCAGTTCTCCTTCCACTCAGTGGTGCAGGGAGCTGAGCATGAACATCTGGAGCCTTTCACCTATGGGATAGGTATTCAAAGGCCTCCAGGGCAACATGTGGAGAAAGAGCTGTGGTGTTTTGATGGTCTACAGATGATGAATTGATAGTGTCACTGCAGTTTCTCATGGACAGGTGCCTACAGCCACCTCCACAGCTGACCTTAACTCATACTTGACTGTTCTGCCTAAAAGAGGCAAGAAAACCAAATTACTGCATATTTGCCATTACGGAAATTACATTTAAAAACGCAAAACCACAGTAACATATAAACAGTATGCCTAAAATGAGCAATATAATATCCACTCTGCACTGTACATACACCTTTGTATAGAATGCACACACTACATTAAATAAGCATGCCTCCCTGCCTCTAGTCAGGGTAGAGAGGGAATTGTGTGGTGAAAGACGTAATTTGTACATTAGGAAGTCTCTGTTGCCAGATCAGCAGCAGCAGCACTGACGTCTGTACTCTCTCGCTTTGTTCCTGCTGCTATAAATCAAAATGACTACAGTCCAAATGCCTCACTTGTTTAACTATAAATGCACTGCTAGTCAGAAAAATCAACACCAGGAGGGATCTAGATAATCTGCATATACTTTAAACTGATTAAATAGAGAAAGTCCAAAAAAGGACAAGAATAACATTTATAAAATTATGATTTCAACAACAAAAACTTTTAAAGGGTGGAATCCAGCAGGGCTGTAAAAATTCTGTGTCTACAGGCATTGATATCTTTGCTAAATGAACTATCAAATTTGCCTTTTTTTAATGTGCATTGGGATTTTTTTCTTTTTTTTTTTTTTCAGATTAATGCAACCTCTTTAGAAGCCTATTTTCCCTTGCGTCCTCATGTATTTTGCTGCTTGTGTAAACTACTGGAAGCAAATTAAAACAGGGTAGATGAACTGGGTCAGGCTTTCCTTTCCCTGGTTTTATATCCCCATGTATTTATAATAATAAATGCAAACATATATAGCTAAGGTTGACTCCCATTTATTTGGAATTTTAGAAAGCTGAATGAATATCTCCTCTGCAGATCAAATGAGCCCTCAAAGCCTAAAATACCACTTGGAAGGGATCTAAGTTCTAAAAGAGGATTCAACAGTTACATAAAAATGACTGTGCCAATGCCTGCTGCTAACCTGTTGGCTGGGCGAGAGCAGGGGAACTCTCCTCCTGACACCTACCGAGAGCTTGGAATTGCTATAGAAAAATGCAACACAGTTTCTTGACTAAATGGAAAGGGAACGGGAGAAAATAAGAAGGTAACCTTCCAATACCAACATTAGCTCAGCTGAGCTGTAAATCCTGTGCATCGGGCAGGCATAGCCAGAAATATGTTGAGCTGTACTTCTGAAGAGGAAATAACAGGATCAGAGAACAGCAGGTGAGCGCATTGTCAATGCCACGCTGACGTTGCTGTTGGAGCCACCGCATTACAGCTCCCCAGACCACCAGATTTTTACAGTAAGACATTCAAAGAGTACCAAAGCAAAAAGTCTGAAGGTATTTGGGTCATGGAGCCTGTCCCGTTAGGCCTTGGCTAATGAATTTGCAACCAGATGTTCATTTTAATACCCAATCCAAAACACACTGAAGTCCATGGAAAGTCAATTGGAAGCTCCAGAGTACCAGGGGAAAAAAGATACTTTAAAGCCAATTAAAAAAATAAGAAAATAATAAACAGGATGTAGCCATTGGTTCATTCAGCTTCACACTGATCCCTGGCAAAACTGTGGAAAAGCAAAAGGAGGTGGCACAGGGTCGTTGATTATTATATATCCCTGAAGTTGTCCTAGTTGTCATGTAATAGGTGGAGACCATAAGGAATGAAAAACACCCTTCTCATTGCAGGCCAGCCTACCCAGTGTTCCTTCTCACTTGCCATTGGTTAAGAGCATGTAGTACAGGTGGTTACTATAGCTCAACTGGCACAACTGTAACATTTTAGGATGTGAAAACTAAATTAAAGGATAGTAACATGATCAATCAGTCACTATAGTTTTATAGAAACAGCCTACCAGATCTGATTAAGAAATTATTGGGTTTTCTTTTCTTTTAGTTTATAAACGCGTAAGTTGAAAGAGAATCCTCCTGAGGTAACAGGCATCAATAAGTCATTTGGACCATTCTATGTGACACTTATTAAAAAAACGCGAACTATAAATAATAGGCAGTATAACACATATTAAGAAGTTAGACTGGAGTCTAGCATCTGAAAAATTAAGCTAAACAAGATCTTGTCTGTTTTAGAGTAACTAATTAACTGTTGCGGCCACTTCCCCAAGACACAATTCACTCTGTCTGGAGTCTTCAACTCAGGACTGGCTGGATATCTTTCCAGAGATTGTAATCTTATTACAGAAGTTTCTGGCTGAGATTCTCTAGGCTACACTATTGGGGAAGTCAAACAGTTAGGGTCCTTCTAATTCTTATTACATAGCACCTTGATAATTGGAGAACATAAGCATAGATTATTCTACTCTTATACTTCTTATGTAAGGTTTCCCCTGAGCAAAGTTCAGCTTCCTCTTTTGCATATATTTGCATCTATACAATTTGCACACAGATCTTAAAAGTAAGAAATCCTGCAGTGCCTTTGTATCACGAGGAGGCTGTAGGTTGTTGGACAAAAGATCAAATTCACAGGAGAAAAGAGAGAAAACATAAATTTCGGGGGTGGGGTGTGTGGAATATAACCTTGGTTTGGTGCAGTCCTCCCTCACGCCTACTGGATTAGTGAAAAAAAAAAACTGGAATTAAAATGAACAAATAGCCATACAAAACCTAGTGAGAACTGCAGTGGAGTGGAGACATCTAGCTGCCTGCTGTCTACCAACAGCATTTGTGAATCAGGAAACCCTGGCTTTAGAGAGAGTCTATAGATATGCACTTCTTTAGGACAAATCAAATAAGCCCTTTCTTACTGGAGAGGGAATACAAAACTGGGATAGAGGGGAGATACGCACTGTTTACATCTCCTCCTGTTCTCTCTGGAGCCTTACCAAACAAAAGCCTATTTCCTTTAATTCCCTAAGTTTGGTTTCTTAGGAGAGCTTTTTATTCTGGTATATTTGGTGACGTGGTCTTAAAAAGCAGCTTTGAATGTTCAAATTGCCACGAGAAACAGTGCTTAAAATACCTCCTTGGTCTGGAACTGAAGCGTGCTGATGGAGACAGCATGAATAAGCCTGATTGTCATTGTCCAGGCAGCACCCTGTCCCTGATTAGAAAGTCTAAAAAAGAGACAGTGTATCATTGCTGCGCTATACTCTCCCTTACATTGTAAGCAAAGCCAGTTCCAACCTGCCTTTACATCTCCAGATGCCCAGCAAACACATAGGCTGCATGTCCCACGTTGCTGTGGAGGCTATCACACCCGCAGCCTTACGAGAAGAGGCCAATAAAGCTGCAGGGTGCCCTCCTCCGCAGAGGTACTTTTGGGGCTCTGCCTATAAACCAGAACCTGCTGGATGACTGCATCCACATGGGCAAGTAGGAATTTAGAAACACCACCAGCTGAGGGACCAAGAACTAAGACAACTTGCAGCATACTTATGCACAGCTTTGAGACATGAGGTGTGCCCTTCATTTTGCACAGCCCCCAGCTCCTGCAGAGAGTTGTCACAGGCTCTCATACTGCATGATTGGGAAATGTGCTGAAATAAAGCAAGCTAAAAGGTCAAAACCTTTGTGGTATGGAGATCGGTGACTGAAATACAAGCATGGGGAGGCCTGGCAAATTGACTATATCACACTCCCTCAGACTCACCAGGGTGAGCATTACGTGCTTACAATGGCAGAAGTGAGCACTGGATGGTTGGAAACCTATGCTGTACCCCATGCCACTGCCTGGAATGCCATCTGGGCTTTGAAAAGCAAATTTTGCAGCAACATGATACTCCAGAAAGAGCAGAGTCAGACAAAGGGACTCATTTCAAAACCAGTCTTAGAAGTACTTGGGCAAAAGAACATGGTATTGAGTGGCCATATCATATGCCCTCTATCATGCACCAGCTTCTGGAAAAATTGAGCAATACAATGGATTATTGAAAACCACCCTGAAAGCAATGGGGGGTGGAACCTTTAAAAATTGGGTCAAGCATTTAGCACAAGCTACCTGGTTAGTTAACACCAGGGGATCTATTAATCAAGCTGGTCCTGTTCAGTCAGACCTTTTACATACTGTAGAAGGGGATAAAGTCCCTGTGGTGCATGACAGGAGTACATTGGGGAAAACTGTTTTTTTTTTTCTACTGCAGGCAAGGGCAAACCCATTCGTGGGACTGTTTTTGCCCAACAAGCTGGATGTACTTGGTGGGTGATGCTGGAGAACAGAAAAATTCAGTGTGTACTTCAAGGAAATTTAACCCTGGGTGAGAACACTCAATTCTGAGCTGAATGGTTTTAATTGTCACACAATACTAACATTATTCAATAAGTGGTTTTTAGGATAATATAGTGATGATAAATCCTGAGTTAGCTTCATCAAGTGATACCTAGCAAACTCTTCTTGTGGACACAGGCTACAATAAATTTTGTATTGTCTTTTCTACCCTGAGAGTCTATGACAAAAACCCGCAATTATGAACTCAATGAACTTTTGTGTGTAAAGTCATAAGTAAGAGACATACATATATATATTCGTATATATAAGTGATAATAATCTGATCACAATGCAAATGGTATGGAATAAGGAGTGGAATGTCCTGGTTTGAAGTGAAATGAACCAATTTTCTGTTTGACAATTTTATTTTTTTAGCTGGGCCTCTTCTAACTAAACTCTGACATGAACAGCATATTATTCAGAAAGCGTTCATTCTCACAATGGTAAGACCTGAAAGGTAACCCAAAACTGACCAACAGGGTATTCCATTACATCTATATCATGCCCAGTATAAAAGCTGAGGGATCGAAGGGTCAATTCTCTTTCTTCGATGGCTGACGTCCAAGGAGGACCCTGTCTGTTCATTTGCCTTCGTCTCCCAGTCCGAGCATTCCTGACTCCAGATCTGGAATCCAGCTCCTGTTGATCACCAAGTCCAGTCTGAGACCCTTCCCAATGCCTACTAGTGACATGACCATCATCCTGGGAGCTTGATATGGTTTTGTGTATATTGCATCTATTTCATTATCTTTTTTGTTTTTAATTTTAGTAATAATACTTTATTAAAGTAATTTAGTTCATTCTAAACCCATAAATTTCCTTATCTCTTCCTCTCCTTTCTTTTTTTGGGGGAGGAAGGGCCATCTGTCAATCTGGTTTTGGTGAATTTGGCTGAAACCATGACAAGAGGTCAGCAGCAGGGTATTGCAGCAAGAATACAGCCTTGTCCCTTCAGCTTCTTGACACATCTCCTTCCAGCTTCAGCCTGTGCCTGCTCTGAGTGCACATAAATGCACACATGTGCTAGCTCCAGCAGTAACCAGACTTTCTACGCTCCCAAGTTCTGACTGTACTGATGGGGAACTATCCAAAATTGCAGTTGGAGCCCAGCTGTTATCTACCATCACCCAATAAACAAAAGCCACCACAGCTCCACATATACGCTTCTCAGAGAAACATGAACTGGGAAGCTCTGGACAGGTTTTGCGTAAGAAAGTACAAGGATTATACTAGTTACAACTATCTAATCACAACAAAGTAATCACTGGGACTGTGGAGGTTAGCCCAGAATTCAGATACTGACGTGCATCTAGAATGAAATAGGAGATTTAGGACATCAGGACAAAGGAAGGATAATAATAGTGGCCCAAGCTCAAATGTTAATGCATACCAAACGTTAATGGGTCCCAAACAACAGCCGCTTCAGAGGAGTGTTTTCAGTTTTCTCAGGGAAGAGATATCACCAGCAGAATAGGTAGATGAAGCATTAGCTTGTGTTCAAAGGCCCCTAACTATGTCAGGGGCAACTTCAGGTCCACAGTTCAAGCTAAGGTAGGCACCTCTGTCTCAAAACTGATTGAGTTTGCAGGCATCTCTGAGTGTAAGCAGCAAGGTTGCAGGTGCAGGGACAAGAATGTTTCTCCTCTAGAGAGCTCCCTTGAGAAGGGGTTTGAGGGTGCCCTTGTGGTATCATATCAAGCAAGGAAGTGTGCACTGCAGCATCCATTGCTTTTTTCTAGAAGGAAGACTTCAGCCTCCTGTCCTTCTTGTGTCAGCCTAAGAGTAACAAAAGAGCCAGATGCTTGTTTGGTCTTTCTAAACCAGTGCTTGGCCAGGACTTTCTGGCTCGTGCCTTCAATCTCTGGGGTTTTCATGTGTCCCCCCACAAGTCTCCAAGTGGTCTGAAACCACCTAGCTTCCAAGACTGAGCATATTCATTGTAATATAAATGAGATTTAACACTTTTAACTAGAGCTAAATTTATCAAAAGAAATCACAAAATGAGCTAACTGTGAAGGTCATTATTCTGAAAGGGAAATGTGTGCATAAGGACTAAACTTTACCTGGAAAATCTGAGCTGAAAATTTCTCCCAATGATTAGGGGACAGCAAGAATTTGAGGGATATATTTATCAAGAAAGCTGTGGAGAGAGACGCTTCATGGAGTATTCTCACCGTTCTGTTCACAAGTGCTAATGTAAGCATCCATGAAATTCACCAGTGTAAGAAAGATAACTGAATAAATCTGAGTTCAAGCCTTACTTGTAAAGAAGCCCTCATATTGCCATGACTCATTTTGGCAGCCCACCAAACCTGAGAGAAATTCAATGGACCAGCATAAACCTTGATCACTGAAGTTAATTGAGGTCAAGTCACAACTGGAACAATCTTGCCCATTCATTCATTAACAAGAGAGGAAACAAAAGCCACTATATAGATTGTTTCTGCCATCTGGGGCAAGGTTTGCTAAGAAAAGACATTTCTGACTTAAAAGCACAAGCCTCCCCTTCTGTTCTCCCTAAAGGAAAAAGAAAAATAAAATAAAATTTTGTAGGAAATTTAGATCTAGGCATTCATGTCATCCCAGAGCCTCGAAGTTGGTGTACTACCTTGCCACATGCAGAAGTCCCTGAAAGTCTATTGTGCTGTGAATGAATCTTCACCACCTGACTGAATTCAGAGTAGCTAATTTTTCCTGTACCTGCTGTACTGCACTGTGATAATTAAGTGTACTCAAGCTTAGTCTACTGTAACGTAGTATTGTAACAGGGACAATGCCCACAGTAGCAAGAGGAGAACATTGGAGTAATGTTCTATCACTGCCTTGACTTTGACTCAGTGCTTGTGCCTGCAGGATTCTTTGCTTATTACCTTGAAAATGGCATTACCAGTGAAGTATTCCACATAAAAGACTCTTGGAAAAAGAAAAGAAATTAGGGTAGTTTTCTCATGCTGTGTGAGAAAACAGCATCCAGCCTCATGCATGAAATTCCTTTGTGTATCTTAAGTTTCCAAAGAACAACTTTGTTTTCATGGCAGTTAGCCCCAAAGATGAAGTTACAGGTCTTCTTCATAGTTTGTCCCAACTGTGTGTATTAGGTTTGTGCTCTTCACAATCTGGGATATTACAGTAATCACTCAGTCACCTTAATTAAGAATTTACTTTATAAACCAGTTCTGGCTGCAATTTTGGGAAGCCTATGATCAACAATATCTTCTGAGAAGATGTTTACCTCAGGTTCTTGACTGTCTTGGAAAGGAGCCACCACATTGGAACTTCACATCAGCAACAACTCCTCTCTTCTTATCAGTCATGTAGTGTGCTAGTGTCTTTGAAATAACTTGGTTTGGTGTTTTACTGAGTCTACAAATAAAAATAGGGGCATTTGTCCCTGTTTTTTACTGTTGTATGTTTTTTGGAAAAAAAAAAAAAAAAAGCTACATTTCAGAAAGGCTTTAGAATCAACTGAAGACCAAGCCTAGATGATCCATCCCAGGTTTTACTTGATACTTGACTGCTTCTGGAACAGGACATTTCGGGTGTTTTGTCAATTCCCTGTAGATATCCACCGGGATGTAGGTATTGAATTAAAAAAAACCAAACCCTTTAGCTTACTTGCTGCAGCTGAGTACTTCAGTTAGCTTTTTACCTGAAGTAATAAATTAAAAGCAACCCATTATCTGGGTTGCAGTGCAACTAATTCTTCTTCAAAATCCTGACATTTACAGTAGAGGAACTCTTAAATATATAAACATTTCCCACTTTCACTAATACTATTAATCTCCTCATTCACTTCAACCACAAATGATTTTAAATAGCCAATACATCTTCAGAATCACTTTTATTTGCACTTCTGGAATAGTCATCTAATGTCCTAATGTATCTACAGTAAGAGAATATGTCCTGAATATAGTTCTACAAATATTTGATTAAAATCGGAAAAATATTTGAAATTGTTCTAGTAAGGTTTGTATATACAAGCTGTTTCTGTGGGCAGAAATAAGTGTTTTACTCAAGACTTGAAAGCCACTTTAAACGTATTTGCAACTAACTGGAATTAAGACTTTTTTTCAGAAGAAAGGTAATGACTTATTTAAGTCAGTAAAGTCACCTGTTACCTGTTTATTTAAATGAGGAATATTTCCTTCTACAGCAGACTTAAATGGATACCTCATTATGGTGCTAGGAACACTATTACTTTTCAAAGCTTTGCTGAAGCTCTAATCCCTGTAAATTACAGGCAGAGGAAAAATAGCGACTTCCAGTTTCAAGGAAATATCTATGCCTACTGGAGGACCAGCGCAGTCACTGGTAGACATCTCCGTAGTGAGAGCCCACACCTAGCGTGTCAAGAATATGCAGCAGACGGAGCAGAAGAGTTGCTACTAGAGCAGATTAGCAACTAGAAAGCTAGTCTTTTGGAAAATCCTCATATATGTTTTTGCCTCGTATTATGACAAACAACTGCAGTTTCAGATTTTCTCACAAACCAGTTGTAAGAACAGTCAGCTAAAAGAGAAGCCTGCCACATACTGTTCCATTTCATTTTAATGCTAAGCTCTGGATCTGCTACTGCATTTCATTGTTTGGGTGCCTTTGACCCTCTTTTCTCCCAGAGCCCGTGTCCCTGCTACATCCTTCCTCCCATGCCCTGGGAGCCTTTGCTCACAACAGGAGAACCAGTGAGCCCCATGCGGGTAGAACCCTTGGAAGAAGTGGGCTATTGATTGCAATATAAATCAATTAGTATATGGGAGGTTAATTACAATTCCAGAAGCCTTCAAATACTTGGGTAGACTACCAGTACTACCTCTCTATCTACATACTCATCCTGTCTGTGCTGGTGTTTAACTTCTATTGCCAGATTAGCTTGAACAACGGGGTATTAGAACAGTTACAATTACAACAAATTAGAGGGAGCGACAGAAAGTGGAAATGTGTCACTTACTGTATTCTTGTCTCAAAACCTTATGACTTACCACCCTGAAAGGAGGTGAGGGAGCCAGCAGCAAACAAGATCTTCCATTGTGAAAGGACTGACAGGTCTAATCATCATTTCTGCTTCAGAAATTTTTAAAACGCAGTATGTGAAAACATGCTGACCCTTGGGAAATAAGTGGGGCTGTTAAAAATAAATAGGTTCCAGCTTTTCAGGAAGAGCAGATTCACTAGTGACGTAAAAACACCCAGCAGCTTGTCCCAGCCATTTCCCATGAGACACTGCTGATTTAGGAAGAAACAGCAGCTCACACAGCTGCCTGGAAATTTAAATGCCAGGATGTTACTTCTTGAATCTAATTTTTTCCACAGCTCACCTTTGGCACAGTGGCAGTACTTGCACAGTCCTTCCATACCCTCAGAAAGGCCCTTTAAACACTTTCAAACAAACAAAAAATAAATTAACCTTTGTGGAAAATACAAGAGTGTTAGTAATATCCTCTTGTTGGGAAAAGTTTTATTAATAAAATATTTCATATTGTTCATTTTATAGGGTTTTTAAATTTTTCTTTTGAAACTGATAATGAGTCCCAAGTACATTTTGAATGTTGTGCCCATGCACTTGCAGAAAAGAACCAGCGTTAGGGTAAAATCCATTGGTGCACAAAGGTACAGCCTGTGGTCAGCCTGGGCCAAGGCAGAGAGATGAAAAAGCAAGTGCTGAAACAGAAGTTGTCTTCTTAATGGAATTACGAGTTTGCAGCCATTTCTATCATTTACTACAGCCTAGTTCTGTGATACTAGAGCCACAGTCTTGATAGTAACAAGTAAGATCTCTTAAATTTCAAAGCATATTTGTGTGTCTTTAACTCAAAGTGGTTCATTTTGGGCCTATGTGAAGACTGCAGGGGTGAAGTATTAAGTAATTTTATTTAGGAAAATAGTTCTTCCAGTAAACATTTCATGGTCCATCTGGTTTCTCTTGTGTTAACTCATCAGGACCTAGCTCCTTTACTGTTTCCTTCTTAGATTTCCACTCACTTTTCCCCCAAAAAGTCCTGTTAAATCCTAACCAATGCTTTCTGTAAGTCAGAACACATGAATTAGTGTTTGTTTATAAAAGGAGTATAGGGATTATATTGCTGGACCAGATTCTTTATACATAATCACTTCAACACGTGTCTTTCCACTCTGCTTACAGTAAGACTGCAAGTCATGTAAACATCTCTACAAGAAGAAAATTGCTAGTTGGTTTGCTGTTCTTCTGCTCAGAGAGAATGAAGAGTGTATTAAAAACCTAAAAATTTACAGAAAATATAGACCCATACAAATATATGTCCAGAAACTGAAGGAAAAGTGTCATCCCGATTAGTACTTCTTGACAGGAGTCAAATAAGTGACATCAGGCAAGATCTATCATCTTGTCATTTGCCCTGGGTAACATGCATGCATTGCTAGACAAGCAGTAGAAACTTATTTCACAGGCAATGGTCTCTCTTCAGAGAATTTCTGGTGGCAACTACTAGTAGGAATAAGCCACAACCAAAAACCCACAGAAATGTACTGAGGTTACACACCTTTGATGAGAAACCCTGTGGCCTGTAATTTTTACAGGACAGAAGTTACACTCAAACAGATTGTCATATACACAGGGAATAGAAGGGAGCAACAACCAAAACAGTTCCTGCAATTTCTGCCCAAAAGAGCTTCCCTTGGCTGATCTGCCATCACCCGAAACCTTCCCTTCTTAAACCTCATGATCAGAAAAAGGAGACCCTTAAACACAAATTAAGCCATCCCTGTCATAGGAAGGTTAACATTGTCCACAATTTTAAAGGCTTAAGGTCCTACAGCAATAAGCCCTCAGGTGAAACCAAACACAGTGGGAAGGCCATCAATCTTGCTGTTGGCTTCAGGCATGGCCAAGGCTTCTCTGTTCTTTCAGACTCTAAGAACTGTTTGGCTAGTGAGACAAGTGCAGCTCTACACATGGCCAGAAGCAGCAAAGCAGGCACAGCATGTCACTGGGCAACTGAAGAGGTCAGAGGAGCAACACGTCTCCATACCTCATCTCTCTAAGAAGTTGTTTCACAAGCAGCACAGCTAAGGAAGCCTGGTTTCCTGGTTGCACAGCCTGAGCATTACTTCTCAACCACCTTTCCTGGCAACAGACCAGGTTTCTCCAGCATTCACCCAGTACCTAGTGGGGTGAGAGACAGCTCCACTCTCTGTTCAGTCACCTTCTAGGTGACAAGCAAGCTGACCAGCCAGCTGCCATGCAGCGTCCTGGGCTCTTCTGCCAGAGGGCAGGTAGCAACACCTCCTTTCTCAGCTCAGTTCCTGGTGTCCCCCAAAATAAGTGGGAGTTCAGTGATCATTGACACCTTCTTTCAGAATAGGCAAAAATTGACTAAAAACTATGGGAGGGAAGGTAATGGGGATAGATAAACAGCCAGTGAGCTCACGTCTTTGTTCTCCTAGCAGCTCAGGCTAAAAGGGAACATTTTGTATATACATATATAAGGGTGACAAACTGGCAAGATTCTCAGTATCAAAAGAAGCTTGGCCCTGTCTCAAGAAACCAACAGCCTATTTGAAGTTAGTTGGTGTGTTTTTTTCTCTGGTAATGACTTTAACAGTGTTCTTTCTTTTACTAGCCATACTGGGCACTAGTCCATTTTACAGACTGAAGCTCTTAGTTCTCCAACTCCACAAACTCACTGAATTCAACCAAAGATGTTTCATTCCCAACATGACACTGTTGCTGCAGGGTGAGGAAACAGACACATACCACAACTAATCTAAATCACTGCAATCTCCCCAAAGACAGAAAATTGCTCACAATTTGAAAGTGTCCCTTACTTTGCCCTGCTTCAGGTGGAGGCAGTTCAAATTCACCAGGACAGCAATTAATTAGAGCGGTTCTGCTGTAAGGGGCTTCACTGGTGGTAGATGCCAAAGAAAAATGTTTTCCAGGCCTTCACCGCAGCTGGAGCATTGAGCTTTGAGAAGTCTGGCTTTGATTCACAAAAGGGTGTAAATGTCACAACATTCACTACTGGGCCCCCTAGCCTTTTTGATAAATTAGTGGCTCATCAGGTCTCCAGCTCAGAGGTAGGGGGCAAATAAGTGGGTCTGGGATTTATTGCTAAACTGAAATTTAAGAAAATAAGTTTGAGTTTAAGGATGAATGCACCTCCTTTTTGGTTTTGGGTTTTTTTTTTTTTTTGAGAAGTTTACTTTTTGCAATTGCTTTAGACTAAATATATTCCTGAAACAAACTCAAAATCCCGGATTTAATATAGAAAATTGAGTCACTTCTTTGGAGAGCTCAGAAGCTATTCATCACATTTGATGTGACTTCATGGTTAATTCTAATGGACCCAATCTGCTAGAGCATGAAAAATTCCTTCTGCCATAACAAAGAGACATGAATGGATTCAGATCTCCTAAACTAATATTTACTCATCCCAAATCATTACTTTTTTTGAAGTAATTAGTATTAGGAATAACCAGATGACAAGCCTAAGTGGTTTGTTGTCCACTTTATCACACAGTTAAGAAATAAGGCTTCACTGTCTGTTACAACGATTTAGCCTCCCTCACACCCTAAATTAAATGCAGATTCAGAGCTGTAACTCAAGTTTTCTTGCTTTGGTCCAGAAGCTCTGATGCAAGTTGCAGTCCTTTCTGTCACCAATAGCACATAGGATCTTCATGTAACATTTATGAACATGGAAGCTAGGCATGAATGTAGGGTATCACTCATTTTCATAAAGCACATTGTTCTACACCACTCAGGTCAGCGCTAGATAGAAGACTATCAAAATTATTCTTCTACCCTCAGATTATCATTCAGCCTGAAATTCATTAAGTATAAAATAGCCTTCACGAGTTTGTTGGTTTTACTTACTTTTTATAGCTGATAGGCTGAACAACATATTTGAACAAAACAAATTTTAACAGACTCTTGATTAAAGAAATTGCATACGCAGCAGTTATATAAAACATAATAGTTTCATTTTAGCTTCCCCATCTCTGGGTGAATTTGAAACTTCCAAGTTGCCTGCAATATTTTACATAAAGGGCACTCAGGAAGTACAAGATCTGCTCTGTTGTGTTAGAATTGCAGTGTTACCCAGCTCAGTTTTCATTCTGTATTACATTGTCAATGAACCTGCTTCAGGAAGAGAGCACCTGCTGTTTCTGCACTAAATTTTAGTATTTGCAAAAAGGAGACTGAAGCCAAGCACGAAGTGCTTATAAGGACTTGAGCATCAGGCACCAGGGCGAAAAGCAGTGTTTGAGTTGGGGTATTAAATCTAGAAGGAGCTTTTATACTTGTGCAAGGGGAAAAAACAAACAAAATATATAAGATCACTTTTATGTAAAGCCCCTTTTTCTTTGACTCCTGTAGAAGAAAAATAAGCCTGACCTCTCTACAGAATAAGCATTTTGTACAAAATGTCAGTCATGTTCATTTGGAGTGTAGAATAGAATCATAGAACGGTTAGAGTTGGAAGGAACCTTAAAGATCATCAAGTTCCAACCCCCCTGCCATGGGCAGGGACACCTCCCACCAGAGCAGGTTGCTCAAAGCCCCATCCAGCCTGGCCTTAAACACTTCCAGGGATGGGGCAGCCACAACTTCTCTGGGCAACCTGTTCCAGTGCCTCACCACCCTCACAAGAAAGAATTTCTTCCTAATATCTAATCTAAATCTCCCCTCTTCCAATTTAAAACCGTTCCCCCTCATCCTGTCACTCCACGCCTGACCCAGAGTCCCTCTCCAGCTCTCCTGGAGCGACCTTCAAATCCTGGAAGGCTGCTCTAAGGTCTCCCTGGAGCCTTGTCTTCTCCAGGCTGAACAGCCCCAGCTCTCTCAGCCTGTCCTCATAGGAGAGGTGTTCCGTCCCTCTAATCATCTTGGTGGCCCTCTGCTGGACCCATTCCAACAGTTCAATGTCCTTTCTATGTTGAGGACTCGAAAGCTGGACACAGTACTCCAGGTGGGGTGTCACAAGCGCGGAGTAGAGGGAATAAGTTACATTGACTAAAGAACTTAATTACACAATAATGCTCCCCCACACCAGACCCAGAAGCTTCAGAAGGGAAGTAAGAGAAACTTGAGTAAGGGGTTTATGAAATAACTTCTTAACTGGATGGTTTCTGTTTGATTTTGATTAGCATTTAGCTCATGTCCTATCCAAAATAACTCTCGCAGCTTTCAAACGCTCATCTTTGTAAAACCCAGTAGGAGAAAGATAAATGTGTATTTATTTTTAAATTTTCTTTTCAAGTCAAGTTAGGAATGAAGGATCAGTCTGTGGCACAGGAAGCAAGCCTGTTAAATGTTACTTCAGGATGCAAGAATTAATGCATTTAGGTCTGCGGTTCTATATTCAGTCCTTGTGGGTAACCAAGATGATGGTCATCAGATGAACACACATGTTGAAGTGAATTCCACCAGGATACCACAAAGCAATTGACCTAATTTTACAGTCAATGCAAGCCAGCATTGACTGTTAGTAACGAGTGAAGAGCAACCATTCAGGAAAATAAAAATCCAACCTGTGCTGTGTTTTTAGAAGCTATATTCTCATATAAGAAAGCATATAGCTCTTCTGATATAGGTGAGTGACCAACAGATTTGACTTTATACCCCTCATAAGGTAAGTTGGGGTTTTATGCCATTTCATAGTCTTTCACAGTTACCGTCTCCTTTTAAATCACTGGCACTTTCTTGCCTTCTAAGAGACAGTTACTTTCATTTTCTTACCTAAAATCCCAGCCAGATCTGATATCTAGGCACACACATTGCTACAGAGCTGATCTTACAAGTCAGCCCTGAAATATAGCAAGGGTGGGCATTACAGAACACCTTGAGTTAGTTTTCATAGATGTAAATGGAGGAGCCTTAAACTGTGCCTAGACAGAGCTTTATCAATTTCATTCAAGAATATCAGCAATTAGAAAATCATCTAAGAATGTTTCTTGGGTGGTTGGTTGTTTTTTTTTGTTTGTTTTATTTGCAATTAAAGAGACATAAGAGGCATAGAAATACTGAATTTATCCTACCCTACCTGCTGTAGGGAATATCATTGTACTGTCATTAACTGATTTATCAATCACTGCACTATAGGAAAGCAGTGAAGGATAACCCCTCCTCCATCACCCAGCAGGATCAAATTCTGCCTGAAAGCAGAGCTGCTGACCTGATTGCAGTCCTGCCTGGAAACCTGTCTTGGATCAGGCACCTGTCAGCTAAGTGTTCTTCAAACACAGAGCCAAAGCCTGACAACAATTTACTGAGGAAGTTTAATCCACAGAATCTATACTCTGCTGTTAGTAATCTATATGAAGAATATACAGCTCCGATTGCTATGACAGGTAACAGCAAAAACCACCTGAAAGTCAATGGCAGGCCAAAACTGCAGCCAGCCAGCTCAGACCACAGAATAGTTCAGTATAGAGAAACTGGCTTCATTATGCTTTAAGCATTGCTATAGAGTCGTTGGTCATTGCTTCTACTGAAGAGTCTTAATTCTTTCATCACCAGCACGCACAGCAGAAATACTGGGCTGAAGTGTCTGTTGTAATCAACTAATCATCAACATGAATGCTGCAACAAGATGGCTTACAACCATGACCCAGGCTAGGGAGTGAGAATTGCCAAGCTCAGTGCCAGAAGGGTTGTATTTGCCCCAAGCCAAGAGAGTTAAAGTAAAGAAGAGCTTTTCTCTCACTGCTATCAAAAGCTTCAGCTGCCTCAAATCACCAAAACTATAGCCTACAATTTCCTAGCCAAAACCTGAAAAACTTTCCTACTGTTATCAAAACCTGCAGAATCTTTCCAATGTACTTCCGTGGCACAAAACCTCTGCTTATAACCCACTGAAATCAGACTGCTAAAGAGTAACAGATTTGAATACAATCACAGAAGGTAACACCTCTTGCACAAATGATGCAAGCGTTGCACAAATGAGGTTCTAGGTGTTGCACAGAATGTAGAATTTGTCTGTAAGGATTCCTAGGGTAACAAAGATTTTGACCTATGCTCTTGAGAGCAATCCAAATAGAACATCTCTGTAAGCTTTTTAATCCAGTGACTCACTAAAGACAAGAGCACTCAAGTACGTGCAGGCATTGTTCTGGGAGAGTACTCTGAAGCAGTATCTCTATGCTTTGCTCCTATCCTTATTTCCTAGGCATCAGCTGTTGGTGACAAAAGACAATACATTCAGGTCTGACTCAATATGCCTCTTTCTAGCATACCCCTAGAAGCTGTGTCTGCTCACAGCTGGATAATTCAGGGAGCCAACAAAATCTAGTCTCAAGAATGACCCAGAAAGTGCATATGCAGAGTAGGGAGTTACTGGACTCCCTATAATGAATTCAGTGGTATCTCTCTACATTCTTTCTGGACCCAACAAGTGTATTGGACAGTGTAGGCAATTCCAGCTGTCTGACAACCAAAGCAGCAAATGCTCTTCTGGGGGTTCTGGATCCACCTCAGCTAGTCTTGGACTTGTTGAAACAGAGCAGTTGAACCCAATTTTACCATGACAGCCTCATGATTAAATCATTTGATCAGATGTTTCCAGGGCTGAGTACATATTTTAAGCTGCATTAATAATCCTGGAAGTTACCACAGAGTGGTCTACAGAGTTATGTTGCTTTTGCTTGGCCATCATTTGATCCCATTACTTCCTTGCAGCAAAACTAGTCCAGAGTCCAGGTCCAGCTTGGACATTTTCCCAGCTTGTGAATTAAGGATGTTGCTGGAAAGTGAGAGAAATAGCTAAACCCAGCGCTATCACTTCCCAGGGTGGAGTTGCAAGTATCTGCCAAACCAGTATGCAAGACATGGACATCACTCCCTTCTCTGCTTTTTTTGAATGGGAGCAGCACAGGCAGCTGGATTTTTGTGTTCAGCATAGAAAGGAGCCAACCCCTCAGGAGCTTTCAGTCAGAAACACTACCTCAGCTGAGGGTCATAAAGGCACACAGGTTGTCACAAGGGATTTAGTTCTCTGAGCTTGGCAACTTGGGTATGTTTGTACATCTAACTTTCCATTTTGAGCCAGACATTGTGCACATAAGGAACTTCATTAGTTTTACACATCTTTAGCTAGGCAGCCATTGAGTGCACAGACTGTCTAGCTTGCTGTCTTTGATCTAGGCAACTGAACACTGGAATTTTGCTTTTGGTGTTGAAACAAACATCCAGGATTTCTCTCCAAGAATCTTGAATTAACAGGGCTTTTCCATTTCCTGTAAAGCCACTTCATAGAAACTGGAGAGGGAGACTTTTAAGGCAAGGATATGGTTGTGTGAACCTCAACATACAGACTCTTGGAAATTGGCCAATGGCTATTCTTACTTATTTCCACTCACTGACATGCTGAAATATCACCAAGGATGGTTGTTCAATAGGTGAATAAAACGCTAAATGCTTATGCCTTATCCTACTTCACAAAAAAAAAAAAAATCACAGAATTGCTGAGTTGGGAAATAACTTCTGGAGATCATCTAATGCAATCCCTCCGCTCAAAGCAGGGTCAGGAATAGTTTTGAATATTTCTAAAGGTGGAGACAGTACAATCTCTCCAAGCAACCTGTTCCATTGCTTAACCACCCTCACCATAAAAAAAAAGAGAGAATATTTTTATTAAATGGAATCCTTTGTATTTCAGTTTGTGCCCACTGCCTCGTGACTTCTGAATTTTCTTTCATGTATGCAAATTCAACAAGACAAATCTTGCATCTAACAAAAAACCTACCTATTCCTCCTATGGGTCTCAGCACTGCAGAGGTGAGCATCAGAAGGGCATTGGAAGCTACACATAGCAGCGCTGCAGAAAACACATTATCCCTTGAGAAATGTGCAACTTCCCTCCCAGGGCACTGCTGCAGAACTGTCATGGCCTGCACACAAGAGCTAACCCCAGCTAACCCAGACCTACATTAGTGTTACTTTCAGTTTTCTTTAATGCTGGAAGTTCTTCTAAATTACAGAGAAAACTTCCTTATGCGAGAACCCAGAAGCAGGTAGAGTTTGAACATCATTTTATAACTAAAAGTACATCACCCAGAACAGTTCTGCATCAACAAAAACTCCTGATTACTTATGGAACTTCTACCAGTTTTTCTTTGGCAATACAGTTATAATCCCTGAAGCGTATTCTAACATTTTCGTCATCTGATCAGCCTCACATAACTTATTTGATAGCAGCTGTATGCACTTTCTTCAGACTTTTCCCCTTAGTACATTAATACTTTCTTTTTCTGAAAGTTTTCCAGGGACTGTGAAAAATGTCCTTTATTTTTTTTCTTCCTTTTCTTATAGTCCTCCCACACCGTAACTCCAGTTTATGCTTTTGCGTAATGAAAACCATTCACAACACACCTTTAAAAGGCAAGAAGCAGTTCTGCAACTTTGTTTAAAAAACTAGAAAAAAGGAAGGATATTTTCTTCTGCTGTGAGACTTGATCTTGGTTTATGCACTGCCACAAGCCTCCAGTTGTATAGCCTCAGCTGGACTCATCTAACCTGTTCTTGTCCCATTTTTCTGGAGAGGTTACTGAGATAATAAAATACTTGAAAAATATGTCATACTACATTCGTTTTCCTACTAAGTGCATTTTTGAGCATCACTTTCCAAGTGTTTTTTTACAAAGAGATACTAGAAGACGGCAATAAAACAGAATTCTCTCAACAAAGCAGATTCATACTCAAAATGACAGCTGACATTAACATAGATATGTTTTAGTGAAGCTTTTACTGGGGGTGGGTGGGGGGAACAGGAAAGAGTGGCAGTGGAACTGAGCACATCAGCTGTAGTTATGTTTGGTAAGACTATTTCTCATAGAGGTTGTGCAGCTGGTGACAGAGATAAAGCAGAAAGAATATTGCAAACAGTGTCTCGCATGGAAGAGTCACCAGACTGCAATATGGGCTATTCCTGCAAATGTTGTACACGAGGGGTTCTTCAAATCATGCTACAGTTTATTAAACAGAGGGCAAGGAGAACAATAGAAAAATTGTTATTTTGTGACCCAAATTCCTTAAACTTTTTAAACCACTTTCCCCTTGAACGGAGTATCTGAAAGCAATATCCTGGCATGGGTTTAATCAAATTTAAAGTAACACAGGCTAATCTTCCAAGGCCTGTTATGTCTGTGAAAAGTTATTTCTTTCCTTAAGCCCTGCTTCCCTTCTGGAAGTCTGTTAATCATGAAGCAAGCAAGCAGTGGTATCTGAGGTAGTAAATACAGTGGTTGCTCCCCATCCCATTCCTCACACAACCTCTGCTTGCTGCTTCCCCAAAGAATACAACATCAAATTACACTAATGAAACAGCTCTTCTGCCCCAGCCCCCCCACTCCCCACCCCGCCCTCCAAGATAAAGTATAATGAACAAGAGGGTGGTAAATAGCAGTGGTAACCATCATAATGGACAGGCATTACAAGGTTTTGGCACTCATTTTCAAATGTTGGAACCAAAAGTTGAGCATTTAATATATTTTGAGGAGTCAAGTTGAAGCACTGTTCTCTCTCGTTTTTTAAGAAACATTTTCCTTAGCACGTGGATCCAGTGCTGATACACATCTGGATTTCTAGTTTTTAACTGAAACTTCTGGAAAGTCCCCGAAAGTCCTCTTGTGCTCCTTTCCTTTTTCCCTCCTCTCCTTACCCACAGAGCAGGATCTGGTTTCTTTCTTTATGCTCTTTTCTGTCTTAAAGAAGTCAGTATCACTGGCAGAACTTGTCTTTAGTTTCTTTGGCTTTCCTTCCTTCCAGGAAGGCTGGGTCCTATTAAGCTCTTTTCAGCACTGGAGCAACTGGGTATCCCATTGGGCACTCACTGCATTCACATTAAATCTCTCCATGCGCCAAGGCTCAGTAAGAGCCTTGAGCAGTAACCAACTGCCAAATGCTGCTGCTTTGCCATTTTCAAATTTAAGACTTCAAATACAAATTGCTTCTAAGGCTGCATCCCACTACTATCAAGTTCTCTCCTTCAGTTGTAATGTGATTATCCAAACCTCAAAAGTAGTTTGATTAAAAGACAGAGATGTATGTATGTATGTACACAACAAAACACAACTGTTTGTCTTTTGCCATTTATTAGCTTAAAGGGTACTTCCTTCATTTGCCATATTAATCCAAGCATTAAAAAAGTCAAGGTTGGCATGGGTCTGCCACAACCCTAAGGGAAATTTAAGAATGAAAATGAAACTCAAACAAACCTTTCACAATTTGGACCCATTGTATCTCCAGGCTCAGAGTCACTTTTAGTGCAGAGGACTCCTTGCTACTTTCAGTGAGAGAATCTCACACAGAAGATGTTATGAGGATCAGTCCCTTGGGGAAGAGGGAAGGTTGTTCCCAACTCCTTTTCTCAAGCTGCTAAATGTGCAATAGAGCTTTCTGCACGCATAGTTTTCTCCCCTCTGAAGTTCCCTTTATTATTTCAGCTCTGATTTCTGGGCTTACTGTCCTCTCATTTCCACCCTTAGGCATGATATTATTTGAGCTTCTCCTTTCCTCTCCCGTTCCCTTGCATCCTGCTGAGAGCACTGCAAGGAAGAATTATAGCCAATTCATTTGCCTGCCTGCCAATTAGAAGCATACTATGTCAGAGGCATGTGAGTAAATACCAATAAACAATATGACAGCTATCCAGCCCATTTGACCCTCTGACAGTTTTCAATGCTTTCCACTTTATTAAAACGAGGTATTAATACAACAGATATGTTTCATAAGACACAGCACAGTAGTACTTTGAATCATAGAGTTGATTTCTATAGCCAGAAAAAACAGATTCTTTAACATGCTTCTTTATGCCAGACACTGTCAAATCACAAACTTTTCTGAGGGATTTTATTCTAGTTTTCCAGTAATAAAATAATCACACCAGTGAGCAGATAACTTCCTAACTCACTCTTTTATCTTTCTAATAGTTGACTATGAATGTTTGGGATAGGACCTAGTTCATATTGTTTGCACAATGTTATGGAGTCCCAGGTCCACATTTGAGTAGCCATGTCCTTTTGTAAGACCCAGCAGTTTAGCAGACAGATCATCAACAGATGGCTAGAAAATAAATAGAAGGAACAAGTCTGTCCTCCAAGGAGTTAGAGACTGAAGACCCCAACTCCATATTGTGAATGGTGCCAGGGAAATTCCACTTGCCCAAAAACCACTGTTATTTAGAGAAGACAACATGGGCACAGAGGGCAACTGCACACTTCTCAGTGAGGTGCTGGAGCATAAACAGGCTGCAGCTTGGAAGAAACAATCAGACATATGGTCTCATGAAAAGATATCTATCTCATGCCATGGATATTTTTAATGCAAGGCACCAATTTGACATAATTCATACTCAAGCAAGTTAACACTATTCAGTATGCATATATTTAATATATAATACAAGTTGGTAATTTTAGGAACTGTCTACTTTAATGTTGTGATTCTCATTTGTAGGCAGATAACCTTATGCAGCATCTATTTCTTCTTCATTAAAAAAAAAAAAAAACAAACAAAAAACATTTCAACAATTATTTCCAGCTTGCATGCATCTGAACGTCCACCCTTAAAATATGGTTAGCTGAATTCCTGGAGAAAGGCCAACCACAGCTCTAAGCTCTGCAACGAAGCGTGAAGTGAGGGAGATCAGCACCCCAAAGCACAAACACACTAAAACCAGGGCTCTGTAATGGAAGAGTCTCTTTGCAGCAGTAAAAACAGGCAAGTTTTAATACATGCTGGCATGAGTAAATAAGAAGTGCAAAGCCTAATGTGAACAAGGCGGAGTACTAAAGGACTTTTTGTGAGTTTGCAGCAAGTGACAGACTGCTCTTTTCTGCCAAAATTAAACTGCAGCAAGTAACAGAGTCAGGGCACCTCACCACTCCCTGGCCATAGTTTTCAGAAAAAAAGAAAGCAGTTCCTCCTACCCTCATTCTTCTAGGAATCACATACAGCTTCTCCCATTAATATTTCTATTCAAGTAGGATGCTAATACTGACTCACTACCAGAAGATCAAAGTTTACCTACAGAAACTGCATCTGTCCTTCTAACTCTCTCTTTTAAAGACCCTTGACTCTTTATCCTAAAAAGCTCATCTTGTGCCGTGGGACACAAAAGTACATAGTATTTCCATGACAGCTATTCTTCAGCAATTGTGCCAAGAGCTTTTCCCCTCAGCTACTTCAAAGCAGCACACCCAGCGACCATGCACCCCCAGAAAGCAGAGTTCATCACTGCCCAACAGTTAAGCAAAGCATTGCTTTCTGCCTCAGCTCAGTCTTACTTTCAAGTGAAACCCTGGTGTAAGTAGCAATTCCCTAACAAAGCACACATAATCAGCATTTCACCACAATCCGTAAAGGAAAAACATGTGGTTAGCAGACTTCCCCAATAAAATGGACAGAAAGCTATACTCAATACTACTAAATAAATTTAACTTACACTTGTGAAAAAAGTTTCAAACAATGATTCTCCCTGGAATAATGATACACATAGCAAAACTTCCATTTCATCCCCGCTTACATCTTAAAAAGATGAAGACAAGTCACACGCTAAGTAAACCATGACTGCCTCACTGTGGATTAAAGCAATGCTTGCTTCCAGTAGATTGCTATTACTACCGAAATATTAGTGTTTTTTTCTTCATCACTCAGAAAAAAAAATTATAATATTTTGTTCATGTGAACAATCCAAGGTATTTCTGAACATACTATCACAATATTAGTATTGAATGACAAATAGCTTGCAATAGGTGAAGCTGAATAATCAGTTGATTTTGGCTGAAGTCACAGACACATCTCAAGCATATCTGGAAGCCTGCATTTCTGTTATATGTGGATTCTCAATTTTTTCTCAAAATTCTAATAGCTTTACAAGAGCTCTGTTTTAACAATGATTGAGTACTGGGCATTACCTAACCAGTTACTTTCCAATAGGTTTAAAACCTATCTTGCAACTTTATTGCTATACCCGAGTTCACATTTCCTTCCTCTGAATTTTCTTATGAGGTTCTCTTCCTTGGAAGCACAGGTTGGCTGAGCTCCAGCTGCAAACTTTCTGGAAGATTTGCTTAAACAAGTACTAGTTTGCATCTGGTCAGATGGAGAGCAACAAACCAGATTTTATTTTCACAAGAGAATGACATTCTAACCCTCAGAGCATGACCCTTACACACACATCTTGGGACCTATTAAGTACCACATGTAGGTCCTTTGAACCTGATTCAATTTTAAAAAGTTAAATTGGAGTTGCTACTCCACAGGATCTTATTTTCACATCTTTTACTACAGCCTCTGTAGTAAAAGGCTGCATACAATAAAAATCAATGCTTCTGCAAAGCAAGGACATCTTGTACAGAGGACACCATTACCTTGTGACAAACCGAACACTTTGCATTTTATGTTAAATCTCAGCATTGTCACCAGGTGTTGTTAAGTTACTTAAGTGCTTTCATACATGATTCCAAAAGAATGATTTACAGCATAATCTGAATTATACAAGCAATGGTACTGTTAAACATATCCTTGCCACTTCGTGTATATGGCTTCTGCCTCGGGATCTAATCCAGCGACTTGATGCCATGTTTACCCAGCTAGATCAACAGCTATAGCTACTGGCTGGCAGGACAACGTGTCTGGATACTGACAGATTGCCTCCACTGATACATGCTCCATGTTGCTCAATCAAAAAAAAAAAAAAGTAAATCAACTTTTATATATCTACATAAATAAAACTAAGACATTTTATTCCTTCAGCTGTTATTACATTATTTTCTAGCATTTCCATCAGACATAGGTCCCACTGCGTTAAACAGCCAGGATTTGTGCACTTTCATTCAGGGAACTGTGCTTGTGAATCTATAGTTTTGGAATGCAATAGTTGACTGTGGAAGTTTGGAGTACCCAAACCAAGAAAAACTGCTGCAGAAACTATCCATGAAATATTTTGAGTGTACCTGTTCAAAGCTCAGCAGCTCCATCTAAACCAGGAGGTTTAGAATGGGACTTGGCTGTGCTGTGGTCAGAAGCCATGGCACTCCCAGCAGAGCAGCACCCTCCCAGGCAGTTATCCCCAAGGACACTCAGGCACAGCCCCACCTCCCAGGGCATTACCTGCCGTTCATCCACACACCTCCGTTTTGACAAAACAAAGTAGCCCCTAAAATTAACAGACAACCTGGTGATGAGCATTCTCCTTAAGCTGTATAAAACAATTATGGCTTTATTGTGAATGAGCAAGTATCAAGGTGAAATCTTTCCAGAGGAGAGCGGGTAACCTCACCTCAGTAACACTCACGCAAGAAAAAAAAGAACCAATCTGCGTCTTAGCTCTGACTTTTGGTTTTTTTTCTACTTACTTCAGTTTAAGTCTATACTCTTTTGCCAACAGGTAGAATCACTTATGGTCTCCTTGACTTCACAGCTGTGCACACAGGGCTAGACAGAGGCATCCCACACAGCACAGACAGTTCTTTTGTGAAGGGAACAAGCTAAGAAATTCTTGTGTCTGACAAACTCCTCAGCCTGTGCACCTACACCCTCCCATCACACCAGATGCTCCTACTTTGGTGCACATCCTAAGATACCTGGTTGCACACAAAGTTGAACAGAGGGGTGGCTCTTGTAGGTGTGCAGCAGCCACTTGGTGAAGACACCTACTCCAGGTCTTCTCCCCAGCAAGAACATTCCTCAAGTTGCAGTTGCTTCCCCGCCTCTGTCATGTGTGAGCAGGAAGATGGAGACAACCCAGACTGAGCAATAAATTGAAAAGCTTTTAGGGTAACGATGATCAACAGGCAGCCAGTAAAGCCCCACCAATGTTGTTTCCTTAGCAAACGAGGATGAACATTTGGGAAAGGTTGGGCTAGGTGGCTGAAACTTCAACATTTGATGAGAGGAAGGAGGAGTGTGCTTAAGAGCCATTTTTTGTTCTTTAATCTTTCTACTAGACATACATGTTTCTTACGGTAACCCTTTTACTAATTTTTGAAAGCTCACTTTCACCCACTCTCCCCTTTTATGCCTTCTCTGTCATATGAGGAACAGTAAATTCATAAGCAGCACCACCAAAAGAAAACAATTAGAGGTATTGAAGGCCAAGGTGCTCCATTCCTGATCACACACATGCTTTTATCACATATGCAAAGCATCTGTGCCTGAAACAGCTCCTGGAGGAGGCTCAAGGGAGGAAATTAAAACATTGCAAGTCAAATCTGCAGGAGAGGCTGTTTTTCCCAGAAAGTTACAAAATCTTTTCCTGCCCTTAAGAACCCCTACAGGACAAGAACAGTACATGCTCACCCACTGTGAATATAAGTAAATCTCACTCCAGAGGCATTTTGCCCCGAAGTATATTGCTCTTCCCCTAGCCCTGAAGCCAAAGCATGCCCTGGGAATTATGACAAAATGATTGCTGAATAAATTGCTTTTGTTTCAAAATCCTACCCTGGTTTTCCAGGGAAAAGACATTATTTATCCTTCTCCGTGGATGACTCTCTCCACTGAAATAGAGGCTAAGGAATCCCTTGTCCAGGGAGCAGCACATGGAGCTTGTACAGAAGGGAAGTGTTGAGAGGACACAGGGGCAAAGCAGGAGTAATAAAAAGCCATAGTAACCACTACACATAGACAAGAGGATTTTTTTTTGTGAATTAAGTAAAATGAACACGTCTTTAAGAGCTTGTGGAGTGGAACAGAGCAACACACAAAGTTGTCTACAATAGACTTGATTTTGCTTTTCTCCCCACAGAGGCTGAGGTCAGCAGTTCCTTGGGCAGACTGCTACTGACACAGCCTACTCAATGGAAGAGCAGCCGACCTGACCAGGTTGTATCAGAACGAAGCAATACCCACGCTGTGTGCTGCATGTGCTCTGCATTCACTTTGGCAAGGAGGCTATGCTAAATCTTCAGGATGGATGTTCTGCTTTAGGATGGGTGAGGCACCACACACTCAGCCCAGGGACACTACAGGGTGTGTGTGAAGTTGGACCAGTAGCATGGCACTATGGACCATCCACTCAGCCCAGAGAAGCAGTGAGTACCCATAAGCAGGCAGGTGTCAGCGTGACCTGCTGCTGGCACACATCCAACTGCCGAGACAGACCTCAGCAGTTCGTCCTCCATCGCCCTTCTCTCTACCCAAAGGCCAGTGTGACAGAGCACTGTCAAGAGCTTGGTCCCAAGCACGAGCCCACAGCAGGTCTCACACAGCACCACTCCGCCTTCCAACCCTCTTCCCATTTAAAACACAGCAGTAATAGTTGAGCATTTGTCCCCAAGAAGCTTTGAAAACTAGTAATAGCTTAGCACCCAGAAAGCTGGGGAGGTGCCACAAGCATGATAACAGAAAACCTGCAGCGAAAGCACAAATGGGAAAACCATGGTGAGTATGGCGATTATCTGCTTTAAAAGAAATTTCACAAGAGGAAGGAACAATACTGATACAGATTTTGCGTGGGCATTTGTTACCAAAGTACTAAATGCTGCTAGAACTATTTATTTCATACAATCTCTCTTCCAAACCAGGTCACAAAATTAAATCTGGGGTTGTTTCCTGAACAAAAGCAGCTATGTTTTCTCCAGGCAGTAAATAAAAGAAACCACAAAATTCATGTTAAACTACACAATCAGATCCCAGACTTCCCAAAGGATTTGCCCCTTTGCCAAAGTCTTCCTTCAAAAAATCTGAACCAATTTGAAGAGGAGTAGCTTTTACACTAACCATGTACTTGTCCAACACAAAACTACAAAAGTTACTAGGCAAATATTAATTAACACCTCTCATCTCACTTAGTTGCTTAGCTATCCATACTTAAGAGCTGCTTAACCTCAGAATTTTTGGGTTTTTAACAGTTTTCCTGCTGAGAAAGTAATTTGTTTTCTGGTTTATTTCCCCCAACAAAACAGAAATTCAAACTGCATAAACATACAGAGAATAATGAACATATGCCTAATGTCTTTAATGGTCAAACCCTCTATTAAGAAAGTATTCACTAGCAGTAAACATTAGCTCCCCTATTCCTGAACTGCTCGCAAGCATCATTGTCAGGGCTAGCAGGAACAAGTGACTGGTTAGAAGAGTTTACTACATCAAAATTGTAGTTCCAACAACTCATCTATGCCTCTTAGCCTTGGGTCTCAGTGTGATGTTGCTTGGTGAGATGGTACATTTGCCTTTTGCAAGGGAATGAATTCTGGTCTCCTGCAAGGTAACAAGAACCAGCCAGAGAAGTGCAAAGCGCTGAGCTGGCTGAGAAACCAGTCTCATCCATCACGCTGTCCTCCCCATGCCTACAGGCTCTTTATTATTTTTTCATTATTATTAATATTTTTTTTGAATCTCCAAGATGTTTCTATCCAAATTAGGAAAACCTCTCCGAAAAACACTGAGGAGACCCAGAGGGAAACTTCTTGCCATTGTCAATGTCTGACCACAGTCCTAGCCCAAAGGCGTACTTCAGCTTTCCTCTCCTGTGAGGACAAGAGATACAAAAAGAAAAAAGGATCCATTTAAAATAAATAACCTGAAGCAGGAGACTTCATGTTTATTAACAGCCTAAGGTCCAGAAAGATGAAACCAAATCTTCACAGTTTAGTGCAAGAGCTACCATGTTTTACCACATTTATGAAATGCTACCCAGCAAAGTGATACCATCTGACTTTGGCTCAGCTGTTGTCTTTAAAACTCCAAAAGAGATTTAAATTATCAAGAAGAAAAAAAAAATATAAAAGCCATTAAGGCAGAGTTAGAAAGGACACAACTTTCAGCAAGGCAATCCTGGAAGCACTCCCTTAGACTCAGAGCAGATGTACGGGTAACCAAGGGATAGACTTAGAGCAGTTTATTGCGTTTAAGGCTGCAATGGCAGAAAACAGAAATGACCACAACCCAGGCAAATCTGAAGTTACTGCATTTGCAGTTTCTGTATATGCACTTTTCGAAACTAAGTTTTGTTTTGTCTCCTTATTAAAATACCTGGAAATCCACACACTGTGACAAACAGTATTTCAGTTGCTAAAACGCAATGTATTAGCAACGATAACAACCAAAAAAAAGTGTCAAATGACAGGCAAAACATGAAAGGAAACATGAAAGACATGTTTTAAAAATTTTAGCTCTGCTCTGCCGAATACAAATATAATGATTGGTTTCTTCTGCAGCAGCATTCACTCACAGGGTGAATTTGAGGCTGGTTCACACAAGGGACTCAGACCCCAGAGAAGGTAAGCTCTCGTGTACTTTATTAATTAATACACTGAACGTGCTTGCCTAGCAATTGATTTATAGCACTTGTGAGCTGCACCAAGCCATACATGGTACCACCATAATTTTACCTGCTCATAGGAAGGAAAGAGGAACTTGTCCACAAGAGGGAGTCAGCAGACCAGCAATCACACAGCCTAGTGCTCTGGTACAGGTGTGAGCTGGCAGGCTGATAGAGCCCCAGCCTAAGAGCCGTTCCTTCCCCACCCCCTCATACACCCCTTTCCTCCCTTCCCTCAAATCAACCTAGAAAAGGTGGGGGTGGAAAGGAAAGAGAAAAGGGGGGTTAAGAGGAGAAGCAGCACTTTAAGAGGGTAATGAAGCAGCACATGGACTTGCTTCAAGCTTCAGAAGCTGGGCAAAAACTGAGCAGGTGGATACAGACTTGGCTTAAAACATCTAGATGTTTGTTAGATGCTTTTTATTTTTTTTTTAATATTTTGTCTAGCAAAAGCTATTTTGGTGATGTTGAAGGGAGACAAAAAAGAGCCTTTGTGAAACTGGCTAGTGAAATTCATCTGCAGCAGTAGTCCAAAGCAGAAGCCTATCCTGCAGCAAGGCTGTTTATCAGTCAAGAGTCTTGATATTAAGTGAAAGGTACTAAAGAATGGGCATTAATTTTTGATTATTTCCTTGTTAGAGTGGTCCCAGTGCTCTGTAACAGAGGTCTGAGCATAAAAGCTGCCTGTGCTCCATAGGTGAGGCCAGGGACGCTTACTAGCATTGCTTACTGACCTACAGGAGGTACTTTGTCACAACCTGCTTGATCTTGTTCAACATTGACATTTTGGTGGCCACTTGAGCACCTTGACACCCCCCTAGCAGCCAAAGAACTCAGGCTTCCAGATCTTGCAGCACAGACCTGATAAGAGCCAGTACCAGAGGCTGCATCCTGACCACTTACAGGTGACAGCCCAAGGAAGGGTCTAGCTGCACTGCTCATTTCTGAGGCCTTATAATACAGATAATCAAGAACTCCTCCACAACCTTCTCACAGACTAGCAGGCCCATTGGAAAGTGCTGGGTTGAGGTTTTCCACACCAGCATAGCATGCCCCAGCAGCTGGAGTGAGCTGGCTGCTCCTGCCCAGCTCTGCTGTTGTACCTGCACTTGTCCTTACAACAGTTGTTTTCTGGAGTCTCCATCTCTGGAGATATTCAAACCCCACCTGTACGAGTTCCTGTCCAACCTACTCTAGGTGAGGGAGACATTTCCAAAGGTCCCTCTCAACCCCTGCCATTCTGTGCTTTGCCCCCAGAAGTAACTGCAGGCCTGTCAGTGCATCCAATGTGGGATTCACTCCCTAGCCCTGGAATGAGCCAGGACCTTTATTTCCTCCTGGGCTAGGTTGTCCTCCCAAAGAGCGAGCCTTCAGCTGAGCAGGGGAAAGGACTTTACCACTTCTCAGCCTCTGCCTCAGCTCATTGCACATGCCAGCATGAGTGGAGACCCTGCCACACCAAAACCAGCATACCAAAACCCAGATATGTAATGATCAATGTGACTTCTCACTTGGAAGATGTTTCTTGAGGTCCATGTGGTACCAGTACATGTGATACATCATGACCTCCTGCAAAATGAGGAGAGAGAGGGCTAGACACAGTTCAGACTGTGGCACAGGTTACACATATCAGGAAGGTCTTCACGTCTTACGAAGATACTCTGCAGCTGTCTGAAGCCCAACTTCAGTCACATATGGAGATAGCATAGACATTTACTTCCCACACAGGAAGATGGGATTTGGGGTGGAGAATCCTCATTTAGGGAGGTCTGATCTCCAGCTTTGTTAGCTTAGGATCAGCGTCTCAGATGACAATTCCATTTCCACCTTAACTACTTCAAATCTACTTACTCTAAATAATTGCTAAGTGTCAACAGCAGCACCCTGGACTCCTCAGAAATTCAGTGCAAGAAAAAAAAAAAAAGAGCAAAGTGAGTAAAGGCTGATAAACTTGGGTCTGTTTTAGCTTGGAGAAGAGAAGACTGAGGGGTCCTCATCAGTGCTTATAAGTATCTAAAGGGTGGGCTTCCAGAGGATGAGACCAGACTCTCTTCAGTGGTGCCCAGCAACAGATCAAGGAGCAATGGGCACAGACTGGAACACAGGAAATTTTTGCTGAATGTAAGGAAAAACCTTCTTTATTTTGAGGGTGACAGAGCACTGGAACAGGCTGCTTGGAGAAGTTGTGGAGTCTCCTTCTCTGGAGATATTTAAATCCTACCTGCGTTTCTGTCCAGCCTGCCCTACATAAATATGCTTTGTCAGGGGGCTTGGACTAGATGATCTCTGATAATCCTTTTCAACCCCTGTGATTCTGTGAATAAAAGAAAGGTGTACCACAAAACTTAGCTGTCTGTTGAAANTCCACCTTAACTACTTCAAATCTACTTACTCTAAATAATTGCTAAGTGTCAACAGCAGCACCCTGGACTCCTCAGAAATTCAGTGCAAGAAAAAAAAAAAAAGAGCAAAGTGAGTAAAGGCTGATAAACTTGGGTCTGTTTTAGCTTGGAGAAGAGAAGACTGAGGGGTCCTCATCAGTGCTTATAAGTATCTAAAGGGTGGGCTTCCAGAGGATGAGACCAGACTCTCTTCAGTGGTGCCCAGCAACAGATCAAGGAGCAATGGGCACAGACTGGAACACAGGAAATTTTTGCTGAATGTAAGGAAAAACCTTCTTTATTTTGAGGGTGACAGAGCACTGGAACAGGCTGCTTGGAGAAGTTGTGGAGTCTCCTTCTCTGGAGATATTTAAATCCTACCTGCGTTTCTGTCCAGCCTGCCCTACGTGAATATGCTTTGTCAGGGGGCTTGGACTAGATGATCTCTGATAATCCTTTTCAACCCCTGTGATTCTGTGAATAAAAGAAAGGTGTACCACAAAACTTAGCTGTCTGTTGAAATCAGCTTCTGAAGCTCGCCTTATTTATTTACCTAACAGCAGAAATTACACAAAAAAAGGATGGGGTTCCTTAAACAGGTAAATTAGCAAGCTGAGAGAATGCTGACATCTATNGAGAAGAGAAGACTGAGGGGTCCTCATCAGTGCTTATAAGTATCTAAAGGGTGGGCTTCCAGAGGATGAGACCAGACTCTCTTCAGTGGTGCCCAGCAACAGATCAAGGAGCAATGGGCACAGACTGGAACACAGGAAATTTTTGCTGAATGTAAGGAAAAACCTTCTTTATTTTGAGGGTGACAGAGCACTGGAACAGGCTGCTTGGAGAAGTTGTGGAGTCTCCTTCTCTGGAGATATTTAAATCCTACCTGCGTTTCTGTCCAGCCTGCCCTACATAAATATGCTTTGTCAGGGGGCTTGGACTAGATGATCTCTGATAATCCTTTTCAACCCCTGTGATTCTGTGAATAAAAGAAAGGTGTACCACAAAACTTAGCTGTCTGTTGAAACCAGCTTCTTAAGCTCGCCTTATTTATTTACCTAACAGCAGAAATTACACAAAAAAAGGATGGGGTTCCTTAAACAGGTAAATTAGCAAGCTGAGAGAATGCTGACATCTATNAAAAAAAAAAAATTAAAAAAAAAAAAAAAAAAAAAAAAAAAAAAAAAGGGAGGGGGGGAGGGCAAGTCAAAATTAAAAGTTATTTTTGTTGGCTATCACAGGTCAGTTTTAAAACACAAATTTAGTCTTCTGACAGGTAATTTTTCAAGGGCTGTGTATTTGTTACAGGTTTTTGGCAGTCAATATATTTGCAGAATTCCCTGGCATTCCCTGACAACAGCTCTGCAGTTTTCAGCAGTGAGTGCTTTCAAAATGAGCACCATTCCTCACCTACATAGAAAAATGTGCTTGTAAGTAAAAAAAAAAAAAAAAAAGTAGAGGAGAGATTGATGTGTGTGCAGCTGCCAAAGTTCATCTCTTTTTACTTCTCCTGGACTGGAAGGTGTCACTAGCCTTATGTTCAAGTTAGTGCCCAGTTGCTGGGCATTTTTCGTGTGCTAAAAATTAACTGTAGTTTTGGTTAGTCACACTTACTCCCACCAATTTGATGCTAACATCTGTCCCATGAAAGATCCAGTGACACCGTGGCAATGCTGTTTATACACCGTAGAAGAGATATCTAAATAATCCACTCAGAGATATAAGAAAATTTTTGTAAATAGGAGATGCCAAAGCGTTACAGGACTCATTTTCCTGACTGAGTTTTCCCTTCTACCTACATGCCTTATCCTGAGCCTGGATTTGCCCGCTTCCTATGCACAGATGCCCAAGCTCCAGCCTTACAAGCATCCTGGCAGCAGCTGCACAGCAGCTGAAGTATCACCAAAAGGTGAAAAATTCTCTGGCTGCCAAAAGCATAAGAACAGTACATCCAGGCCATAACTATTTCACAGGGTTTTTTCAGTTGGGGATTTTTTTGAGAGTATGCATGTGTCTGAAGCAAAGGAATGGGAAGAAGCCAGAAATTTCCACTCACCATGATGGTAAGACTGCATTTCACTTTGTAGAGGGCAAAACACAAGTGCAGGAAATGCAAAAATCCTACAGCTAAGGCGAGTGGAAATTTCTGTCTTTTCCCTCCCACCCACCCCAGCCAACGTATATCTGGGCAAAGAAGTGGCAGATGATGGAAACTCATATAAACCGTCCCTATATTAGTAAGAGGGGAGCAACCAGAACACATAGCTGTCCCAGGTTACAAGTGTTACCATTGCATCTCACACAGACCATCTGCCTTTGGGTATGAAATCAGGCACAGAACATAGCAGAGGACACTGCTTCTAATGTATTGAGACAGTTTTCATGTGGGAAGTTCTCAGAATGATTAAAGTTTCACTATTACTAACGTTGCATTAAGGTGAAGGATGGCAAAACACATCAATTAAGTCACCCATGTTCAGAACAGTGCCCAAAAACACAACTCAAGAAGCTAAAGCTTTTTATAAAACAGTGCCAGTGTTTGTGCAGGATACCAAGTGGTAGCCACCTTGAATCTAAAGTAACATGAAATTCATTAAATCAAGCAAGAGTTAAGATAATCTACCATCTTATCTCAGCTTCTTTTAGGGAAACCTCCTCTGCTGGCAGGCATCACAGCTTTCTGACACTGAGACAAGCTTGTCTTTTTGAAGATGGGCAGAACTTCCAGATGCCAATTACCAGCCAGTTCCCCTTCAGTGGGGGTGCCTCTTCCTTCCCAGCACTGACAGGTCAAGCAGCAGCCAGCCTCACCACTGCCTCCCTGTTACCAGGAAAGGCAGAAGAATAAGCATTTTCTCCACCCCAGAGGCAAGACATACTTCAGCAAGGTTCATGAAGGCTTTACCTTCCCAGGCCAGAAGCTCCTTAGCAGAAACAATCATTAGCTAATTATACTAATGAGCACCAAGACCACATTGAGACAAGCTGCTCCTCTGGAGACTAAGCCACAGGGCAGCCCCCAGAACTAAGCTACAGGTTCTCCTAGCCACTCCAGGAACACAGCCAAGCAGCAGCTCTACCCCAGTATGACATAGTGAAAAAGACCCCACCAGCCCACAGCAATTCCTTCCACCCAGCACCACCAGTCCCACAGCACAACCCCGGCCCAGGAGCCCCCCAACACTTACCAACAAGCTCCAGGCTAGTTGCTCCTTAGGTACAAAGTAGACCCATCATAACTATGCACATCCCAAATATATCTACAGTTCCCTCTCCTCCCCAGTAGCAAATCAGCCTCCCATGCAGTCAGGTGGCTCCGCCTGTTCCAAAAGTCCCACCTGTGCCCACCCAGACTAATTTCACCTGCTCCCCCTTCCCCACAGGGCACTTGTGTAGGACTGCCCATGACAAAGTTGCAGCCCAGTTTCTGCACAGCTGTAAGACCTTTCCTAGTGGATCATGAGTTGCTCAAGTTGCACGCCAATCTTTGCATAAATAGTAAGGGATCCTAGATCACAAATATGAACAAACAGGCACTGTAGCATGTTTACTCATGCTCCCCCTTTCATCAAGCCATACAGGTACAGAGGGGCAGCAGAAGAGGGAAAGCTACCTGAGAAGAGGATTTTTCACAACCTCTCAAAAGAGAGACAGAGCAATCACTGCCTAACAACACATATCAGCTTAAATGCTACCAAGGGAGAAGAACTATTTAAGCTGGGAATACGTTTTTGGCTCAAGAACAGATGATTATAGATGAATTTCAGCTGGCAACTAAAATATAGCTCTTAAGCACTGAGAAGTGAGGGGACTGCAGGTCTCCCAAGAAACGCAGCAGCACCACTTCCCACAGGTGCACTCAGAGACCTCTCCAAAACCTCACCAACTGGTTTTGAGGTAAATCCTGGTCCCTTCCTAAAATGTGTCAGTGAGGGGACTGTAGTGGATTCAGGAGACCTCTTCCAATTCCATGTGGTACAAGTCTGGTAATTGCATATCACAGAGGAATTATTGGCATTGATGGACTGACTGAGGCGGTTAACTAGTTCACTAGCATCAAGAAACAGTAACCTACTTTTGCAGTGCAGCAAAACTGGAATTGGAGAGGGAACGGCAAGAAAAAAGCTTCAAAGCTCACAATTTACAGATCCTTGATATCACAGTGGTGTATGCAGAGTGGGACAACCCGGATCTGGGTTTGTTCTTATCTTTTCAAGGAATTTTGATGTTGTCAGAAATAAAGATGTCTCTAGGATGCTATTAAACGCTATGAGAAAAACTAGAACACCATGCATGACTCGGGCTGGCTCCCTTGTTCATCTCCATTTCCAAAGGCACAGAAATCCAGGAGCATCTAAAACCTGACTCTCTGAAAAGGAAATAATTTTCTCCACAGATTGAAGCCACTAAAATAGGTCTGTGCATGATTTTAAGAACATATGTTTCTGCTTATTGCCTTTCTTATATCTGTGGGGGTTTTAATTCTTTTTCTTCACTGCTTGGACTATTGGCATCAATGATGCAGTGCCTTAATATGAATTCTTTCATTTAACTCACAAATCTAATTGACATCTAAGGGGAAGAGTCAGGCTGGAGACAAGTTTGGGAATACTCAGGCTCATGTTTTACTCCTGTGTGGGACTGGGTATTCATGTGCTTTCGCAAGACATTTCTGTGCAACAGGGCTTAGGAGTCTACAGAGACTTTTGCAGCCAGCAACTATTCATAACCCAAAGGAAAATAAAGGAAAAAGCATTATCATGCTGAGTTGGTAAATGATACAAATTTCCTAAGAGCTCTGATCATTTGCTTAGTGTTTGGACCTCTCCCAACCTCACAGTAGTCTGTAGCCCAGGTGCTTGTCTGGTGTGCAGCAGGGTGACAGGACTGGCAAAGAGCCACTGTGGAGCCTGTGCAGGGAAACCGCAGATTCTTATTTGCCGGTGGGCCAGCCAAGGGGAGCTCTCTCACACCAGCCTTCTTTTTAGTATTGGGAAATGTCAAGTACCTTCATATCTCCACTTTGCTGTGGCAGGCGACTGGGACAGGAACTGCTCGGTGCTGCTGTCACAAGCCCACAGGTGAGAAAAGCCTCTCTAGATGAGTCACACAAAACTTGAGTATTTGTAGAGCTGTCTGGATCTGGCTGCCCAGCTCCACCAGCAGCTATAACACCAAGGATATTTGAAAGGTGAGCCTGAGGCTGCTTGGGCACATGAACCCAGTAAGAGGAAAAGCACAGTTCAAGAAGATGGTGGCAGAGCAGGTCTGAAAAGCCACTTATTGAAATGCTCAGTGTGCGTTAAAGCAGCACTGAGCAACTTGCATTCAGTGGCATGAAAGGTTTCAGTTTCTTTAAAGTATGGTAAGGAAAAAATCCTATCACACCAAAGAAGCAGACTAGGTAAGAACTGTCTGACACCAGTATTGAGCTGCCTGGGGGAGAACAGTGCTGCATCTATGAAGGGCTTGTGTATGTGTGGTTATTCTTGAGGTTCGGCAATCTTTTAATGGCATTATGTTTTAACTGTAATCTGCTTTTGACTCAAGACCTAAAACACATTATCAAGTATTGACCCACAGAGAAGTTACCTGCATGATGTTGCCAAGGTTGCTCTCCACATAGACCAGTTCTCTCGCACCTGAGAACTGAACTCTTTTAGGACCCAGAGTTCGGCTCCCAGATGGTCTTCCAGGCATTGGAAAGTTCCTGACAGCTTCAAGCACACATCAAAATGGTGCCACCGAGGCCTGCAAGGTCACGCATCAAGTCACAGCAGGAAATGTGGAACGGGCTGCTCCACTTCACAGCAGGTGAAGTGCAGGCAGGTTAGTTTGGCAAGCCCCACCCAAATCAACAGATGGAGAAACTTTTTGTCCGTATGGTCATGGCAATCATTTCTTCAGAACAAGATCTACAAGAACCTCTTGACCTCTGTGCTGTCTTCCATGAAAGCCGCTATGGAGTAAAGACAGTCCCAGAGCAGACAGCCTAGCAGGGAACAGGCAAACAAGAGGACTTCTAGCAGCCCTGGACCTAGCACCTCTCTCACCTTGCAGGTCCCTTTACCTATCACTGCAGAGCAGATTTACCATCTTCCTCCCTCAACGTATCTGCTTTGAGGGCATAGCTCTGAGGCAATGGCTAGCACTGGCTCCCTCCACACACTGAGCTGTCCCTGCGCTGTCCCTCTAATCTCTCAGAAGTGACGTTTCCATCCTCAGCTACACACTGGAGTCCTAGATTAGCCTACAACAGACTCCTTCAGTGGGTGAGTATACCAGGAAGGAATCAAGGCAACACACGGCCCTGCCAGTCCCGCATGCAGCTCCAATGCTTGCCCTACGAATTAGTCACTGTGGGAGAAGTGCTTTCACCCAACACCAGTTGCAGCTACCAGCCTTGACTGCCACTCAGCCCAAGAGATCTTTTTAAGTTCTTCATGACTAAACAATCATGCATTTGGCTCTGAAGAACTCTCCAACCCTTCACCCACGGCCGGAAGCCACTGTGCAGCAAGAACCTTTTGTGAAACTGCTCTGTAGGTGGTCAACACCCGCTTTCCACGGGTTTGAAAATAGGTTCAATAGATCTGATGTGCATTTGTTGATGTTTCCCACCCCCAACAAACTGGAAACTAAGCACTGAGTTTACTTAAGAATCTTTACTTTTTTTTTTTCCAACTTAAATTATACTTCCAAAATACAAATAAAAAAAGAAACCTTGCAATGTAATATGTTGCTAACTTCTACAAAATAGTCTAATTAATACTGCACTTACATCATTTACACAATAAAATAGGAGCACTTAGATCAACATTTACATATTGACAGAGAACATGGTTGTGCAGCCATCTGCTTCTGGTGCCATCTCCTGCTGGAGCACCTCCAGGAGACCGCAGCCTGCAGTGCCACGAAAATCCTTCCGCAGGAAAAAAGTCCTGCCAAAGTCCTTCTAGGTCCAGGGACCTGCCCATAGGGAGCCAAAGAGACCAAAATGGTGGCAAATATTTGCTTTTTCATCTTAAAGCTGCCATTGTAGCACATAAGCACACATTGGTGATTTATCCAAGGAACTCCCTGATATAGGATTTTGCTTCACTATATTAGGCACTTCATTATAACAGTTATTTATTATGGCTTATGCAAAACAATTCACTTTGCTCAGGATATATACTTGACAGAGTCTGTGTGAGAAAGAGACATGTCCAAGGGCACACTTTAAACCAATGTTTTGGCTTAGCCTGCGTTAGAAATTTGGATGAAATTACTTAATATCAGTCCTGAAGGAAGTGTTTTATCAAGACCTGATCTCACCAGCAAGTCCAGCAGTCAGTGTATTTTAAAGTTTAGTATATCTGCACTTTCCCCCCAAACTATTGGTAACTAAAGCTTTCCCTCTCACAATGAGTTAATTACCTACATCCATGCTGTTCAATGTGCCATTGGGTTACATGTCCCACGTATGATTGTCTTAAGAGAGTACATCATAGGTTGAGGGATTATTTACATATCTTAACATGTAGAAAATAAAGTTGCAATTTACCAAATAATAAATAGAGATCAACAGGGTACAATATTGAAATTAAATAAATTAGAATGATTCTCCAGGTCTCGAATTCCCTCCCTTAAGCCTCAAGCCAGAGACCATAAAAAAAACCCAATATATTTTTTCAATAGCTCAAAAAGAGTTGGGATGGGGCTCCTTATTGGATACTGGCTGTTTGAAATGAGATATTTAGCTAAGCTGGCAGATATTTGAAATCTATATGATCAAACAGCAAACTTACCTCTAAAAGGAATCTTTTGGGTAAAACAATTTAGACCAAACATTAATACCGAGTTTATTAGGAAGAATATAGTTCTTGCAGATTGTCTCAACATTAATTCAGCAGCAAGGAAATAAGCATACAGTTAAGAACACAACGTATTTGTGAAGCAAATACGTGTTAGTGCACACGGTTTTCCAAAAACTTCACTCCTCAGCTACATTTGTGCATGTTTCAGCATGCTTCTAACTAAACAGTTAATAAAAGTTCTCTCATGACTATAACTAAGTTTGCCATTAAAAAAACCAAAAAACAAAAAACAAACAAACCAAAAACTGAAAAACGATAGAGTAACTTAGTCAAGAAAGTTGTCCAGATAAGAACGATGCCAAACTTCAAGTCCAAATATATCAGAACACCAAGAAATTTGGAATCTAAGTCAAAGTTTGAAAACTCAGGTCTATCAAATTTAAAAATAGGGAAAAAAAGAAAAAGAAAAAAAAAGAAAAAACAAACAAACAAAAAGAGAGAGATTAAAAGCAGTGAATCTGCTCTCAGAATTGCACGCTCACCAGGTTTGTAAACTCTACATGAAGTCAACGAGGCACTGGTCACTATAAGAGGTATAATGCAGATGCTCTATGCAAAGCAGTGCAGATAATTTGCAGTAAATTGTCTGCAATTTACTTCACTTCTCCTTTTTCTCTTCCTTGAGGATCAAGCATTTAAAGTAATTCAGTAGCTTAAAAGTCTGCCTTAGAGGAAAAGGCCTGGGTTTACATGGAAGGGGGGGTGACGGGTGTCCACGTGGATGCTAGCCTGGCATGTGTGGAGGCATCATACTGGCTGTCGGGCAGGTCCGTGGGTGCCCCGCCGTCGTACAGGGGGGAAGCGGAGGAGGTGGCAGGGACCGGGTGCGGGAGGGCAGAGTAGTGCGCTGGGGAGCCACGTAAAAACTGGGAGCTCAGGCCATTGGACATCCCACTCGACTGAGACACCGGTGTGATGGTGCTGTTGCTCACAGACCATAAGTTAGGGTACTGACTGAAAGAGGGAAAACGATAAACAAAACAGGTTATTAGAGACTCTAGTGCCTGCTGGAAGCTGCTTCGGTCGAAAGACAGCTTCCAAGCTGGGTTAATTTGCTGGAGACAGTCAATTTCTTCAGGAAGCTCCCAACCACTGTGAGGTAGGGAGAGGGTCATGTTCATACAATCATAGAATGGTTCGGGTTGGAAGCGACCTTAAAGATCATCAAGTTCCACCCCCCCTGCCATGGGCAGGGACACCTCCCACGAGAGCAGGTTGCTCACAGCCCCATCCAGCCTGGCCTTCAACACTTCAAGGGATGGGGCAGCCATGACTTCTCTGGGCAACCTGTTCCAGTGTCTCACCACCCTCATATTAAAGAATCTCTTTCTGATATCTAATCTAAATCTCCCCTCTTTCAGTTTAAACTTGGTCCCACTCATCCTATTGCTCCACTCCCTGACAAAGAGCCCTCCCCATCTCTCCTGTAGCCCCCTTTACATACTGGAAGGTTGCTATAAGGTCTCCCTGGAGCTTTCTCTTCTCCAGACTAAGCAATCCCAGCCCTCCCAGCCTGTCCTCATAGCATAGGTGGTCCAGCCTTCTGATCATCTCCACGGCCATTCACTGGACCCGTGGCACCCCACCAATAAATCTACCCTCCCCGTTTTCCACTAGCAGTTTCAAGCACTGGGTACACAAGCAAATTTTAAGCCAAAATGAGGAATGAACAAGCTGGCCTGAAAAACGCAGAGGTTTGAGAGCTGATTCTTGAACCATTCGCCTTTCCTGAGGAGAAAGCCACATGATGGAGGTGGCTGGACACGGCAGCTGTTGGACCCAGACAGGTTTGAATCCATTACTGTGAGTCTGTAATAGCCCTAATCACCCTGGGTACCTCTGTAATCAGAGAGGGACAGATGCCTCCAGAAAGCAGCTCAGCCCTCCTGGGACCTTGTTCATCATCTCATGGTAGAAAGGGAAGAGCTAGATCGATGGCTGCAGATTGCACAGATACTACAGAAAGGGCTGCTTAAAAGGGCAAAAAAGTCTTGTCAGGGCACTGCAGCCTCCAGTCTCCCTCCCCTGGGTGTGTGTATAAGTACACACACAAGTTAAAATAAACAAGCTGATCCAAGAGAAACACCACAAGAAAAAGTTCAGTCCCGTTGTGTAATACTACACAGCACTTTCTACCTATCAATCCCAAGCAGTTTAGGGAAAAAAAAAAAAAAAAAAAAAGATAATATTCTTCTTGTTAGTTTACAAACAGGGGCTTTGGCAAAAGAGATGCAGAACAGCTCCCCTTGAAGTCACACAGTTACACAGTTCCAGTTCTACTGGTTTTATCTACTGGATAACTTTTAGTACAGCAGCTGATACTGAGTGGACTTTGCAACTTTCCAAATATGTAACCTGGGGGACAGGCATGCAAAGAAGTGCCAGTGGGACCTGTTTCCTTCATTAACATATGTTCAGGACTAAACTTTATGTTCATTAATACAGTTAGTATCACATAACAGTAATGAATGCTCTGTAGCAGCTACTAGTCAGCGTAGGTACCAAGTGTCTATATGAATGGTTCAAATAAAAATGCTTTCCATAAAGAGTGGTAGACCTGAATTGCCAAGAAAGATGCCCGAACTTCATCTCTCTGTAATTAATAGCAAAGGATTTACCACTTTATCTGCATTTCTTTCACTTTGCAAGTCTAGCTCCAAGAGACTGACTGTAAATTAAATCTCTGATAAAGGATAAAAAGTCTGATGAAGGCAAAAAGTACATAGAGGAGAAAAGATGCATTTATATGATCACAAAATTACAAAGGTTTCATCAAGTGTGTAATCACAAACTATGCTGGCTTCTGTTGCAATGCTCATGTAAAGAATTACTGCTTCAGTCACTTGCTGCCTCTCCACTGTGTGGTTCACTGTCCCTTTGTTTGTAGCAGAACAAGGGTTTGTGGAGATGGATGGGAAAGCAGCGACTGGTTAAAATGAAGCATATCTGAAATAATATTTTTTAAACAACATTGCCTAAAAGCAAAATGGAGATGAAACTTAAAAGAGCATCCTCAAGTCCAATGGATGTTTAAGTGATTTGCAATCCTTCATCTATCAAATCTTGTTGTAACAAGTATCTACATCTCCAAAACCAAGACTGTTTCTTCAATATTTTCTTTGTAAACAGTCCTTCTCAGTCTCCCCTCCCCTCAAATATCCAATGAGTTGCACACGGCCATAAGGATTTCTAATTTACTGATGACCCTTTACCTCCTTTTTCAGCCTTCTCTTCCTAGAAAGTAACAATATACAAATTTGAAGGGACGGATTCCTACCTGGAGCTGGTAGCTGTGCCAGTGCTGTGACTCATGGGCAGCATCGTCGTGTGTGCGGGAACTCCTAGAGAAGACCAGTTGTCATGGGACTGCAGCATGGAAAGGCAGGCAGAGGAGTTATCGGCATATGCTGCTGAGAAAACAAGCAAGCACTTAAACACTCTAGAATCAGACCAAGTAACAAACCTGTATACAAATGCAATGGAAGCTTTAAATCACCCTTCCCATCACCGCCTTGCAAAAAAAAAAAAAAAA
>VXBW01007109.1:48872-80473 GCA_013400375.1 Thinocorus orbignyianus
AAAGAGAAAAGAGAAAAAAAAATTCAAAACCAAAAATCAAACTTCACACACATAGAGAAAAATGCAGTCAGCTACCAGTTGTGTCAAGTTCACAATTTCACTGGCACAGCTGCTCATGTGCTGTTTTGCTCAACTTAAAACTGCAGAGTCTCATTTCTATGAAGAATCTATGACCAAAAAGCTATCTTCAAACTACCTGGTAATTCAACCTGTCCTTGCTTACTTGGTCAGTAGGAAGAGGCGGGCTCCTTCCTTACACTATCCCAATAATACTTCCAGGGCACCTTCTTTATCTCTATCAGCTCCATCAGCAGTAAGAGTCTGGTAGCCCTGGATAACAAGCATCACACATCCTAGTTTTGAACTGATTCACCACAAGCTGATTCTGAAGTCTGCCTCAGGCACCATCAGAAGTGATTGAATTATGGCTTAAACCACCCAGCTTGTGACCAAAACTGGCTGGCCAACACGGCAAAGTCACTAGGGAAACTATAAGAAAATCCTATACAGTCGTCCAGAGCCAGAAAGAAGTTACTGTGGCAGCTGGCTAAGGGAAGATGAAGAGGTTCCTCGTAAAGGACTGGGGAATAAGGAAGAATGTTAGAGGTGTTTCGTTCATTTATTCTGTATCAAGTCACAAAACTTGCGTAAAATTCCAAGAAACAAGAGAAACCCATGGAAAGTTAGTTTTCTGCTTTAAAGTGAGCTACAAAGCTCCCTGTGAGATTGACAAGGCTGCATCTGGAAGCATGTGTATTATTTTGCAATTCAAAATATTAAATATTCTTTTTCAATGGGAACCTTCAATATCCATATAGGTTGAAGGGCAAAAAATTGCTAACAGCCCTTTGCCAGAAGAAAGAAAATAATAATAAAATTAATTTTTTTTTTTTTTTAAATCACTATTAAAAATCTCCTTCTCTCCTCTCCCTTAACCACTTATTTGGCTTTTAAATAACTCTGCATTTACTTAACTATGTATAGTTTCCATATATCCGGTTCTGACACGTTCATTGAGAACAACCTTAATCCACTGATGTTAACTTCAACAATAGACAAGTAAAACTGCCATAATCATGCCCTTATTTATTATGTTTGAATAACAAGAGACACCATGAACAAAACCAGACATTTACTTCTTCATTGTACTACCAATAATTAATTATTAAAATCCTCGCTTTAAAATTTAACTTTAAAAAAAGTCAAAGTAAGTTTAACCTCATTGGTTACAAGAATTCAAGAGCTCAAGACAGGGAACCCACAGTTTAACCTAATCAATTAGCAGGAGACAGTTCGACACAGCCTCAATTTTTCTGTTGTAAAGAGACTGGGGACACATACTCATCATCTCCATTTTTTTTGCAGCGCAGGCCCCAAGCCCTCTGTGTAAACTGAGCTAGACAGCGACCTCAATTCGGGTGGCACCGTTCAAGATGCCCAACACTCCGAACTCACACCCCTCGGCGCGTTTCTCATCCATCTTTTTACAGAGTAGCAACATCAGACTTACTTGGCGAGTTGTTTCTATGGGTGTAGGGGTTGGGGTAGGGGGCAGGACGGTGGTTCCTCAGCGATGAGTACCTTTCACAGCTGTGAGCAGGGGAGAGTGACAAGGGGGCTCCAAACTGAGGGTGAGGGTTGGCTGGTGGGCACAGAGTCCCAGTCCCGGGAATAAGCCAGCTACCTACTGTGGGGAAGGGAGAGGTTTGTAAGACGGGTCTGTAATGCAGCCAGGCAGGGAAAGAATCACAGGAAAATGAGATAAATAATCAGTCAGCAAGGAAATGCACATTCATGGAAGGAAACCAAGTTCAAAGTGGATCTTTACAACTTTCTTAAATGAATAAAAGTAAAATTAGAAAACAGTTTAGAAAAAGCTGCAGGTCAAGCTAACACTATTTTTTAAATTCCTGTTTAATTACAACCACGGTAAGGAAACACCAGAATGGTTAAACACTGGCAGTGTGTATTCAGCAATCATTACTGTAATTTTTGGTTTTAAATTGCTCTTTGGGGATCTCAGCCAAAACTCTGAAGTTTCTCACATTATTAAGAAAAAGTTTTAAAAATTAAGTATTTTCACTGAAACAAAGTAATTCCTACCACAACTCAACTTCCCTGCTTTAGAGGCTGAAGATGTTTTTTGGCAATAGTCTGTTAAAACACTAATTAAAACACTAATGCTTTTTATTAATCTGAAAAAACTTTTTGAGCAAATGTCCCTAATTTTCTGAAAGAACTTAAAGCATAAGTACCATTTCAGTAATTTTCTGCCGTATTCTGAAACTTTTCTCTACATGTCCATATGAATATTGTTGTCCTTGAACACAAAAGTGGCTGCCTTTTTGGACATTAAGGTAGCTGTAGATTCTATTAAAGGATTTTTAATGTAATACGGATGTCTTAACCACACACACAGAGATCATAATGTTCATACAATCGTAAACCTGCATGAAGCACAATCATAAGGATTGGTGATGTTATTCTCATGGGGAATGAACAAGCCAGCCAGCAAACACCACTCTCGAAGTTTTGCTTAAGAGATGGAAGAAATAGAAGTTCATGATGCAAAATGAAACGTACACTGCGAATACCCAGACTGCTGGTTGTCCCCCACTTCCTCCATCATATCTTTGTGATCACTTCTATAAAAGAAACCACATTGTATTAGTTAATAATGCACTTTTACTAATCTATGTAAAAAATCCACAATTTAGAATCGAGTTAAAAGCTCTCACCTTTCTTTTGCATCAAGAAATGCCTTTGCAAACGGATTGTATTTAATTTTTAAAGCTGTGATCTAAAAACAACAACAAATATCTTTATTTGCAAGTATCACCATTCATTATCATACAGGTATTAGGACTTGAATTAGGACTACTAATTGAAGTTAGTGAAATCATAGATTTTTGAAGAAAAAGATCAGACCCATGATACTGACCTACAGACATCAATTAAGCAGCCCCTAAGACCTGAAGTATTAGCAGAGGGCTAGGAGTTTGTCCCTCTCCCAAATTCTAAGAGGCTGAATTGCTTGGGTTTACTGCTCAGCTAATGAAACAGCTAAGAAAGTTAGTACACTAAAGAGTTTTAAAAAGCTTCACATTTCCAGCCAGAACAGAGTGGACATTAAAAAAAAAAAAAAAATCAGAAAGGTTGGTAATTTGCAGATTCATTAAACGTAGATGTGCATTTTGGCTAGCAGAGAAAGGCCAGTTCTGAAAATGGCACATCCAGTTTTGTCACTACTTAGCTGAAAATGCCAGTACTTGTTTGACCCACTGAATCTTTTAAGAATTAGTCCCCTGTAGTAAATTTGCAGTATATATTGAGACAAACAGTCGCCAGGACTTTGTGTCATTATAAATGCATAGGTCCTTTACATTTATATTTTTTGTTATTATCATTTAGCTTCAAACAAAGCACAGAAAAAACTGAAAATTATGGAACAAGATCCAGTATTTCGCTCTGCAATGTGCATGTTGCCACTTGAAACCTCCTGGGACTTGCATCCTTTCTTCCCCGCTGTGCGTACCTCCTCATTCTGGTAGGCCGTCACGGCTATAAACTGGGTTTCGGGGAAGGAATGGCTGGTGATCATCCGCTGTGGGCCACCTACTCGCACAATATGAATCCTTGGCTCATACTTGTGCAGAGAGTTCAGCATGATCTGTGAGCAAACAGATAGAGCAGGTAAGCGGTGACAGAGCGGCAGGGACAGAAAGGGTTTTAAAGTAGCTAATGATCCACCTTTCCAGCAGAGGAGAAAGAGGCAACAGGTGTGAATAAAACCTAAAGAAGAAGCTGGAAGAAAGGGAAAGGGGTGCTGCAGTCAGACACCTCAAGGTTTTGCCTAGTTATCCTCATCCCTGTTATCCCTGTTACTTGACAGAAAAACTTGCAGAGTCACATACATGTGGCGGTAAGTAGCCAGAAAGGTGCATAGACTACATCCAGATATTCAGCCCAGAAAGATATTGAATATAAAAGAAAGAGAGAAAAAAAAAAAGAGAGAGGAAAAAAAAATGTCGAAACGTCAAGGCACCCATCCTTGGCTGAAAGACTGCTTCTGCTGATAAAATTCAGCAGAAGCAGTCTTTCAGCAGAATTGGAACAGGTTGTCCAGAGATGTTGTGGATGCTCCATCCCTGCAAGTGTTGAAGGCCAGGCTGGATGCGGCTGTGAGCAACCTGCTCTGGTGAGAGGTGTCCCTGCCCATGGCAGGGGGGTTGGAACTGGTTGAGCTTTGAGGTCCCTTCCAACTCTAACCATTCTGTGATTGTATGAATTCAGTCTGGGGGGGGGAGGATGGATACAAGCACGACCCACATCACCCCAGCAAGTTTAAGAAGAGCCATACAAAACCGAGCCTTAAGGAGGGCATGAGCGGTGACTCGGCCGCATCCCCGGCCGCCCCGCAGGTCGGATCGGTCCAGCCCTACCGAGCAGGGTAGGGTGAAGGCTGCCCGGTGACTCTGCCGGTGCCTCCACCGGTGACTCTGCCGGTGCTTACCTGCCCGCCGCCGTTGAGCTTGTTGGTGAGTTTGACTTTGCTGAAGGAGACGGGCGCTTTCATCCAGTGGGCGCCGAAGTTGGGGGAGTCGGGATGGATGTAGACGCAGCTGGGCGCCTGCGGCTCCGGCTTTCCCCCCGGCACCCACTCCCCGTTCACGTACTTCCAGCGGTGCCCGTCGGCCGCCACGAAATCCAGCAGAAAGGAATACATGGCGTTGGGATCCAGCCCCGACACGCTCACCTTCAGCACCGGGAACATCCTCCTGCGGGGGGACACGAAGGTGCGAGGCACGGCTTGGGCGGGGGGGCAACCCCCACTCTTGGCTCATCCGCCAGAAGCTCCCCAACACCCCCCACTCCCCCAAAACCCTACCTGCCGTTTTTGGTGACGATCATCTCGTTGGTGAGCTCCTTGAAGCGCAGCCACAGGTCGTTGTCTTCCAGCGCGACCCGCAGCTCCCGCTCCGTGGGGTCCCCCTTCTCGCTGCCCGCCTGCAGCTCGCTTTCCACGGCGCTCAGCAGGTGGTCCACTCGGTACTGGGGGGGCTTGCCCGCCCCCTCCGTCCCGGGGGAGCTCATCCTGGCCCCCCGCCCTCCTGCCAGAGCCCGCAGCGGCGGGGCCGGGGCCGGGGCTGCCTCCACTTGACCTCGGCGGCCCCAGCAAGCGGGAGCGGGGAAGGGGGCTGTTGTTTATACCCCGTCATAAACACCCCCCCTCTGTGACATCACAATAGCGGCGGGGGGCCCCCGCTGATTGGCGGAGGGTGGCTTTGATCTCTCCGGTGGGTTTTCCCCATTGGTCGCCCGCGGCCATATCACAACGGTGCCCGGGGAAAGCCTGTGATGTTAATTGCAGCCCGCGGGATTAAACGCGGCTATTTTATGTAAATCTGCCCCCAAATGTTTGCACCTCTATCAAAGCCGCCGAGGCCGGGGCTCCGGCAGCCGCGGAGGAAATGGCCCATCTCGGCAACAGCCTTATAACCTGCGTGCAGCACCTCCCGCCTCCCGTAGCCCTCATTAAGGGGGCCACCGACGCCCGCCACGACGAGCATCACCCCTCCCCGGCTCTAGTTTTAAGGATAGACAGTCCCGGACGGGAGATACCCCCGCCACGGATTCATATTTCGGGGAAGAAAAAAAAAGACGGGGAAAGCTCTTCTCCCCATTGCCCATCCCGCAAGCAGCCCCGCATTCCGCACCGCCGCTCCCCGCCTTCCCTTCTCCAGAGTCAGGGGCGGTTTGCAAGCACACCCCCTGCTGGAAAACTCAACCACAAAGCTGAAACCGCCCTGTAGGGACAGCTGAGCAGAAAGCTGGCACAGTAAGGGGGCACACACCCGCACCCACCACCCCTCTCCCCTTCCACTGCCCTCCCCCCAGACTTTTAGCCATCGCAAGAGCCCACCCGTGGGGGAAAAAGCACAGTTTGCCTCCCATCGCTGATGCAGGCCGTGCCTTCCCAGGCGAGATGCTCGACTGCCATGGGTTTCGAGCCATCCCACCTAGAGAAATGGAAAAAGAAAAAAAAAATTTAAAAAGCCACCTAAAATCAGATCGATGGTTACGAGCCATCCCACTTAAACACAAAGAATACTTCTAGAAACCAGACCGATAGCTAAAGGCTTCGTTTCTCCTAACAAGGAGAAATACCCGCGAGTTTCTCGGGGCGCGAGTGGAGCCTGCCCTTTCGGGTGAAACTTTGCAAAGGGCTGATTTTTTTTTTATCTTATCATTTTTTTCCAAGTTGTTTGGCGCAAAAGCAAGAGATGGGGCGAGGGAGAAGAGAGTTGTTTTGAAACACTCTGGCCCGCCGGTGTTTTAATAGTTTGCATTCTCCGGGGCTGCGGCTGTCTGTGGTGTGAGGAAAACAGTTTATTACCTTTCCGTGAGAATCCCTGGATAGAGGGCGAAGGGGAGAGAGGTGACAATGAGCAGGAAATAGTTCAATGGGGTCTCTTTAAACAATAACAAGTTCTTTAAACGGGAGCAAAGGAGGGGGTTGGGGGGGAAGAAGCGGCGCAGTGTAGAAATGAGGGTTGCTTTTCAAATGGGGCATCTCCTCTCTCTCCAAACGCTGCGCTACCGGGATTTTTAAGATTTTAGGAGAAAGTTCCCGGGATACACGGACAAGCAGTCTGGGAGCAAAAGGAGCTGGAAGCCAGGCTGAAGGGGTCTCTGCTGTAGGATGCAGCCGGAGGCTGGGTCGGGGCAGCGGCTCTTTCTGCGGGTGGGGACCCCCCGCCTGCACCCCCGGCCTTCTCCATGCTCCGCACACAGCGGAGCAGCAGCCCCGGCGTGCCTGCCTCCAGCCAACTTCAAATAGACCCAATGCTTCCGCTATCATTTTCGGTTTCTTTTTAGTTTAGGAGCACGACTTACAGTTGTATTGTCGCTACACAGCATCGTCGGGCTCATAATTTACTCGAGTTAACTTATTTAGCTCGGAGTCATGGAATCACGGAACTGTCAGAGTTGGAAGGGACCTCTAGACATCATCTAACTCCTCTGCTAAAAAAACTCACGGGAGTATTGGTTTTGGGTTTTTTTTTCCTTCAACCTGACCTGTTAAATTCCGCACACCAGCTCTCTTCAACCACTGGTCAGAAGCGGGCGAAAAATTGCTATCCCTTCAGATTAATTCCTGCGCTAAAGTTTCTTAAAGTTCATTCTGCCTGAGCATCTACCGCCCGGTTTTTGTCCTCTTCAGAAGATGAAAGTAGCATTCGCAAAGAAATGATGGGCGAAGCTTATTAAATAGTTTGAGGTGGTCTTTTCACTATCGGCAGTTTATTTATTTCACTAAAGGTGCTCCACTCATGACAAACACTCATGTCCTACCAAAAGCCAGGAGCGTTCAAACCCCGAAAGACCACGGCACGCTGTCCCTCGGTCGGGTTGGCAGCACCACCTCACTTTGGGATTGTACTGTGAAGGCGACATTTCAAATATCATTAATCATGAAAAAAAAAAAAAACAAAACAAAACAAAACAAAAAACAACAACAACAACAAAAAACTCCAAAACCCAAAAAACCCACAAACGGGAGTAGTTAACCGGGAGAAGGACCCGCACGGACACTTCACTCCGTGCAGGTGAAGGAGAGAGAAGGGACTTCTCCCCCCTCGCAGAAGTCGCGTCCTTTTTAGGGTACGGTCGGCGGAGCTGGGGCGGGGAGGGGGAGAGTAGTGGTGGGTTGAAGGGGTCCTGAGCAGGGCAAACTCCTCTCAGTTCTTCCTCAACTCGATCTCGCCTGACAACGAACGTGTTTAAGAGCCGAAAGCAGCAGAACCGGCCGGAATTGAAAGCGACGGGGCCGTTTCGGTGGAAAATAAACCGTTCCGAAAATGAAGAAATAAAATAGAGACTAACCAAATGTGTGTTTAGGCGATCCGAGCTTTAAAAGCACTATTCTAATTCTTCCGGATGGATGCTTCAAGGAAGGGCTAATTCCTCAAATACATACATATGTGTATGTACATATATATATATATATATATATGCACACACAAGGAATGGGAAGCAACCTCAGCCCCCTGGGCAGCAGTCATATAGGACAACATATGACTACTACGTTTTGCATTGATCATTCTCTGTAGGCAAAAGGAGAGTTGAAGTTGGTTTCAATTTGACAAATTTCACGTTTTACTTAGTATTTAGGAAATGACCGCGCCGCTAATCCCAGACACATATATGTGCAAAAATACGCACTTAAATTTAGTTGGTCATTCAAAAAAGAAGTCCATTCAGCTTTAAAGTTTTAAACGACCATTTAAAAAGCTTTCAGAAATCATACATAATCTTTAAAAAGGGAGGAGAAGTAATCCAAACCCTAAAGTTTTTCCTCGGTTTAAATTTCTGCCTTCTTTATTTCATTTCCTTCTCTCTCTTTCTAATCTTAATTGCACTTTGGTTCTCAGGAAAGAGGACTCCCCACTTTCCTAGCCTTTTCACCGGGATCTGCAGTGCATGACAGTTTACAGCCAAAAAACTTCCTCCAGGCGAACAGCTATAAAGAGTCCCGATTTATAGCAATACTTTCCTTCTCTCACGGGGCGAGTAGTAATCTCCAGCTGTTACCTCGGCTTCATGAGACCTGTCCATCGTCCCCTACCTTATTCCCCTGGGACAGCACAAATCCCCAGCCACTTTCCCAATGGGAACTAGCCCCGTCCCCTCCCGCAGCTCTCGGGCACCCACTGACCCCTGTGCATCTTTAATCGCCCGTGCGAAGATGAGAGCGTGGTAAGGTATTGGAGGTATTTGTTTAATTATCTTTCAACTTGCAGTTCGCACACACACACACACACACACACACACACATAACGCCGCACTTGGTTGCTGGAGCAGCGTCCCCGCAGCCCCCTGTTCCGCCGCCGCCCCGGGGAGCAGCGCCCAGCCGCCCCGGCACCCTCCCTACCCGCGGTGAAACCCACCTCTCAAAGGTCAAAACATTCCACCCCTGAAGCATAAACACCTACACTTTCCCATGACCCACTTGGTTTTTGGTTTGTTTGTTTGGCTTTTTTTTTTTTTTTTTTGTGGGTTGTTTTTTTTTTTTTTTGTTTTTTTTTTTTTTTTTTTTGGTGGTTGTTGTTATTTTGGTGTTTTGTTGTTGGTTTTTTTTTTCTTCTTTATGAAAAATTACTATATTTAATAGGCTACCTACGTAACAGAGATGTATATATCTACCTCTGTTTGTCAGCTGCTTTTTTTCTGGACACTGGTGAGAGACTTCTTACTGACACTACTTTTGAGGCATTGACTGAGGAAGTAAATACCATTCTCAGAAGAAGCTTCTGGATGTCGTTTTAATCTGGCATACCATTTTCCTCATATACAAGGTTTTAACAAAAAACCCCCAACCCTAAGGACCGGTCTGGGAGAGCTCTTATAAAGAGTTCATCATTTTGTAACCCTAATATACTAACATACTACAGCAGGCATGAAAACATGTGAAAACATGCAGTGGTTTTATCCATTTTAAGTTTCTTTATTGTGAGAGCTAAGCCTTTGGAATAACCATGTTTCAGGTTCTCTACTTTTAGTATTTAAGAAATAGGACTGGTATTCTCCAAAGGTTTTGATACATACACATTTGCTTTTCAAGTAGTCTGAACAGAACACAACATGTTGATTTTGAGTTGTTTTGCTTTCCCCCTTTAGCATTTAGGAGGGCAAGGCAAAGGCAGAGTGCCATCCTGCATTTTGAAAGGTGGCAAAACTCCCGTTGACTTAGCCAGATCTTTGCTTGAGTACTGCTAAGTACCCTCTCCATCTCAAACGCTCAGATCCTGAGGTTTCCCTCATGAAAGTCAAAGATCAAACTTCCAATGGTTTCAGCGCCTGCTGCACTAGACAGCACCAACTGGAGAAAAACAACAAAATAAACTGAAGCTCTCATCATGAAAACTCTTAAGGAAGAGTCTGACTCAAAGATGGATGAAATCAGCAAACTTGAAAGCAGAGTACTTTTGATTCAAACTCAAAATTTTGAGCTAGAATTCTCTATTCAGTATCTTAATGAGATTGCTCGACGACTAGAGCTGTTTTAACCAAGTTCTCCTGAGCTAGCTACTGGGAAAAAGTGGATGGCACAAATAAAAATCATTCACTACTCTTAACAAGCCATTTCTTTAAAAACTGTAGAGAGGGACAGGCACAATGAACCACCAGGCTGCAAAGACAAATAGTAGGATAATACATACTGTTAACTGATTTATCCTGGCCTAAAGGATAATCTTAAAAAAATAACCAAACAAAAAACAAAACACCACCAAAACACCCTTCCACCCACCCCCCACTCCCCAAAGACCTATTCTGCTTCAAACAGGGACCATAGGAGTCTGATGCCAGAAAGTACTTGCCTCATCATAAACATCCTAGCAGGAGTCCTGTTGAGAGACCTTACCATAAACAACACCTTTTCTTATACTTCAACCCACAGAGTTCCCAAAGGGCACTAACCTAAATTGACTTTTCTTGTTAAGATATGCCAGGGTAAGCTAAAAAGTTCAAGTCTCAAATAGAGAATTCCTCAGATTTTCTGACACTGTATCAAAGTCAACATATTTTAACTGGGAATATTGATCTTTTCCCCGAGCATTATCTCTCTTTAATAAAGTTTGCAATGCCAAGAATCAAACAGGCTACATCCCTTTTGCGGTTCTTGTAATATCAATAAAATTTTAAGGCATCTGGGAATCCATAGTTTCCCTCCTTTGAACATTTCATGGAGATTACTGTAAAGATTAAGGCAAACTGGGTGCTTCACAGGTACGTAGTATTAACACCTCTAGAAAGAAACACACAAGTCCTAATTTGTAATTGCACATTTTTTATAAACAAATCAATGTATTTTCCACTGTTCCTCCTCCCCCCCTTACTGCTTTCCACTTTTCTTCCTCCTTCTCCTGCTCCACAGGAAAGGTAAATATACAGTGTTCATGAGTGCTATTTTATGTTTTATAAAGGAGGGTAACATAAGGGTAACATTTTTAGTATTCACTGGGTGAATTGTGCCTAAATCTAGATTATTTTATATTTTGGAATTAGTAATTGTCTGGAATGTGACCTCAAAGTTTACAACCTCTTCTGAGACCTTTATTGCCAAGATTATTTCCTGATTTCTTGCCCTCATCCATATGAAATAAAACCACTTGGACAGCTTCAGCAACGAGGAGTTACTGAAAGCAAATTCTCTGCCTCTTATCAGTAAGAAAACGATCTGACAGAAAATTGCTTTCCTCTTTACCTCATTTGAAGTAAAGACTTACTGATACCAACAGTTTTGCATAACTGCTGCTGTCTTCATCGTTTTGATGCAGCTGGTTCTAAGAAAAGGACTGTAACTTAATCTAGATATTATCTGAACTAACAGGCAGCACGCTTTTACATCAGCTGGGCCCCTCCACTGCTCTCAACCCAATTAACTTCTTTCTTCCAAGCTGTATGTGTCCTAACTATAGTCTATATAACCAGCCCTTCATCTTGTGCACGCTTACTTCACCAACAAGGACTTCAGATCTGACATAAATATTTTTGTATCACTACTTTTAAGAAAATTTAAAACTTCCAAACTGATCAAGTCACCACCACATTTACCTGTAAATTCTTTTTCCATTATGTATGGAGCATTTATGTTGTGTGCAATCCTGGACAGGTCTGCTCAGAGGAAAATATGTGGCAAAAGGACCACTCAGAGCAGAGCAGGACTGTGATGCCCATAACTCTGAACCTGGACAAGGAATAAATAAACAAGGCAACATTCACTGTAAGTAGTAATAGCAGAGAAAAAAGAAACTACTGACACAACAGCTCCTTAAAACAACTCCTGTTGGCCTTCTCAGGGAGACAATGGGTGAATTAATGCCAGCTTCTTCCTGTCATACAGGGCTCAGACCTGCAGAGCAGCTTCTGGGAGGTACATACACCTTTGTGGTCCTCTGTTTCATGACCAGGAGTGCAAAATGTTTTGCAAACTTCAGCCTTTCCGTGTTAAAGGTACCCACCAAGCTCTGACAACCAAAAATACTTCCTACAGTTTCCTATTTTGAATTCAGCAAAGGTTGGTTGTGTTTTGGCCCCTTTTGTTCTGCCTTATGCCACCTAAAAGAGTTTATCTTTGGGAAGATAGTAGATGTAAAGCACAGCACAAGAGACTGGAAGCCAGGGGAGCTGATTCTGAGCTCCAGTGACTCACTGTCTCACTTTTGGCAAGTCTTCAGGATCTCCGTTTTGGTAAGCTACTGTACTTCATAGTGAAAATATTACACAGAAATTTTCATGGTAACATGTCATCCTTATTTTTTTCTGGAATCATTTCTAATGAAAGTAAGTATCCAATAAGCTAATAATGCATAATGAAAAGTAATTACATGTCAAAACAAAAATTCACAATCTTTATTCTAGTAATAGAAGTACCATCTGAGTCTCTAACAAGGGTGCGTTTTTCCTGCTGGATGCTTTTTGAACATTTGCATTTTACCAAACTGCTCGGTTTAGCCCCATTTAGTTCCAGCATGCTGCAGACATCAGTTCATTTTGGACTTCCAATTTGTTTAAAAATAAAAAGTCTGCAGAATAGAAAGGGATGCTTTAAGCCTTAACTTTTTGTTTAGCAGTCCATGCTGTCTGTACCACAGGTGGATACAGTAGAGATGATGAATGAGCAGCAAATGATGAAAGTGTGGGGACCACATTGTGTAACAACCACCAGCTCACATGCCGTAGGTGGTAGCGCTGGGAGTGCGCAGGAGACACCGCAGACACCCCAGTGTCTCTTTGAAATATCTGCACATTTGGACACTTTTCCAGGGTCAGAAAATATTTCTTGCCTTTGCTAAGAAAATGTCATCTGTGACCTAGGACTAGGGGTCCACGTGGTTTGTTGTCCTGTCTAATTGTGGTTGGTTATTACTCTGGAAGATGTAATCCTTCATCCCCAATCATGCAGATTATTTTGTAACATTTCCAACCAAAGAGGTATTGCCTTTGTCGTTCTAGCGACACATATTCCTCACAGCATGAGGACTTATAACTGTATATTTTATAAGCCAGTTTAAATGTTTTTCTTGTCCACCTTGTGTTGGACCTTTATACTAATTAAAATTGAACATTCTTATGAATCTACTTGTTACGTCTAGCTCAGATGAGTACACGTTCACTGTATTCCTGAGTTACAAATATTATTGCAGGTTCCTAGGAAAAATTATAGCTCCCTTGCCTAGAAAATCCATATTACCTTTTCACGGCCTCAATTAGTGGTTGACTAGTTCAAAACACTCCATAGAGGCACAATTTTTATAATTGTGGTGCACTAAGTCTCTTACTTTTTGACAGTGATTCCAAGAGTCTAACAACAAATTCTCAGGTAAGATCAGCAGTGGATCTAACTGGGACAGCTCTTTATATTATATTGACTATCAATATTCATATATATTAATATAAACATTAATATATTAATTATTTAATTAATATAAATATTAATATATTGTATAAATACTTCTTTGCCTTTTTCAGCTTTAGAAAATGAGTTGCTATTCTTCAGTTTAATCAAAAGTCTCAAACATGTCATATTTATAGCTGATTTATACTAGCAAAAATCCCACAAATACCACTAATTGAAGCCTTCTCCAATTCTATCCCTTAGACGGCTTGTTATTGGTGTTTAACACCAGCTTTGCAAAAGTTTACTTTAAGAAACCAGAGGCAAATCTTCAGTATTGTCCAAGTATGTAATTTAAAGTGCATTTCACTTTCAGAATCTTGTGGTAGATGCCATGTATCCCCAGGAACTCGCTCCTGATTCTGTCTGTCCGGATGTCAAGGACGGGGTCAATCTGAGCAGCAGGAAAACAACTGCTTTACCTTCAAGGCATCTTCCTTTAGGGAATAAAAATCCACCATTCAACCTCCAAGTCTCAAAGCATTGACAACTTTGATGAAAACAAAATTTAATTCAAGACTCCATCTTTAGCAGATGCCTTGTCTCACATATTAAACTGTGTACATTTGTAGTAAATATATTTCTATTCAAATAGCAACTGCTGTGATCCATTAAATGTAGCTTTCAAGGTGAGCGGAGCTTCACCCTCTGAAAAGTGTTCTCCCTCTTTTGCATCTGGAAATTCAAGATTATAGTATGAAAAACTTAAACAATATTAAGTTAATAAGTCAGGTATAAATTTCTGACGAAGAAATTATAAAACCCCACAAACTCATTTTATTAATAAACTTTTATGCTAGAAAAGTTCTTAAACATCAGCTGGATTTTACAGTTTTTACTTGGGAAAAATTCAGTTGGAAGTATAGGAAGTTTTTCCATGAGCAACCAACACAAGGATTAAAGTGAATAAAGTATGAATACCTCTATAATTCTTACGATTTTTGTTCTCAGAGCAACAACAGGAAGTCAAAAACTTCTTGTACTTGCAAGATGGTAATGACTTGTGCCCCTATTTTCATTTTGTTTATATTTTTTTTCAATTTTTCAGATTTGTATCCTGAATAACAGTGAAAAAGAGGTGCAACATGATAAAGCATACATATTACCAGTCTTCCTTCCAGAAAAGATAGGATTGCAATTAACCAAGTCTCCAAAATTCTTTGTTTGGTCCTGGGTTTTCTTTAAAAAAACCTTGCTTTGCCACAGGCAGGTCTTGGCAAAGCACTTTTGGGAAGGGGGGAGGAGAAGGAAAAGCAGGGGGAGGAACTTAAAAATCTCCACCTTTTGGCTGTCTCAAGTACTTGTCTGCCTGGAAGCTCAATATGATGCAATTAATGAACAGCAATCCTCCACCTTCAGTGCTTTCTCCCCTTTCTCGAGACAGATGTGCTGACAGCATGGCACCTTCTTTAAAGGAACTCAGTTTTATGGAAGCTGATCTCTCTGCAAGCTACGAGTCACTATAAGCTTTTGGCTGCCCCACGTATTTTCAAACAAAATCACCGTTTTTCATGCAAAATATCCCGAGACATTATCAAGCGGAGACAGAAACCGTTTCTCTGCAAGGTCCAGCAAAGGCCTCCTTTTACCCAGATCTCTTTCAAATGTCCGTGCCTGCTAAAATTTCTTTTGCTTGTCTCAGAAAACACTCTTATAGACAAACGTATCTCAATCACAAGATTTTTTCCTCATGTGCTGCACACATTTTACTCTGTTTTGATCTTACTCTTCCTAGACATATCTTCATATTCAACTTCAAACAAGTTCTCTTCCTCCATGCTTTCACATCTTACCAACACTACTGTCTCCTCACTTATATGCAAATTCAAAAAGCAAATCAACTCAAAACTCAACATATCTGGGTGCATAAAGTTAAGCACCTAAGTAAGTTACCTATTAATCAGTGGTGCTAAATACCCACAATTCCTACCAACTCAAGAACTTTTGAAAATGAGGATAGTTCAGTCCTGACAACCTCCATTTCCCGCATAGCACAAGACACGGAGTGGTACACATATTCTCAGCTTTACTCACCCAACTAATTGCATTAGGTTCAATCACATCGAATAAAGTCATTGTAAAAATTAGGTTCTTAAATTGGATTCACATACTTATATTTAGCCACAGAGGTGTGAAGCTACAGTTTTTGGCTTAAAAGTTTAAGAAAACAAAAAGATAGCAGAAAACAATGACACAGACACACAGAATCCTGTCTGTCTGCCAGCAGGAAGAAAAGCCCCAGAAAGGATTATGAGTGTTTCTCCCTCCTGTCAAACAGCTGTCATGAGGCAGAGGTGAGGCACAACTGTCTTCTGCAGGCTTTATGGCTCACATCCCCTTGCAAAAGCCCTCTGAATGATGGAAACAGAAGAAAACTTTCTCCTTGCCACAATATGTGACACTAGAGATGAAAAAGACTTTAACTTCATCTTCTAACTCCTATGAAAACTGTGTATTACCATCCCTTCTATGATTTCACCTTACTCAGCTCCAGTTAATATTCTTTCCCTCTTCCTCATACCTACAGAAATTTCTTGAATGTACAGGTGAGAGCCGAACTGAACACTGACTAGTAGAGATGGCCTTATAATTTACAGAAGTAAATTATAAACCCATAAGAGTGGGTTTGGGTTGCTACAAGGTCTCAAGACATTTTTCAATCATATATCAAAAATCAGTAAAGTTCATGCAGTACAACAGTTTGTTTCCCTACCAATAGTTTCAGTTTAATACCAAGAGACATTAGAGAGCTTAGTTTTAATTGTACTACACAAATAAACCAGCAAAATCCTTCTAGTTTGCAATACGAAATAAAGGAGAAAAACCAGGAGAGTTTGATCATACTGTAACTATATCATTTGCAGATGTAAGCACCCTTGTTATTCTAATCTACATCTTTAAAAGATAAATTTAATTATAAAATTATTAAGAAAAAGGTGAAGTCTTACATTAAAATGTGTGGGAAAATACACGTCTGTAAGCAGTCATAGCAGTTGTTTGGAACAAAAGTAGAATAAATGTAAGTTCTGCTTTTCTTGGTGGGTAAGATAATGCTTTGTTTTTCAAATTCAGCCACTGAAAGATTGGATTTTTATACTCCCTTCCAACACCCTCAATAATTTCATATTCTTTATGACTTTAGTCACAAAGACTTTTCTTCAATTATCATTGAACTATGGAAACTGAATTTTCAACAGCTTTAGACCACCTAATAAATCATTTGAACAGAAATACTGAACAGTAAATGAACATTAACAATAAAGGGTAGGAGGGTGTTTTCAATGGCTATATTTGAGGTGCCTCAACTGAGAAACTTTGACACTGAATCCCCTGTATTTTAATTATTTTTACTTCAGTATTTTATTATACTAGGCTTCAAAGTAGAAGTCCGTTAGTAGACTAAAAGGCACTATCTTCCCTTCCACTTGTAGCTGAAGAGCATTGTGCATAGTACCACAGCAATTCCTTCTGTTGCTGAAAAGTCATGGTAAGAATCTCCTTCAAGAGGACAAACTCATGGAAACTTCAGGAAAGGAAAGGAAATTGCCCATTTCATATCTGTGAAACTACTTTCTTCATTCTACATAAATTAACAGGTTTAACCTGTAAGAAAGGAAGATTCTTTTTACGGGTTACTGGAAGCTGAACTTTTCATGGAGCACCGTCTAGAGATCTTGCATAAGAAGGCCATCAGCAGAAATACGCAGTTCTGGAAAGAGATGCCCACTTACACACTTTAAAATACACTAATCACACTTCGCATACTGCAAAGCTTCACTTTTTCAGTATTTCTTCTGCCTTGTCCCATCAGCTGATCATAAAGAGAGAAAAAATAAAATTCAGAACAAAAATATGATGCAGAATCCTTTTTTGAGAATGCTTTCACCCTCAGAGAACATGAGAGTAAATGGCTTAGGAGTCTTGCCTCAAGAACAGTTACTGCCTTTTAAAATAATTTATCCTGCCAAAAAGTATCTGGATTAAAGACTACAGTCTTTGCTATACATTTTAAATAATAAACCCCAAATATTTTCATTTTGATTTTTAATCTGCCTTTACCTAATACTGAGTTTCAGGTTTATATCACCATCACTTGCAGTGGACTTCCCGTCAAAACTTGGAGACTGAGTCGGTTCCCATCACCATTCACCAGTTGCCAGCCATCTAAAAGACTGCAGTAGTACAAGGAGAAATGGAGTCTGTACCTTCTCACGGTTCCCCTGCCTGGCTTTGTGCATACATTCTGGTACTTTGAGGAAAGAAGCACATGAATATTAAACTCTGCTCTTCTGCTGAAGCTTCATTTTCACTGAAGAAAGAGGTTGTATTCTGAACCTCAGCCAAGTAAACCAAGCAAAATCTTAAGACGTTACTCTGTAATTTTCAGATTTAAATTACAGGCTCCCCATAACTATCTATCTGACCACAATCTGATGACTATACTATGATTCATTTTTTTTCTAACTCAAGTTAGCTTTTACATAAGTGTTTCTCCTTGAAAATTCACTATGGTATTCATAATTTCTAAGTAATTTCCACGGGAGCATAATGAAGGTGAATGTGACAAACCTAGATACATCAATGTACCGTGCCCTGGCCTGCATTGTGGCGTTACATTTCTTACGCTTCTTCCTTGACTTCTGATCATTGGCTTATAATTGGTAAATACTTATTTTCATGCATTTCAGAATCTCATAATCTGTGAGAAATTTTTAATTAGCTTACCTTATTTTTCCCTGTTGATTCTTGTGAGTCACATGCTGTTTTCGGTAATGCCTTGGACCAAGTAGAATTTGGAGTAACAAGGTTTGCTGTCTTGTAAGGCATCTTGAAGATGAGGATGAAGAAATGTAAAAGCTGAATATATGCTTGTGTGAGTGCGAAAATCAGTCTTATGTTTGTAAGGAGAGTAGGAGTTTGGCTTCTAATTAAATGCAATGATTACTACCCTAATAGCACTTAGCAAGCAGATTTAGAAACCCTTCTGCAGAAATCAAATCACATATACATCTTATAAGTATTGTGTGTATTAATAAAAAAAAAAGCAGAAAAATTATATGTGTCTATATAACGATATCTCACCTATAGCAAGATATAACTCGTTAGTTAATACAGTTGGTCTGGTTTATGCTGTTGCCATTCAGTAGATCAACCCGCCCTCTTGCAAGTAGACTGGTATTAACTGTTTACTTTATTGTACTTTATTTTCCCAGTCCGTGAGCATAGAGACACGCAGCAGTATCTCACAAACTGTGGTATCGGTCAACAGCTTCAACACCTAAACAGTGTAACACACCATCATGAGCAAGTGACACTACAAGTCCTCTCAGAGGAAGCTTTTCAACCTGAGGTCATGAATGTAAGTGGATTGTTGTTATACATGCCTTTTAGTGAAGATCCATCAAAAAAAGGAGCAAAGGTAGATATTCCCCAAGAGTTTAGCTACCTTTGTTTTTTAAATATTCTTTTTTTAAAATTCTAGCAACAAGTATTAGTAAAGTTTCTCAGACAGTTGTCTCTGGAAACTGTCTGCAAAGTGGTTGTATCTAGTAATGAGGCAAATTGACTACACATATATACATGTATGCTCAGAAATAGCAGGATTATAGGTAAGCTGTTTGCTGGATGACTACAGTAAGCATCCTTTCTGGTTAGCAGTACTATGTTAGATGATAAATGTATAAGGCAAACTCACAGAATTTCTGGTTATTTAAGCATCTCAAGGGAAGGAGGATAAGACTAAAACATCCAAAGTTTGAAGACTGCAGTAGTAATGAAAAAGCAGGGATTGATTTGAGAGAGAGTAGATACAACCTATGAGAGTCATAAGAATTACAGTATTTCAAAAATCACCCCGAAATATGTACAGCTTGCCTTCTTTGCAGTGCTTAACAGAGGTTGGCAATTTCTACGTGTGTTGTTTTGGAACTTAATTTGAAACAATGATTTGGGTTTGGCACTTATTGATTCACCAGAAAACAAGAAATTGTTCAAAACTTCATGATCTTTTGAAGACAGGATTGACCCTTGAGGTATTTTCTTGGCCTTCACACTAGCTGCTTTCACTTTACAATTTAAAGTACCTTTAATTATGTGCAGATAATAAAAAACATGCCTATATTTTACTCTGTTTAACTTACCATTGACAATCCAACAAAATCTTTTTACATTTGAGCAATTGCTTTGCAGGAAATCAGCCCAGCAACGACTCAAAAGAAAAAAAAATCCTTTAGGTCTACTTTGCTTTGGGTACTTCTCTCCAAAGTTCCTCAGCTCTTTCCGAAGTTCCTAATTACGTATGCCTTTTTTAATAGACCAAAACAACTACTAGACTTGGGGTAGCCTAGATCTGAGGAAGGGGAGGTCCAGTATCTTCCAGGGAAAAGCTGCCCAGCAATTTAAATTCTGTTTTATACTCAGGAAGGAATCCCCTTCTTGGGAGCCCAAACCCCAGTTCAGCTGGAGTGAGTGATTTTAGGTTGCCCCTATAATAAAAACCCTTAATCTCCTATTGCAGCCTAATGGGGCTGCTGGTCTGCATTCACACAGTCCTACTGAAATGCCCTCCTCATTAAGTGGGTTATTCAGAAACCAAAGTCTGCACTGACTTCAGTTTCTGAATAATTTTAGATACAACGTCAGGGTCAACATGTAGCTCCCAAATGGCTTCAGGATGGCAGAGTAACTGGTGATCTCTAGGATTTGTGTAATGCAGCAAGGGCAGGGGAATCCGAAGCTGAAGAACTGGTTATCTAGTTAGCTTTCTTCGCGATGCAAGGCCTTTTTCTGTAACACTGGTGTACTGTAAATTACTAGGGAATTACCAGCAAGGATGACAGCTGTACTTTGTCACAGTTGTGATTAAGAGACTGAATCCTTCAGGCCCCTCTAAATTGCCTCTCCTGTTGTCCTAATTCAAGTAGTATTTCGCTGTTTCCAGTGTGTGGGAGGAGGATTCAGGTGGAAATACTAGCAAATTTATCTTCTCTCCCAGAAAGGTATGCAAACGATCAGCAGAAGAGAACTTCTAGAGAAATTATTTTGCTGCTTATTAGCATCTGGCAGTTTTCACGTGTTCATCAGGATGCATGAGAATTCCCCTATAAAGTAATTTATGTGCTGTGCTGCAGAGCAATGCTTGACTCTTTTGATCTTTAGTATTAGGGATGGCGAATTTGTAGGCACCTTCACCCTCCTCAGTGCTGCTATGCAACCCAAGTGGACTGACTATTGGACTGGTCTGACTGCTGCTCCTTGACGGTAACACATCGTGATAATCTTAAGCACAAACTGGAAGCAGCCAGGATTTTTGAAACCATTAATAGAACCCGATCAGAAAGCAAAAGTGCTTCATTTGCATTGATACATTTATTAAATAAGGTGAAAGACATATAACTTCATAAACACTTTTTCTTAGTTGCTTAAACTTGTTTTGGCAATTATTCTCATAATCATAATATGGTGGTGGTGAAAGTTGTTTTTTATGGTTTTAATGAAAAATTTGGGATATGGCCTTCCAAAGCTGGGAAAACAGCATTTGTGCTTTCTTTTCTTTAAAGAGACTGTACTTCTCTTACCCAGACCACCACCACATGAGCAGGTTAGCACTATGCACCTGAGGCCTTTCTGTACTCTAGTACAGAGAGCTAGGTCCCTCCTAATCATCCTTACTCGGATTTGAAAATATACGCATTAATTATATGTGCAAAACCTTTCCCAAAACCTTATGAGGCTTTAGGTTTAAAAATACACTCACTAATTCTACATGTAAAACCCTTCTCAAAACCTTATGAATCAACTTCTGCCCAAACTAACTATTTAGCTTAATTTCTCTTCACTTTTCTTCAGAGGTATAAATGTGTTTCTAAAAGTGTTGCTGAAGTGTTATGAAGAAGTGTCTTTAATTCTGTATGGATCACTTAAACAGCAGTCTGTCATAATTGCATCCAAGTTGCATGCAGTCTTCCTTGGGACTTTTACACCTCTTTCTGAAGGAAAACGTGGCCATGTTTTATGATAGCATTTTCTTGAGGCATATGACAGTTCCTTCTTTTCTCTGCTGTCAATGCGACTTCAAATGTTCCAGGCTTCCCCCCTGAGAAAAAGGAGGGAGAGGGGGGAAAAGTCATGTGCTGGGCTCCTGCTGCACAGCTCCATAGTGCTGTGGGAACAAAGAGCCAGAAGTGCTGGGAGGGAGGATGGAAAACCGGTGGGAACAGGCAGGATACAGGCAAGGTGGTGGGGGAAGGGGCTGTGGTGAAATCGGAGCAGAAAGGAGACAGATCTGGTCAGCTGAGGAGAAGCCGGGTAGGAGAAGCTTCTTTGTTTGGAGGAGAGAACAAAGGGAAAGGGGAAGGAGAGAAGACGGAAGAGGCAGAGCTGTTGAGCTAGAAGAAATTTGTGATTCCTACCCACTCTGTCTGCACCTATGAAAGGGCAAACCTAAACACACAGAGGGAACTCATTAACATGTGCCAAGACACAAAAGTCTTTTGCTCTGGTTGTGACAGTAAACATTATCTCCTCTTATTTATTTTTTTTTCCTTCCTCTCTTCTTTTGGCACTTAATTCACTTTGGACAAATACAACTAGATATGAAAATGTAAAGCTGAAATCTAATGTGGCAAGGCTACAGGTATTGACCTCATTGATCTTGACACGTTGATCTAAATGTATGTATTTTTAGCAGCTCAGAAGCATTGGTTTCTCTTAGACAGAGCTAACTGCTGCAAAGAAAACTAACCTGACCCACAGGGATCTGAGTTTCCTTTAGATTTAAAGGTTAAATTTGTGATGTAGCCTGCTCCACTTCTTCTGTGGTATGAGGGATTTAGCAGAAAAAAGTTGACATTAATGTGAAAGCTTTTGTGTTGTTTGTGTATGTAACTGCTTTGCTTCAGGTTAAAATAACCTCAGTTGAAACCACTTATTTGTGGAAAGCAGAAATGCCAGATCTTCACAGGAAATTAATACATATCTTCAGTCATCAAGCAGACCATCTAAAATATAAAAACCAGAGCAACACTTACCTTTTCTAAGTTAACTAATATCAATTCTTCACTGTAGGACTGAATGCTTTCCTCCTAGCAATATTACAGCAGAGTAGTCAGCATTTCAATGTAATCTGCACTACAATGCCCTATGTTAATGCAGACAGATACTTCAAAAACAGAACAACATGTTAATGGTCCCTCCCATATAACTCTTGGGTTTAACAATTAGTAGCCACTTTTATTAGCATTTAAGTGCAGAAATATACCATTTAAAAATCTTACAACCTTTGTTCTGGATTTTAGGTGACTTCAGCAAAATATGTCTTTACTAATCCCTTTTGTAAGCTTGCGTGTCTGTTGTAAATAGTATTTTTATCCCCTAGTTTGTTGCCTGGAGTAAAAGGCAAAGAAGCAGGACACCTTTATTTGCTGAAATTGTTGCTTCTTTTTAAAACTTACTTTAAGATATAAGTAAAATCTAGCAAACTGATAATGGATGAATTTTATTTTTTTTCCCCAGTTCTTTATCTGCTGTACTTGGAACTCTGAAACCGGTAGTTGGAAATGAAGCTATTTATCTTGTGGGAACGGAGTTAAACTCTGAATTTTCAGTCATAAAATTGGATTAAACATAAATTTATTGATCAACCCCGAAAAAATGGCCCAAAAGAGAACACTATCAACTTCAGGAAGATAATTCCTGTTAATGTAAACTGTTTATCAGAATAGCTCTTGCAAGGTGGGCCAGCCAGTCTGGTTTTGTTCTTTTGTCAAGTGTCATCACTGCCTACACCTTTCACACATTTCCCATTTCAGTCGCTTCTGCTACAGGACTTGTTGACTGTGTTCTGTGCAAGATATACAAGCCTAGCAGCCATTTCTGGAAGTAAGAAATGAACTTGTCCTCTGGATTCTTTTTTCTGCAATGAAGTTACTCTGCCCTTATGTACGCATCATTGGCCCTACTAGTAACCAGGGTCTTCAAGCCTTAAACCCAACCTCTTCTGTGTGGTTGCAGCATGATCAATATCCTCCCAAAGTTTCCTTACTTAGCAGCGGCCACTAATACGTGGTCCTGTAATAGGTCTGCTGTAGGGCTTTTCTTCTAACAGCTGGGGGGGCAGTTGCTGGCACTTTGACTTCATCCCCGCTTAAAGAAACTGAGAGTTGGCCAGTCAGTTCTAAGAGACCAGGAAAGCAGTTTATGTACCTGGCTAAATTTGCCTTGTAATTTCCAGCTGTGCCGTGAAAAACTCTGATTTGACTATCCGTTTTATGCTCTAGAGAATGAGGGAACCAATTATTGTGTATACACAAATGTAGGGGTCTTATCTATGTGAATCTATGTAACTTTCTGAGGTTTACGTATTTTCTTCTCCATCATAAATGAGTATTATCTGTTTGGATTGAAACTCTTAGGTCTCAGTCAATGTTTCTACTTTAAGATAGCTAAAATGTGATGCATCTGTAAGAGGTTTGTTCTTCTCCACTGACCTTTTTAGGTTCTTTTAAGCGTCCTCAACTCTCCCATTGCAAGAGTTGTGCTCTCTCATATAGCTGAATGTCTTGTCTCTGCTATAGGAGTCTGTGGTTGGTTTGCTTTTATAAACAGTCATTGGGAGAGTGCAAGAGAGCCCACTCATATGTGACGTACAAAGTCTTTCATAAACTGAAACTGAAAACAGTTTCCTTCAACATAATAAGAATATGAACAGATCTCTGAGTTAAAATATACTTTTGATTCTGTTTCCTGAGGAGCTTAATTTATTGATTCATGTCCAGTTTTGTTACCTGTACATACTGGCACATGGAATATCTTACACAGGAAAACATTTGTATCCAACTTAGTTGTAGCACATATTCAAAAACTGTCTGGTATTGTGATTTTCAGTACTGTAAGTACATTAACTCAAACTGAAAAAATCATGTTTCATGATACAAGCATAAGCTTTCAGTTGCAATGGTACCAATCATTTTAAAAAATTACTTTGCAGAATTGTTGCAGAGAAAGAAGATAAAAGGGCAGCAAAAATTCTTATCTTCATGCAGAGTCAGGATGATAATTAATACTAAGACTTCCAAGTATTTATATCTAGTTTGTACCTGATGTAGCTTTTGGAGAAATTATAAAAAGGCAATTTCTAGCTTCCACATTTTAATTCTTCTTTTCCAGGTTATATTCCTTCTTTATCTGAAGGATTAGCCCAATGAGTAAGTCTTGATTTAGCTTCCTAAAGTTAAAAAACAAACAGAAGTTCATCATTGTATTGAAGAACTAAGCCATGTACATTATCAGTCCTGAACAAGAGATTTATCATTGTTGTAGTTGTATCAGCTTGAAAAAATACTTCAGCACTTTGCTACTTACTTGCAGGGAGAAAAATGCAGTATTTGCAGAAGAAAGCATTCTCACAGAATGTTTATAATTTGAACTGGAAAAAAAAAAGATAAAAAATAAATAAACCTGATTTTAAATGCAATCTGAATCCCAGTACTACTGTTTTCTAAACAAGTCTAAATGTTTGGAGTCAAGTCCAATACGTGGCTGCCTTTGAGCCAGATCTCACATAAGTAAAGTGGCTTATTTCCATGTGGGCTCCCCTGGCTGGACTGCATCTCCTTCATGCACATCTGATGCAAGGAGATCTCCCAGCTGGAAACACTCTGGAGATTTCATGAGTGAGCACAGCAGAGAAGCCTGGTTTGATGTGGGAGGCTGGCAGAAGTAGCCTGTGCTTCTCTTTTCATGTGAGTTACAGATGCCACGAGTCAGAAGAGCATAGTAAGAACACGGGTTAACACTGAGCTGACCCAGCTGACCTACATAACACAAATCTGAACCAACAACATTAGTGTTTTAGTTCGGGAAGTCATTTGGGTTTTGAAATCAAAACACGGGTTTCCTATTGCCAGATTGAGTCTTGAGATTTCCTCTTTGGGGGAAAGAAATATAGATATATACGTGTGGGTTTTTTTAAGGAAGGAGAAAATGTTTCAAAATTCACTCATCCTCATTCTTCAACAGATCTAATTCCACCCAGATCCCTAAAATCTGTACTTTTAAAGATGCTAATACTATCTTTTACAAAAAAGATATTATTACCAATATGTGCATACCTACAGGCAGACAGCAGATTTGGAGCCTCTGTGAGTTGCTGCATTCAAACTTGAATGCAAAGTTAAAACTAAATCTATCTTCAATTGATCAAAAATTGGACAAAGCCTCCAAGTCTGGTGCAAGAGACTTACAAAACTGAACATGATGATGCAGAATAAATAAGGATCAACATACCAGCACTGGATGCTTCAAAGCCACTTCTTGAAGAATCAGAGGGACATGGTTAATTTCTTGCAGGGCTAAAACAGTGTCACTGGATTTCCAATGCTCTGGACTGCAAAATACATCAAAAACTCCTCTGAAAAGGCATACTATAAACAATTAATTTAGTAGAACTAATTTAAATGTCTACAGCATAGAGCTACATTTGTAAAATATTTATATATAAATTTTCTATTATAATAAATTAATTTCTGTCTCCATTCATTTAGAACATCTCTTCTGTGGTAGTACAATATCAAACCCTTACCACCACAGCTGAAAATTAAAATTAGTAAAATGTTACTACAGAACAGCTAAATAAACTTACCTTAACATGAGCTGTGAAAATTGTATTATCATGCATTTTTGCATTCAAAGAAACTAAAAATCAGCTTCTTTTAAGGGTACCAAAGTTGGCACAAATGGCACAAATCCCTGGAATGTAAATATGTGCCTTGCTCTGTTTGAAGGAATCTGGCTTCAAAATAACAGTTATAGACTTTTCAAAACATGCATCCTGGTCTGCACAGCAGGTTTTTCTTAACATCAGAAGCAAACACCAGGATGTGATGTTCTGAATATTCACTTTCAGTATATTTGAAAGCTCACACCTACTTGTATTTGAATGTGTGATTACTTTAAGAACTGCATTGTTCTGAATCACAGTCACAAAAGGAAAAAGGCATTGGAGACCTTATTGTTTATTATAAATCAGGTTTCTGCTTTCAGTAAGAAAACAAGAGACTATAGGCATTTTACTCACAGGAACTACTAGTATTTCCGCAGAAATAAACTTCAGATAGGGCTTCCTACAAGAAATATGTTGATTCAAACCATTATGTGGAGAAAACATACTCACATTTCTGTGATTCCTTTACCTTCATTTCTCAATTCATCAAAAATTTTGTGTGCTTTGGAAGATCTCTTGCAGTGCTGTCCCTGCTGCTTCTTTCTGACCAAAACTGGGAACGCATTTTCCTCCATCTCTTTCTCAGAGGCACCTAGTGATCTGTGTTCTCTCGGAAATAAATAATTCACCCTAGAATAGGAGAGACACAAAATTGTTTTGAATAATAAAACGTAACTGCACCCTCACAGCAGAATACTGCACACAGCTAAGGGGCATCAAATACGGTAACAAGCACTGACATGCTTAGAACTTAATGCATCTTTATCTCAAGTTTTGGATAGCATCTATTAGTTACCAGAACTATTTGCCACTTTTGAGTCTCAATAAAAATTTTAGAATTAATTTTGGAATGAATAAGGAAGTGTATTTCTGCCAGCTAGAATGGTGGATGAGATTCATGGCTACCTGATTCCTCAGGAGTGACAGAAGGCAGATAGGTGAGATAGGCAGAAGGTTAGACATTTAAAGTAGGTGCTTAAAAGTAGGTAAGAGAAATTCTGTCAAATTTAACTACCGTGTTATATGGATTTGCTCTACCAGAGTAACACTTACAGTTAATATCTCTACACACACTCTTGTTAAGAACGTATTATAAAGAGGAATTCTTCACTAAAAACCTGTGAAAGAACAGTGTTCAAAGGTTTTGTTTCCTAAGAAGAGCTATACATCCCTGCAGTCACTGAGAGTGTCCTGCAATCTGAGACTACCATAACCCACTCATGGGTTTTGCTGGTTTTGATACTTTTCAGTAAAATATTAGTAAATAAATAAACACATATTTCTGTCATTTAGCTAATTTATTTTATTGCTTGAATTAACGGCTCTTATTTCAATCAAGTGTCTGTCATATCAAAAATATCAGCAGTTCATTTCAAGAAAAATAGGTCTTTACTCTCAGATTTTCCCTTTGGCTTTCACGTATCTTATTAGTAGCAAATATCCATCATTCCCTTTCATGATGCACTACAAAAATAAGAGCTTACTGCTGGTCTTACTACGGTTCTGGAGTCATACACATAAACTGGTGTTCTGCTAGGAACCTAAGCCACACTTTCATTTTATTATTTTTTCAAAGGCACATAACATACACAGCTCATTTTCTGCTACCTATAATCCTGATATAATTTGCTTGAAGGCCTTATCCATAGATATTAAAACCCAGATCCATGAGGAGAGGACTTTTTCTTTTTTTTTTTTTTTTTTAACAACAATAAATGCACGTGGCCACTCTGATCCTCCAGTTCACATTCCTAGATCAAGACGCATTACATTTCTATTTTACTGCTCTGGTAGTTGAAAAATGACTGACTTTGAAACAGGAATATACTGATCTGGTCTTAATGCAACCAAGATTTTCTGTAAGTATTGATCTGGTCCTCTGCCTCTAAGACCTTTTTGGTCCAGCAGAAATATATTAATTCATACAACAACAGAGCATAAAACATAGAAAATTTATAACCTTACCTTGACACAATTTGGTGTCATACATGGGGAAATAAATCTGAAGTTTTAATTGGCTTTTCAGATGCCTACTGGCTGGCCTCTTTAATTTTTTGAGCACATGGTTAACAAGGAAGCCTATCTTAGATAAAACTCAGAAGACCTGAAAATGTCTTCATATAAGAGAAAATTTTGTATCTTCATAGATAATGACAGTAACCGACCTCCTGGGTGATGCCATATCAAGAAAGGCAGGATGATACATACAATGCAAGTAAAAAAGGCATCTTTCACTTAGAAAATGTTTCTTATTCCTTTTAGAGGTTCTATAATGTAGATAAAAAAAAGTATTAGAAACTGTGATTACTATCAATTGCCATTTTTATAAACATTATTATAAACTTTGAGCCTACTTAAAGGGGTTTTCATGTTGAATCAACTAGGGCATGAACATTGTCTTTATAATCTCATATAACACCTGATATTTGATGACCTTCTGAAATTCCTCTTCACTTAATCCACTTAATAAAGCCTTGAATTACACTCAAAAATTGATAAATTAAAAAAACATAAGATCCAACATAAAATCTCCCTATGGTTAAATTAGTTTTCTACCATATTAGAATAGCAGCAGAGAGATTTAAGAGTCTTTATAATTTTTATGTTATGTGTATGAAAATATATATTGTTTAACTTCCCCTATGCTGCTACCTGGCCCAGTAAGGAAACGTGGCTTGTCACTAACACTTTCTGCTTTTCATGATTTCGCTGTGTGACTGTGTCACCCTTACACACGTAATGTTCAGTCTGTAATTTACAATGAATAGATAAACTGTAATTAATAACTTCGAGTAGTGACTTTTAGTGACAGCAATAGAAATATGCTGGCAAATTCATAGAATTCTTAAATTTGCTTGAATTCAGCAGCTTTCATGACCCCTAAAGGAAGAAAATCAACAAGGTATTTTATTTCTAATGAGAGCTATTTGACCTCTAAAATTCTTGAGTGACTTGAGGACCAACTGTAAATTGAGATTCTGGAGCTGGGCTCCAGGAATCATGCTTAATGCAGGGTCAGCTTTTAATAGACAAATTACTGGTGTGGATGGCTTGTTATAGAAAATCTTCAGCATTCCCTCTTCCACTAGATTGAGAGTAATGCAATTGGTAGGACTGTACAGAAACAAGAGCAGGAGCATATACTTGGTGGGCTGCTCAGCTACACACTGAGCGCAATCGGTTACAGTAATGTGTGGGCTGGCTTTTCTGCCCCATACGTAACATTAGTCAAGAAGTTATACTGAATGAAACTCTTGAAAGAGCAAAACAATAGAGTAGCCTGGTGTCATCTTTGGAAACAATCTATGAAACCAATAGGACGGTATATCTAAAATAATGTTTAAGATGGCCGTGACTTTGCAATATACCTGTGCCTATATGGAGTCTTTGGGATTTCAGTAACTTGTTTATGCACAACTTGCAGAGCCTGGTAAAAATAAGCCCCTGCTACGAAGAACAACAAAGGGGGAAAGTGCAATGTAACTTTCATCTGGAACTTCTTCTTGTTGAACCTAATGAGGTTCAACAAGAGCAAGTATAGGGTACTGCCACCCGGGGAGGAAGAATTCCAGGTGCTGATGTACGTTAGGGGTGGACCTGCTGGAATACACTTCTGAGGAGAAGATCTGGGGGTCCTGGTAGACAGTAAATTATCCATGAGCCAGCAATGTGCCCTTGTCACCAAGAGGGCCCATGGAATTCTGGACTCCACAGGGAAGAGTGTGGCCAGTAGGTCAAGGGAGGAAATTTTCCCTTTCTACTCTGCACTGGTGAGGCCACAACTGCAATACTGCATCCCCAGTTCAAGAGAGACAGGCAACTGCTGGAGAGGGTCCAGTGTGTGGCAACAAAGATGGTTAAGGGATTGGAGCACCTCCCTTATGAGGAAAGCCTGAGAGAGCTGGGTCTCTTTAGCCTGGAGAAGAGAAGGCTGAGGGGAGACCTTATTAATGCTTACAAGTATCTGAAGGGTGGGTTGAAGGAGGATGGAGCTGGACTCCTCAGTGGTTCCCAGTGACAGGATGAGGGACAACGGGCACAAGCTGGAACGTAGGAAGTTCCATTCAGATTTGAGGGAAAACTTCTTTATGGTGAGGGTGACAGAGCACTGGAACAGGCTGCCCAGGGAGGTTGTGGAGTCCCCTTCTCTGAAGACCTTCAAGACCCACCTGGATGCAGTCCTGAGTAATGTTCTCTAGGCAATCCTGCTTTAGCAGAGGAGTTGGACTGGATGATCTCTAGAGGTGCCTTCCAACTCTGACCGCTCCATGATTCCATGATTCTGTCCTCAGGACTATTAAAGTCATGTTTAGTGTCATGTCATAACTGCTTGTGGCACCTACAGATTTAAATACATACAGCACTGGTTCCTTGAGTAATTTTGAGACACCTGATGTGCGCTGTGTCTTTGGATGACTGGGAATTGAAGAGCAAATGCTCCCATACCTGCTTATTGGAATATACAGCCCTTCAGCTTTGAATCCAAATTAACACTTTGTTTTTTTTCTTTTTTTTTTTTTTTGAGTCACCAAAACCTACCACATTTAGCTAAATTATTTTGCTTTTGGCAGTAACAGAGTATATCCACTGTTACTGGAAGCTCCTCTGCTTTTTCATAATTTTGTCCTTCCAGCATTAAAAAAAATAATAAACTGGGAGGATCAGGGCTTTTGGGAAATATGGAGTTAATGTAACACAGGCTTGTTGCCATGAATAGGAAATAGCTTGCCCCTGCAGTCAATTTGCCTAATTGATTAGAAGCCTGATTGCATCCCTGAAGGGCTAGATTCCCTGAGGGGATACGCATGCACAGAGGCAGGGAGCTTCCAGGGCAGCTTCACAGAAACGGGAATCTCCTGTGTTGCTGGAGCCTGGGCTGAGATATCATTTTCTGCTGACCGCTTCTGGATCAGTGCTTGCACCTATCTCCAGCCTGGTCCCAATCAGCTCATAGAACTGGACAGAGAAGGCCAGCAAGCGAAATCTGAGTGCTACCTCCTACAGGTTGCTGATGGGCCCAGCTGGCACAGACACCAGCTAGTGTGTGAGGACACTCAGTCCCTCTTGGTGAGGGTCTCCAGCAGAAAAAAAATGTTATTTTGTCTGCTGAAATGCTCCCCCCACCCACGAACAGTAGTCGGTTTGCTCCTCTACTCTTTCTTGCTCCTTCACTGCTCAGGAGCGAGAACCAGAACTGCTCAAATGACACAATTCCCACGGCTTGGCAAGCTTCCCCAAGGGTCAGAAACTGCCAGAGTGAACCTGTGGTTCCCTAATCATCTGGGTAAAGTTGCCTTGTGAAGCCCAGTGGCAGGAAGCAGTTTATAGTACAGTAACTCAGCCCATTGTCTGGGCTTTTTCAGCTTGGCTTCATTACTATTACCATGATAAAGACCAGCTTTTTTTTTTCCCTTCCCC
>VXBW01007109.1:80500-113441 GCA_013400375.1 Thinocorus orbignyianus
CCCCAGTTCCCTTTTGCTCCTTCAAATCTCTACTTGCTCTTGACTTTTCTGAAATTCACTTTGATACTTTGGCACCTTGGTTGTTCTCCCAGACAGATATAATTACAAGAGTTCAAATAAACCTTGTTTTTGTTGGGGTGGGGGGTGAGGGAATGAGGAGAAAGCATGGGTAAGCAGGGAGATTCAGTGGAGATTTGCTAGGAGAACTCACCTCCTGCCCAGTTTGGAGCAGCTTTTCAGGTCTCTTCTGCAATTCAGAGGTCCCAGAAAGTTGCAATTGTGGCATAAAATCCAGCATTCAGGTTTAGTATAAAAGTGAGCTCAACAGGATAAATGGGGATTGCAGACTGCCAACTGTGTTTCAGTGTGCAATACTCCATCTTCTTCTAATGAGACCTCACAATTCTTACCTTGAGAAGGAATTTGACAACGTTCAAATTTTAAAAAAGAAACAAAAAAAAAAAAACAACAAACCATGTGAAGGCTCATTCAAAGCATCACACCAGGAAACAGTAGGGTAGCTTACAATCTGCTACAGTTCTCATTCATTGTTGGTGTAAAGGAAAATGCCTTCTCCCTCATACCTCCACCACTTACTGGAATTCCTAGACAGTCCTCAAACCCAATACAACCTGCTGTCTTTAACTTGTGGGACTTAGTGACCCCTCCATTGCTAAAGCTGCAAGGTACCTTAAGAATAATAAATGTATTTCTGGGGCTTCTTATGAAAACTAATCTCTCTGATCCAGACATTACAGAACTCTGTTCTGCTTTCCTGAGAGCAGAAAATGAGTCACAATTTCAGTTATGGTTCACCTGAGAGTAGCTGACAGAGATTCTCCTTTGTCTCAGTACAAAAAAAAGTCAGTCAGCTGCTGAGGGCAACATGGCCTTCATCCAGTCTCTAACGCAGCGTAAAAAGGAGAGCTATGGCAGGGGGTTAGACTTTTACTGTGGTGACATTCATAAACCACTTGGAACAAAGGCACATGGGAAAAAGCGAGTCTAGCCCAAATAGAAGAATTATTTCTGCTGTCTCCAATTCAATGTCTAGTTCTGCCACTAGACGAGCTGCCACATAACTAGGAAGTGGGGTTGTAGTTCTATTAGGAAGATAGACCTTTTTGCTAATTGTCCTCTTACTTCCCAACTCCATTTTTGTTAGGTCGTAAGTCTTTGTTCATTCATACATTTCATCATACATTGTGGCTCCTGATTTAGTATTCTAAGGACAACTATTAGAACCACTAGACACAGCTTGAATCCTTTTGAAAAACTATACTTAGATTCCTCCTGTATTAAATCTTAGAGTCCGTGACACATCATGCAGTGGTCTGAATGACAGAACAGTGGATGCATTTATGAAACCTGTGGATGACACCAAGGGTGACAAGACTACCAAGAAGCTGGGCTTACAATGTAAACTGACTTTGAGAAATCACAAGTGTGATCTGAAGCAGCAGCAGGCTATCCAGAGCAGACAAATGCAAGACAGTGCACATAGGCAACAATCATCCACTGCATGAAGACAGGCTACAAACCAGCTGATTAGAGAGTGAGCTCTGCGGAGATGAAAGCTGAGGGGCTACTGAGGATTGCAAGTTCAGCAAACCCAAAGACTGCAAGAGGAACTATAAGCGTAAGTCCTGCCTGGAAATCACAAAACATAATTTAATTATATGCTGCATTACAGCTTTCAGAGGAGTACTGCCAGTTGTGCCCATGGTACTTCAAGAGGGACACAGAACAGTTGAAGAGAACATGGGGATGAACGAAGGTCTAGGAAATGTTATTAATTAAAATGATGTTGCTTAAAAAGACTGAAGACACTACGGTCTGCAAACCCATGGAAAGGAAATTATAGTTTTTCCTCTTTACTATTTATTCTATTGGGGGAAAAAATGCAAAAAAGGAATGGTCTTAAGTTGCAGGAAAAAGGTTAAGGTTCCAGGCTGAGAAACACATGTTAAGAAGAGGGGGACTATGGACCAAAGTGGACAGGGAGAGTAGGTCCCTGAGAAAAAGTTATCTAAATACCTGTCAACGATGAGGGCATATTACCTAAGGCTGTGATGGGCAGGGGAATGGATTTAGATTATTTTTTCTTTAGAAGAGAAAAACCTTTCAGTTCTACCATTCCAATGACATAGTAAACCTAAAACATTTGCAGTTAATATTATTTTCCAAGATCCTCATCCCTTTAAAAAAAGTACAGGTTTTCCTAAAAAACCCAAAAATCCTATGAGCTAAGCTTTCAATTCACCTATATTCTACTACCCTCTACAAAAAGCTGTTATGTATTCATAAGGTTTTATTGTAATATGATAGAGGGAAACAACTCTTTTCTTATGCTTAACTAAGTAAAGAGTACAAAAAGAACTAGGTTGAAATTACCTCTGAAACCACCATGAATTCTATCTACAGTACTTCATCTTAAAGAATAAAACAACAAGTCTTATATCAGGAGATATATCATGCAGAGAGGAGCCATCTGTCCACATGCTCTCTTAGATGCTTTTCTGAGATTTCTTATGTCCAGAGACAGAAAAACAAACACCAAGGAGTGACAGGCAGCTTTATTATACTGCAGTATATATTAGAGTATTAAAAATAGCTCCTGTCAAAATAAATAATAGTTAAATCTAATATATGTGTTTTCATTTACCTATAATGCATTAAATTATATTTCAACTGCATTTTATAAACATGAGTTAAAACATTCTTTTTAATTTTCTGTTTCAACACGTTGTATGAAAACCATCACAAGAAAAAAATTACTCCAAAATAATTTTTAAATTACACATACCAGCTGTGGGCTACACAAAACACAGCATGCTGCCCCCTTTTGCCCTTTTTTGAATCTTTTAAAACACACTGGACCAGATTCAATTCCTGTATAAAGCTGAAATTTTTCTACCTGGATTCAGAGCACTAATATCTGATGTTACTTTATTTTTTTTCCTCTAAACAGAGAACAGACTCAGGTCTATTGGAATTATAAATCACAATGAAGTTTTACCTCATTGACTTTACTGTGAGATCACGCTGCACTTAACATCAGAACAGTAGATAATCTCTTTGATTATTCCCCCCTCGCCTCCAGTCTGAAGGATTTTTTGCCAAATTAATTTTCCCAGGCTTGAGCAACACCCATTGGATATATTCAGGATTTGATTGTATTATCCTTTAACTGCCTCATAGAAATTCTCAAAAATGCTCCCAAAAGCAGCCTCCTGGTACTAGCATGAATACTGTCCAAAAGTTAACACTGTATATATTTATATGAAAAAATTCTACCTGCGGATCCCAGAGGTGTGTCCTGGTTGCTATGGGAATGGTAATCATGAATTTCCTGGCTAGAGTGGGAACAAAATCCTAACTTTCAACACTGCATTAATGCTGTTTTTCACACTTGCAAGGTACAGATTTTAGCTGTAGTTCAGGCGTTTCCAAACAGAATAAGCTCTTCTCCCTGACATCGTGCTAGGATGTTAAAAAACAAAACAAAAAACCCCAAACAAACAGAAAAACCACCAGAAAAATAAACAACTGAAACCCAAATCAACTAGGAAAAAAAAAAAGTTAAAAGAATAATAATCACATACAGATGAAACCTTTACAGTACTCTCCAGCATTTCCAACAAAACTCCACCACTTTCCTTTCAAACTGTAGGCTCAATGTACCTGAGACAGCTAATTAAAAAAGGAAGTGGTCAAAGTCATGCTTTTTTTGTAAACTTCAAAGGTGATCCCTCTCCTTCCTCCTCTTTACATTTTACTGTCTGGCTTTCTGCCCATCCTGCAGCTGTTAGCTGAGCCTGTGTTTCACGGCGTCAAACCTGCCTCCTCACGGTCCATAAAGTTACAGCAGGGATCGTGATACGCAGGTGTGGAAAAGCCAGAAGTGCAAGATGGGCCCGTTAATGATTTTTCTGGCACCCCATGCTGAGCTGCTGAAAAAAGAGAGAAGCTCGCAGAAGGCAAGGGACTCTTTGTTTGCAAAGGTATTTGAGGTCGTATTACTTCTCCCACAGCAAAGGTGTTGGGTTTTCACTTTGAGGGCTGTTTACAGAAATGATTCACCTTTTATACAGCTTTTAAAAAATGCTTTGAGGCTTGAATTGGACACAGGATTTGCATCACACCAGTATGAAAACTCTTACTTTTCATTTAACTCCCCATTAAATCCTTCAATGATCTTACTCAATGATAAGCAGCCAGCTCCTGTTACTCAGACTTAAAAGAGGAAAACAAAAATCAGATCAGAAGGGGTTCATATATGTCATAGGCTTTAATCTGGAAATTTCTGCTCACAGTTACATATGAGCAATGAAGGTAGAGGGAGAAAACTACTGAGGGGGGGGGGGAAACAAACCACACCAGGAAAAAAGCACAATTTGCTGTTCTTCTTGAAATAACTGAACAATGTAATAGCTAAACTCTTAGCTTATAAAAAAAAAAAAATCACTTAAAGGTTTGCTTTATTTTAAACATTGCTCAAGCTGTGATTTGAGCTGTGCCCAAAAAACAACTTAGTGACATGATATTCTCCACCACACAGAATCAGTGGGATTTAAATCTTCAGATCATCAGAACACTGAGGCATGGCCCAGATTTTACAAAATACTTAATGCACAACTTCAACTACTGTCCCTATCTCCCAATAGGAAAGAGGGCCTGAACAGTTGTATTTGGGCTTTCAGCTCTGTCCCTGAGCCTCTAGTTAGGTGTGGGACATTAACACTTCCGCAGCATCCAGGTCCTAGATCCCCTAACACCCCAATCTTTAGGCAACTGTATTTTTGGCCCTTTGTATCAGTGTTTTAAAGCTGGGCAGCAATTTGGTGCTAACAAAGACTAAGCAGGTAAGGACTGAGAGAAGCAGCGAGTGATGAACATACTGTGAGAGGATGGGAGATTTAAGAGCTACTGAGGTAGAAAAGTGCTGGGTGTGCTGTCATCACTGCTCTTCGTCCATACATACCTTACATCAAAAGTTAGACAAAGTAGGGATTTGTCTACACTTAATTCTGTATGAGGGTTACAATTTCTACTGCTACAACTCCTAAAGATAGAGAGCTGCTGGGCAGTGCCCAAAGCTCAAAGATGCAAGTTCAGCTCTGGAATTGCATACCCTTCTAGACCTACGTGGGGGATATGCCACCTCCGCCAAGCAGTGGTAGATGAATTTCAGGCTCCTGACCTTTATTTCCATGAACAACTGTTTCTGATGCAGCAACTCCTAGAAACTCAAACCAGGACTGGGAGCAACCACAGACCTGAAGAAAAGCCATGCCAACCATAAATGAGCTGGAACGAGGAGCATCATGCTTCTGCTTCAGTGTTTGGTTGTGTTGTTGAGCAGCATCTGAAATTGTGAACTAGCAGGACATTTCTTTAAGAAAGGCCAGTAGGAACCAAAATGGACCTTATTGTCTGCAGCAGTGAAAAATGCAGTGCAGCTTTCTCCGTGCCTGCAGTTACAACTTACTCAGAAACGGCATGGCGTGGCTTTGCTGACAAATAAATCACAGAATCATAGAATGGTTAGAGTTGGAAGGGACCTTAGAGATCATTGCATTCCAACCCACCTGCCATGGGCAGGGACATCTCCCACTAGATCGGGTTGCTCAAAGCCCCATCAGGTTCCCTTTCTAAGGACATTAGGGAACAGTATGTGTGTGTTTCCTGCTGCTCCTAAGTCCAGTTCTGACAACAGAATTTCAAGGGAACTGTCAGAGTATTCATGTACAGCAGGGCTATAGAGAAAGAGATATAGAGAAGGTAACAGCTCTCTATAATTTTTGTTAGAAACTTATTTCCTAGCTGTCAGAAGGAAGAGTAAGGTGATCTCATGAATAATTGCTTTTGTTGGTTCCCTTGACCGCCAGACTAATCTTTAGCTATCCATCCTGCCACAATCTGTAATAACCTCCCCATCTGTATCATCAGACATTTTAACGGCAAAGCACAAGAAACAAAATCTTTTAAACTCAACAAATCTCAATAGCCTTTGTGTCATGCCCGCATGCCCCCTAAATTACATGATCTCACCTTTCTCATTGTGTTTGCGATGCCCCCAAATGTCTTCCCAACCTTATGTTACCTAGTGCATGACAACTACACTACTGTCAGCTCTGAAGGGTGAAGCTCTGACCTTGCAGCTCTAGAGGGTGATGAGCCAGTCTGTGCTCTCACAAAAAAATAAATTTTTAAAAAAGCATGTTAGAAACTGAAAAGCTGAGGGAGACTGGGAATGGTGGGTAGCTATGGTAAATTATCTGGTCTGCCACAGGACTCTTCAATGGCCACATGCACACCATACAGTCTTTTTGCACCACAACTCCTTTCTCTGGCAGAGACAGCAGCACAAGCCTTATCTCACAATGAGAGGTTGCAATGAAACAAGCAAACAAACAGTTCTAAGGGCTGTGAAGGGCTGAAATATAAAAATAATGGAGACAATAGGCTTATCTCAGACTAATTTCTAGGTTCTGCCTTTCACTAGACTTCTGTAGGATTCTTTACTCTGAGGTTCCCAACATTCTTTTTTATGGATACTACCAGCAACAGTCAGCATCCTGACTTTTGCTGCATCACAAATCCCCTCTGAAATGCCTCAAATCAGCTTGGTAAAAACAGCTATAAGCTTCAAGGAGTAATCACCTCACCTCCAGGCGTGCTCACCTGTTCTTCACGGGCAATTAAGGACTCTGTCTGGGTTCAGCTGCTGAGTATCCTACTGGGACCACGCTATGGGATTTTCTCTGCCAGCCTCAACACAGCTGGGGTAGCAGCAACTGCAGCTCCCAGCCACATGCTACACTGAGATGACTTGTGTGCCACAAATGACGTACCACAGCAGGGCATCCCCTGCTTTACTAAGTCCTCTAGGCTACTTAAAACTCATAATGGTTATCAAAGTTGCACAGCAGCAAAAGAGCTTTTGCAGACCACTGTTGCTATCTCTGCTCTGTATTTGAGTAGTTGTGGGATACATTTGATTTAAACAAGTACCTTTGTGATATCAAACTCTGGTTTCTACCAGCTTGTTTGTCCAGCATGTAACGATATGCCATTGTGACATGCCACTTCCTAGTTTGAAATCAAAGGCTTTAACCCTAAGGCTGAAGGAGGCACAGCACAATGCAGTGCAAGGTTAAATCTCCTATCTGAACCTGGATGGAGCACCAGGCTAGCGGGGCTACACTGCTTCCCATAACCATGCTATCTTACTCAGAGAATAAGAAGTTTCTAGTACACCTTGATTTTCCCAGAGTTGTTTGAGAACTTTGTCAATTAAAAATACTTGAGGTTTGCCATTTTTCTTGAATTCTGTTTGTCCATTTTATAACAACTGGAACAAGTATAAGCTACAGACAAGTCTACGTGCTTTTTATTTAAATTGAAATACTGTTTTCAAACTGTAACAATTTCAAAACTATCAAAATTCTGAAAGTATGTTAAATTTAAATCCAATAAAACACATTGTGAAAACCAGTGGAATTCAAACGTATATTTCCCACTTCTTCATTTCTCCCTTTTTCAGTCAATTCAAATTAAAGAAATGCTAAAGAACATTAAAACTTGATAAATCCACGATAATATAGCAAGGGCTAAACCTTGTCTGATCTGGCAACTGAGAGGAAAGTGGGAGGAATTCTAAGGGAACAGCCAGAGTGAGAAGTGAAACTGCAAGACTGTGAGATGGTGATCAAAGGGAACAAGGACTCCCAAGCACAGTGAGAAAAAGCATTGCTATCCTGGAGAGATGAATGAAGAAAATCTGTAAAAAAACAGGATCCTTTGTGCTGCAATTCCGCCAACAGTGTTCAGAAGAGGTGATTTTTAGCTGTTATATTAGCCCAGTTCAGGTAATTTCATTAGCTTTCTTAATTTTGCCTTTTTATCTCAAATAACATCCCAAGCTCTAGATTTCAGTATTCACTGGGTGCAAATACAACAGCAGATACAGCCCCTGAAATGTGATCATCCACCTAACTGGATGTCCAAAGGCTTAACAAGCTGATGTTTGAAAAATATTTCATCTGAGAGTCTTGAAAGGCAAATAGTACAGCACCACATTAGTAAGAAATATATTAACTAGCTGAGTTTTCCTTTTATTGCTGTTGTCAATAACAGTGGCCTCTAAACATCAAATAAACAGCTTTCAGGCTCAGAAGATCATTGTGTTTTAAAGCAATAATTAATGCTATTCATTTTTTTTCTTAGGTAAAAAAAAAAAAAAAAGAGAGACTTTTCTCAATTGCAATGGAAAGGGTTTTTTTTGACACATTTTCTACTGTTAATTGGAGCACAAAGACCCTTCAGGTATAGTATAGGCAGATAGCAAAGCGATGGAAGGGAAACCATGTAAGTTAAAAATAAAACAAACCCACCCACTAGAGAAAAAATACTCTGGAAAAAAAAAACAAAACAGCAGAACAGTCTGCTGCTTAATTCAGAAGTCCTGATATTGACCATTTTTTTCAAGCTGGCACACCTTGGTGCTGCCTCACAGCTCTCATTCATATAATTTCATTCTGGTGTTGAATGAAGTTGAGACATGACTTCTGAGCACGTACAATAAAAAAAAAGATGGAGATCAAGTGAGAGATCCTCCCATGTGAGTGACAACTCAAGCAATAGGCCAAGAAATTTTAGATCTCATGCTCTGAAGAATGGAATTATCTGTCCTAGAGGACAGAGAGGGCTAAACATCATTGTATTGTCAAGGTGGGACTATATGTAGGCCTGAGCCATGGTCTTGTGCCACAACAAGATGACATTCAGATAAAGTTTCCCCGGTATAGAATCACAGAATGGTGTAGGTTGGAGAGAACCTTACAGATAATCTAGTTCCAGCCTCCCTGGAACTACTGTATCTACTAACTGGAGGGGAAAAAAAACAAAAACAATAACACATTAAAAAAGTACTGCGTGATCCTTAGCAGCAAGGAAGGAGGAGAACAGCCATGCTTGTTTAAAACCAGTATATGCATAACATTTATAACTAGTAATATATAACATAATTTTTATTGAGAGCATTAAAATGGGGAATTTCACTGGAAAGCGTGGAAGAAGGGGATCAGTATAGTCACTGCTTGAAAGCCCTCCCTATGTGCAGAACAGAGGGAAGACCTTCACAACTTAATTGATACATTAGCCTAATGTGTAAAGGGTGGACTACTCCTCTTTGCACCTCATGGACATATGAATAAAGTATGATTAAAACAAAAAAAAATAGTCCTTGAATGACTTGGTGTTATTTTTTTTTTACAATTATTATTCTAAAAAGACACATCAGAGTGGTATTAAAATTAGAATTAAAAAAAAAATATGCAGGGATTGACAAGTTACAAACATTTTCCATTTTAATTCAGATAACTTTTTACAGCAATGAAATCAGTTGAGTGATTTGAAGCCAAACCACCCACTAACTTCTGAGAACCTCCGTATAAATGGCTACCAAGCACAACTCCGTTAAGGGCACTGGAAAAAGCTGCCAACAAACATGGCCTTTATTTCATGCACTCAGCTTAGTAATTTTAGAGCAAAATTCAGCTGAAATGATCCACTGAGGGCTGTGATTTTCACACTTACCTTAGGAAATATTTACTCAGTTTCTTTTTGGGGCTTTGTGTGTTTACAATGACAAGGCAGACGTTGGCAGCATGCCGATCCCTGCACTCTTGCTGGGAGCTGTGGGCAGAATAAAGAAAACAAAGTCAGAAGGATGTACTTTCTAAATGAGATATTCCACTCACGGTGATGTATTTGCCCCTTCAAGTGCCATCCTAAAATGCATCTTAATCTGGAAAAAAGTAACTAACAACAAACAGAACTGTTTAAGAGATTATATTTCCCTTATTTGAGCCAATCTCCACTCCTTTCCAAGAAAAAAAAAAAAAAAAGAAAAAAAAGACTTCTGAACAGGACTACATTCTGTTTTTCCATACTTTCCTTTTTTTTATCCTACCTATTTTCTTTCTATCAGGCTCTATTCTGCTATCATGTACCTTCATTGGAAGCAGATAGTAAACGCTCTAGTGTCAGCTAAACAAGTCTAGTTCTACACAGGCATAACTGAAGTAGCCAAAACAAGTAGAAATTACCAGCTAAAGTAAGTTCTGTTCCCTCCTATTATTTTTATAGCTACATAGGGAAGCCATCTCCAGAAAACAGCTCTAAAATAACCTATGAAAAATTGGGGAGTGGAATAGGGAGATGATTTTGCTCCAAGTCAGCACCAAGATCAGGTTCCCAACATGGGTGGTGTGAGTTCCAGTGGGAGCACAAGCAGAGAAGAGCTGGGAGTGATGACTTTACACAGTACACTTATGTCAATCCAAAATTATTGTGAAACTACGGTCCTCGCCTAGTTCACAATTAAGGGGGGCAAAGCAGTGGAGAAAAAGCAAAGAAACAGTAATAAAAAAAGAAAAATCAATATAGTTCTCTTTTTGTTCAAGCTCTGAGAACTGGTTTGCTTTGGTGTCTGACAAGCTCTAGCAGGAGACCAAGGACAGGAAGGGGAGGGGAGCAGGACTTGGCAGCAATAGCTATTATATCAGCTCAGCTGTAGCACCAACACATCACTTACAGCGTCTGTGGTAAGAGCATTGTTAACAACAGCAAAACCTCAAAACTCTTGAAATGACTTTTTTTTTCCTTACCAGCTAGGAAATTACAGTGGTTCTTTCTGAGACCTTTCATAAAAGGCAGGTGTACATGAAGATACAAGATCTGGCTCAGAGAGCAAGAATTGAAATACCAGGGCTCGGAAACAGAGATTTAAATCCTTGGTCAGACCACCTTACTCTTCTTTCAACAGAAAGGGGGAGGGACGGAGAGGTTCCTACTAGCCTTTGGGCAAAGGCTGTTGTCACAAAACCTTAAACACATTTTCTTTTACTCCAAGTGGTTCATACACTTCTGTGAGATCTAGAGTAGTGCAATTGCATTGGTTCACTGCTTGCTCTTGTAGCTACCTCTGCCTCAAATCACTGTTGATCAAGTGGCCGTTGCTACCTGCAGCTCTCAGGAGCAGCATACAAGCAGTGCTGCGCTGGCCTTTTGGAAATGCCCGGTTCAGGTTTTGCTGGAAGCAGCAGAAGAGCAAGGTATTTGCACGTTTTTCCTTCCAGGCACGAGCCAGATGTGCAAAGGTTCACAACTGAGGCAGCAAAGCAAACTTCAGCCAAGAGGTAGGTTTGATTTGGATCAGTTGGATGGTCAGCTTCATACAAAAGTTCATGTCAATTCCTCAAACAATTTGATGAAAGAGTTTATTACAATGATTGACTGAATAAATCCATATTGTATGCAGTCAGCATTTTTTCATTGTTTGACAACCCAGGTTGGTAATGAGAACTGTGTGGATGCAATACACTTTGATTTTGTAATTACTCCGATTTAAATTTTCCCTGGGAAATTCTGACTGAAATGGAAAAATAAAATCCTGCACTTGGCAGCAGGCAGATTCAGAACAAGGACGTTCAGAACAGGCTAAGTTCAATTAGAAAGGATCCTGAGCAACCTGGTCTAGGCTTGAATTTGGAGCAGAAGTTGGATGAGGTCCCTTGCAACCAACATCTTTTCAAGATTTTTAAGTGAACATAGCAATAAATTTGATCCACTCCCTTTAACAGGGGCACTCTGCTTCCCTTGAGTGCTTTACCAAGAACACTTACAAATAGTAATGGCTTGAAGTCATTACCAAAGCAGAATGCCGCTCTGGACTACCTGCTTTGGCCAAGCACAAGTCACCGGTCTATGCGACAGCTGGGTGAAATATAATGGCTCCTTGAACAGGAGACAGGATCAATAGTCAGCTAGACCCTCCTGGCCTTACACGTAGTGAATAAAGACAGGATTAGATGAAGAGGTGTCTGAAAGAAAACACCCTTTGAAGTCTGGCTAACCTTCTTCAAACTACAAGATCATTAGTCTTAGCCTGGAGGGGAGTTTGTGTGTCTCAGAGACCATCTCCTTTTTCCAGCTGGTCTAATTAAAGAAACCTACAAAACAGTCTCGTCTGTGTCTTTCTGACCATACAGTACAACACAAACTGCTGCTGAGAGGGAAAGTAACTGCAAACATCCCAGTTACAGCGGGCAGATTAAGTGGGAGCCAGCTGAGCAAAGAGGGAAGGCAGTGGACCATCCTTCTGGCCCCGATGCCAGAAGTTAGCTGTGTATTCTGCTCTGTAAACGACAAAGTCACCGTAGCTCTCTTGCCACAGAAATCCTGCACAGCCTGCAAACAAGAGTTAAAATCAGGAAGAGGGATGATTTCCAGCAACCTCCACAAGTGTTTGCATCCCGTAGCTCTTTGTCAGCTGCACACTTGGCCTTAACTCTGAGACATTAATTGCTGTAACCAGGTTTTGACAAAACAAAAGTTAAGGAAGCATCAGTCTCAGGGTAAGATACTCATTATAATTCCCCTGGTCTTTGTTAATGTATTAAACACAGAAGCACTGTTTTAACATCAGTCCTGTGAAAAAATAAAAAGCAAAATCTTGCCACAATGCATAACTATTAATGTTTTGTTTTGTTTCTTTAAAAAAAAGAAGAACATTGCAAAAAGTTTGCAAGAAAGGTAATGTTTGCATTTCCTGCATGCAAGAAATAAGGAGAAAAAGACATTCAAAGAGGGAACGGCTCAGACTTTCTATCTAGCCTTGTGACAAAGAGGAGTATGAGTGAGAATTGATTTTTATGCTGCTTGCTGCATGGTCCTGAAAGTCAATGCAGATCCCTGCTTCTTGCTTCAGATCTGTTTCAGCAGAGATTTTGCACCCAGCAGGCAAAGTGTGCCAGCACTGGAGTGAGCAGTGTTCCCGGGTGTTAGCTGCAGCACTCTGTTACGTCCTTGAGAACTAGCACATCATTAGGGATACTTTCACAATGGAATGTGTGGGTCTTAAGACCATATGTCAGACAAAGTTGAGGATGCTTTTAAGGAGAAATTAAGAATAAAAAACAAAACAAAACAAAAAAAAGTTTTGATAATTGTTGCTTTAAGTGCTCCTTTTGCATTTGATTTCAACACTGAGACTATCAAAAGGCAGTTTTGATAAAGCAACTCTATACTCTTCAGTTAAAGAAAAAAAAAAAAAAAAAACAACCAAAAAACCCCAAACCCACAAACAGCCAAAAAAAACTCCACCACAAGATGTAGCTATTTGCTTGAAAAGTTCTCCGAAAGAGAAATTAACAAGGAACGTATTTTGCAGTGCAGCGTTTGGTATTACAGGTATAAAGTCTGATTCTCTCGTCTCTGCACCTTAAGCAGTCCTTGCCACCTCTCTGAATTAGCAGCAGTTTGCACCTACTTGCACTGATATAAATGTCAACATGAGAGCAAGGTGATAGAAAGCAGGTCAGCAATATATAGCCTCAGTCAAACACACCTGCAACCCTTTTACAAAGAAAACTATATATTTCTCTCTAACTATATATTACAATAACATTAGTAAGCTATATGGAACTACATACAATATAAATGACATTTTATACACTGTACTTGCAAGAGATTTGGTAATGGCTGATATATTCATAAAGAGCAAAACAGGCCTGTTCACATGTTACATTCTAAGCACATTTTAACGTAAATTACGATTTGTTCTTTGACACAGCTGACGCAGGATCTGCTCCCCCAACAGCCACCTTGATGAAGAAAATAATGAGAGTTCACACTGATCAAGGACTTGGATATTTCAGTTCCTGGAGAGCACTTCCAATTCCCAAAGGCTCCCTGACCACACTAGCACTAGACCTCAGCCATTGCTATTTGTAAACTATATGGCTGAATAACCCCAGATTTTCTAAGAAAGAAGTGATATTGTGGTTTGCTTTTTCACTGCGCGGTTGCTGAGAAGCATGAAGACCCATGGTGCTCTCCAGCCTTCCTTAACTATGCTGCTAAAAACGAACTGACACCATGGGTCTCCCATTCTCCACATCAGTTACCCCTGCTGGGATGTCAAGAGACCATCAATATCATATCCGAGACTCCTCCGCTCTTGGAAACATACTTGGCTGACAACTCAAGACTTTTTTATCTGATTATCATGTTTAACTCCAGAAATAACAGGAAATACTTAACTTGAAGTAACTTTCTAACAGCCCGTCTTACAGAACAGCTATTCAAATTATCTTCCTATGGTAGTCCTGTGTAAGGCAGCTTATTCCTTGACATCACCGAGTGTGTAAAAGGAAGCCTACTGCCAGAAGTCACCTGCCTATTCCCAATATACCAACTACTTTGCGCTAATTTCCACACGGATTGTTTTCATCCATAATCCACCTGCGTTATAGCCAGCTAATAGCAAACTAATACAGTGGAGTCCCCCTTGAGTACCTTTACCAAGAGCACATTAAGCTCTTAGTGAAAAATAAAAATTAATTTCAAACCAAGGTCAAACCCATGCCCTGTCACTGATACAGGGGAGGAGGGTGGAATGAGAGGAGGGAGTCTTCCCTGAAACACCATTCCACTTTGGAATAAACCCCCTTAATTATTCTGAATATGCAATGATTTTTCATTCTCAAACTCCAATTTTATAGGTCTATCCTGTATGCATGCTTCTGTTTCCCAGAAATTATCCATGATACCCAGTTTTTATCCAGATTCCCTGGCATCTGCTGCTCCACATCTAATTTCATTTGCTTCTAAGGTTAACAGCAACTTTAGAGCAAAGCAAGTATCAATACATGCAACTTCAAATAACAGAATTTCACATTAATTTCAGGGGCTGTCTGGAGTTGAAACAGGAGCAGCTGGTGTTCAGGAGACTCTGGTCTGGGAGTTATGGGTGCAAGTGGAAGGTGGACAGGAAAAAGAAGGAAGATAGTTTATACAACTGATGACAATTCCTTGGCTACCAACAGCTCTTCTTCTGAAATTTGTATACCGAAATGTGAAAGAGTGTTTCATTGGGGATGGCAAGGCTGGTCCTCAGAAAATACAGTTACTCAAAAGTTATTGCACATCAAGAGAAACAGCCTATACTCCTGTCCCTGCACTGAGAGGCCAGACTCCACCATCCAAAGACTGCCTTCTCCTCCTAAGGTGTATATATTTCAGCGAGCCTTAGAAGAGGAAAAGCCAGGGAGGTTTTCAAGCCAACAGGCAATGAACACATGCAAAGTGGTACTGCTGTAGGAAAGGAAGTCTGCCTGAAGCATGGAGAAATTCACGGATTTATTTTGTTGTGATTAGAAACAGGTATGAAAGGAAAGAGAGGGGAGCCATAGCCTTCACCTGCTAACATTCAAGCCCACTATAGTAGACATCTGACATGCACACAAAGCCCCAGGCCCTCCTTGATGTTTAAACTTCTGCCATGTGCCTCTCAAGCTTAATATGCCTATTCAGTCAAAACCTCTTCCTTGAGTCATTCCTGGCTTCTTCCTTTTCATGTCTGCTGAACAGCACATGTATCTCACTCAGTTTTGTCCCTTCCCTCAGCCCTGTGACAGCCTGCACTATATTTCTCTTTGTTCCTGCTCTTCCCTGTCACCCCTTTTTCTCCTTTAAAAGTCACCTTGGCTAAAGTTTTGAACTTATGTCTCTACTGTAAGGTAGAGACATAAAAGGAAAGCTCAAGCTAAGTCTGATTGAGTCTGCAAGGAGCAAGCTGTGGGCTCTTCTGATGCCCCCCAGTTCTAAGAAAGCTGCCTGTCTCTGTGTTACATTGCAGCTTGGCACATACATGAATTTGTCATCACTCTCTCTAATGGCTCCTCAATCTCCTCTGTCTCCTGTCGCTTGTCTGCAAAAGCTCTTCAAAGCTCTATCCTGGGTCTCATCTTCTGTATCTTATCCTCAGGAAGCCTCCTCTCTTCACACTGATACAACTATTACCTTCAGGTAAATGGCTCACAAATCTACATCTCAATACCAAACTGATCTCCCTCAGTTTAGCCCTACACATTTAATAACACTTCTGATCTGCTGCCCCAGAAGAATGACTATTTGACAGGTACTAAACTTTGCAGTTATTACTAAACAGCTTGTATTTTTCCTCTCATGATATTTCCTTTCCTCCATTGCTGTTAGCAGCAACACCCTTCCCATTTCTAAAACTTCGATTTTTAATATGCCTACCTACCAATGCTGAAATATTTTCTGCCTTTCAGATCCTCCTTCACAATAAAACAAATGAATCCACACAACATGTTTGTCCACATCTTGGTTATCTTGACCTGCTATAAATATTTCCCTCTTCAGTTCTTCACTGTTCCTGTCTTTCTGGATCTGTGATGAACCATGTGATATATATGCATCAAGCTCCCAGGACTCAGTGCACTTAGATGTAGTAAGTAATTGAAGTTGCTGTGGACTTACTAACTTTAAAAATAAAATGCAGCCGCAATAACAAAAATTGTTGCTCCATATCCTGTGACTTCCCTTCCTGTTGAACTTCCAGTTCCTTCCCATTTAATTCCATGCCAAGAGCTGTGTAAAAGGTCACTGTTCCCAGGTACCAGTGTTCACAAACCTTTCCAGAACCTTGAAATGAAACTGGGCACCATGTTCACAAGTAAGGGCAGAAAGAAGGACAGAGAGACAGCAGAATTGCAAATAAACCTCATTTCCCTAGAGTAAGGGTAAGAGTGAAGAGATTCTTTACTTACACGTTTACACAACTTACTTACACATTTAGTTTCTCCTGTTTATCCAGTTAAAATAATTCCAGTGAAAAAGATAACAATTATTACATTTAAGCTATCATCTTTGTGTTTCAGATCTAACCAGTGTTTTCACTGCTTGCTTCACACGTGGGACTACAACCTATTTCTTAGGGGCTGCTGATACTCTGCCAATGCTAGTAAAAATCCAGTGTGCTGAGGGAATTGAGCATGAAGCATCTGGTGCTTATGCCAGAAAACTTTTTTAGCCTCCAAGCCGCCGTGGTTGAGTGCCAGCTGCCGATCAGCAGCCCTTACAGGAGCACCACAGCCATCACTCTCTGCAGCAGAACTGCCAGCCCCTTCCAGTTTCCACGAATGTAGGCACTTTTACCCAAACAGAGATTACAGACTGAAGTTCTATGCATGAGATGGATTTTGTTGAAACTGCAGCTTTCAACAGTTAAATACATGCAGCTTTTCACAGACATAAACAGTGTTTCAAGTCCATCTGAAAATGGGATCTATTTTCTTGCCATTCAGCTTGATGTCTCTTACTTCCAGACTTAATTATACATAGCACTCAAAAAATAATTCAAACACGTCCTTACCTAAGTTTTAATTGTTTTAATAGATACAATCTTAGAGAAATTTTTAAGAATTACAGTTTATTTGTAAAATATTTTGCTTATTGCTTTTTTTGCATACTGATATGCAGTTGGGACCACATGATCACTGCACATCCCTTTTAACTGAACTATTCTCTTTCGTCTTCTATTTTAAGACTCAGGAAAAGTACTAATATTTAAATAAGTTAAAACTAAATTTTGAGAAGAAGTTACATGATACATTAAAGACTCTGGGGTCCTCCTCTATTCCAGAGTTGCTCCCTGAAGCAAGCCAATAAAAATGCTCCTTTCTCAGAGCGACAAAAAGTTGGTTTTGCTGTAAACTGAAGTCAGAACTGGAGAAAAAGAACTGCAGAGAAAAATATTTTAAAAGTTTCTTTTATTATTAACTTCAGGATCTTCGTTTAACCTGTAGCTGAAATGCACAGTTGAGTCAACTGAAAATTGAAAGAAGAATCACCTTTATATGATGAGAGAATGGAATTTCAGGAAAGTGCAACAGCACTAACGTTTATAAATGTTTGCACTGTGAACATAAGCACCTAGGCATAACAGCAAATCTTAATACAGTGATTGAATATACATCTCAAACCCCGGTGGGCAGGAATACAAAACCAGGAAATGCTCTAGGCAACGTCTATGTAAAACTCCCATCAATTGTTTGTATCAGTTACAAAATGCAGATACATTTAAATCAGGTCTGCTCACAAACTGACCATGGCCTTTGACTGAAAGTCATTCACTTTTCATGGAGAAAAACGAAAAGCTCTCTGGGCCTGACTCTCTACAGACTTGGTCCCAGATGGCCACCAATACATTGCACAGGGATACTGTTATCACTATAGAATTGCCCAGTTACTATAACTACTTGTAAGTCCTTGTGCGACTAGAAATATATTCCTAAAATGCAAAATACTAGGGGGAAAGAAAGCAAACATCCATCAGCCAGTCTGCACACCTGCTGTTTTCCCCTCTTGCTTCTCTTCTCTCTGCACTGGGGACAGCGTTAAGCTGCCCCAAGTTGGCTGGTGCCAACTCATTTCAACCAGTCTCCCCAAACTCCTATACTCAACTTTCTGTTTTCCATAGAGTATAATTCTTCTAAAAAACACCTTGACTACACTTTGTTTTCTCTTCTTACCATTCTGCCAACTTAGTGGCCTGAAAACTTTGACTTGAAGTCAAATTACTTGAAGCCCATTCTCCAGCAGCCTCTTCCCCTTTTCACGCATAAGAGGCTGCCCCTTCACTTCTCCGCTTTATTTTTCTCTCACCTATTTGTGAGCAATCACTCCTGCTTCAGCCAAGCATACAGAAACAAGGACTGAGCCAAGCCATATTTGCCTTGGGTCAGGCAAACAGGGCCCATGTGGCCCACCCTGAGCCAGGGGCAGGATGAAAGGCCAACCAGGCCTCCTCACGGTTTGGTGACATCTAAACTAATCCTCCTTTCGTTTGGGAACAATTACGGAGAGTTACCTTCAAATGTCTACAAATATACCTCTTTCCAAAAGCTAAGAAAGGGTGTTTTTTCACCTCCAGCACTTGCCACCCATTTTCTGCTGTCACTTACACTGGTTGGAGCCCAGGGTGCTTTCACAGGGGGAAATTATTTAGGACTTACTCTGAGTTCACCTCCTGGCTTTCTCACAGCTGATCCAGACCAGACAGCAGTTCACGTGTGTTTTTTTTTCCCTTGAATAAAGAATGATACAAATTATGGTTGTGTGGTTCCACATTTGCTCCATTTATAAGGGGTAAAATTCACCTTTTCTTGGTGCTGCTTTTTGCCAGATCCACTGCATACAACTGAATCAAAACCTTCCTAAAAGCCTCAGCTGGTGGCTAAATCCTGTGGAAAAGTAATTTTAAGAACAGACAAAACTGCAGTTTATAGAAGAGACACCTACACAGCAAAGGAAGAAACAAACACTGCCTCAAAGCTACTTTTAATGGCAATAGAATAAATCAGTGTTAGTCGTATACAGTTGCCCAAGTAAGCCTTCCTGTCATCCTACACAAGCCCAGGAAGCCTGCCCAAGCCCCACTGTTCCACATGGGATGTCCACTCATCACAGCAGTTCACTGCAAACTACTCCTGGATTTGGCTTGAAGAGTGTAGTTGCCAGATTTAAAAAAAAAAAAAAAAAAAAAAAAAAAAAAAAAAAGACAATGCAGAGTGAGATTTGTTTACCCAAGCCCTTTTCCAGCCTACAGCCAAAAGATACCATTTGGTATCTTCCAGTCTACAGTGGGCCAAAGGCAAGAAGTCCACATTTGAGTCGAAGCAAAGCTGTCATAAACCCCATGCTCCAATGCTAAATCCTACCCAGAGCTCATGTAACTGTTTATTTATTATCATCTAGGTTGTGTTGTTGCCAACGTGATGCAATGCCTGAGGTAACCAGCTGTTTTCCCATCTTGTAGTGAGTTAAATTGCTACCTGGGAAAGACCAAGATGATACTAGAAGAGAGAGCATGGACAGCCTGAAGAGGCAACTGGGTCATTGCTTCCTCATGTATGGACATCTACTCTCCAATGACAGAGGCAGTGCTTTGCTCTGAAGTGCCCCATTATCACTGTGGTGGTGGCTGTGCAGCTAGACAGGGTGGCTGTGGAACAGCTGGGGGATCCTCCACACCACAGGGGACTACAGCTGGGAGGGGTTGTAAGCAGCACACCGCTGTTGTACAGCGCTGGCATTTCTTTCCAGCTCTGGAAGCACTGAAGGGAAACCCTAGAACCATAGTGGAGATAGTATAGAGGTGAGTTGTCAGCTGAGAAGCAGCAGATGGTAAGTATGAACAGCAGAACCCAAGTCTCTTTTCATCACCTTTTCTGTCCTTTCTCTCTGAACCCAGGTAAACCCACACCTGACAGTGATACCTTCTTCCGCCTTCAGTTTAACAGAGGAGGACCTGCACAACTTCAGGACTCTTGGGACCTCACAGCACATTTTTCTCTAACATCACTGGGAGGAATGAGTCTGGGTCTTAACTTAGACAAGAGGCAGAAGACCTCTTGACCAAAAAAAACATGTTCGTCTTATCAAATAAATCAGCCCTTCCTCTCACATTAGAGACCACAATCAAGGCTTCATCTAGCTTGTCACCTGCATCTTTCCCACAGGAAGATCACACTGCCTTGACAACAACAGCAGCTGCAGGAGACCCAGCTGAAGTTGTGCAAGCAAACAGAGGGGCACCGGCAGGCCTGATCTTCATCACTGGAGATGAGGACATGGGACCTGAGTCAAGTCTCTGCATGTCTGCCATTGCTCTGGGATGGGAGCATAACTTTGTAGCTTCTCCCTTCAGTCAGAACAGAAAGGAACCAAATACAGTCACTGATATTGTAAGTGTCCCCTAGATAACAGTGATGGATACACTAGAAGTCTGGAGATAGGGCAAAAGTTTTTCTGATGATCAGTGAGAAGAGAAAAAGGTCATTTTGTGTGACAACATCAAATGGAATATCACTTAAGAACATCTGCCTCATGTTAATGAAACCCATATTTTAAAATTGAAACTAAAGATGATTAACATTCAATCTCAAAACATTTCCTAGCCTCCTTTTTTCCTTTATTTCAAGCCAAATAAACTTATATGAAAGAAAATTCACTTCTGTTTCCTGTTCCACCACAGGAATCAAGAAAAATAAGCTGGGGGGAGAAATAAGAAAAAATAAAAGGAGAGAAATAGGATAAAAATCTCATCTTTTCTTCCTGCAAAATAGCCTTAGCAGACCATATATAACACCCCTCAGTTTCCTCATTTATACAACTATTTCTTTACCTTGTAGTAACATTGCCAGAATTTACCAATGGTGATTCCTTCCGAGGTGTTCAAAGGTTAGAAGTTGTGTAATACACTTTTTGTATTTACAGATAAAACTTTAAGCCATATAATAAGAATATACAGGACAAAACTCTTAATTTTCTATTCTAAAATTCTCAAGCAAAAATGTAAATCATCTCTTATCTTTTGAACTGTTTCATTGTCTAGGTTATCATTTGGTAAATAGGCTCTAAATTAGAAGAACACATTAAATAGAAAATTCTAGTAACAAACTGTGTACTTAATTTATATTGCAAACATCACAATTTATACAGCAATTTTATGCCCCAAAGAAATTTAGGCACAAAATGACCACATGTATATCTATAGGCAATATAAAAATCTGGATTTAAGATTAGAATATTTAATTTGGCAGGAAGAGACTGAGGTTTACTGCATTTTTCATTCGTCTAGAAACGGGGTGTTATTTTTGTCCTTTGCAATATAAACGAGCTTAGTGTGCCCAACATGTGAAATACCTTTTGGACAGAACTGACTTTATTAAATTAAAAGATAGATGGATGGAACCATTGAGTTCATACTCATATGACTGCTTTTGACTTCTCTTCAGAGCATGTGGTACTTCGGAAAAGAATGCAAACTGGAAATTAAACCCTCAGTTATCCTCAGCAACCTGACAGTCTGGCCCAAGAAATACTGCTAAGTCTGACAGATTGAGAGAGCAATGTGTGCATTACACAGAGGTGTGAGGAACGCAGCCCACCCCAGCTCATCTCACAGGGCACAGCTGGTGAACTGTACACAATAAGAGGAAACAAGCTGGTTTGAAGGGAGGAGGTGAGAAGAGGCCTGAAGTAAAAGTGGGAGATATTTTTTGCTTTTCTTCATATCCTGCTGCTGTTTCAGCCAAGCAGTTTCCATTGCCAGCTTATCTGAAACGTGTTTTCTACCCAAACTGTTTTCACACAGCAGAATCAATCTCCCCAGTTAACATAATTTGAACTGGGAGTGCTGCTGAGGCTCTTGAAGTGTTCCTCATCACCATGCTTTAAATATGACCTTTTTGCATTTTCAGCCTATGGTACCTTCACACAGGACACCCAGCAATAATGAGCTGGAAGGGAAGACGGTCTACCAAGAAGATGGGGGCAAAACCTAATATAATAATAATAATATATAATAATATATATATACAATGATAATATATGTATATAATATATATATTATATATTTTATATATATAAAATATATATATAATGATATAATGCTTCTCTCAAGCATTTGCACCCTTCCTATCTCTGTCACTCTTCTTCCATTTGTCTACCCTCCTTTCTTGCTTCTATGTCATTTAGTTTTTGTGTGGAGCACTGAAAACTCTGATATGTTCACCAAGGCTCTTTTCTTCCCCACCAAAGAGCGAGCTTTCTTCACCAAAACTCTTTTGTTTCCCTCTAACAGCAGCAGCAGGTCCCTGAATCCGACACAGAACTTCCCTAATCTGAAAACATTGCCTGAAAAATGAATATTTTTCTCCTTGAACTTCCCACCATACAGCACAGTGTTATTCCAGTAGTATTCAGGTGGACATGAATTCGCTCTCAAATTTACAGTAAAATGAAAAGGATCACCCCAAGCCCTCCAAGAGAAAGATAAAGGTGCTACTTCACAACTAGGAAGTTGTGAAGAACTGAGAAACCTGATGAGCATGTTCCTAAAGCTAAGTCCATATTTTAAACCTTACCAGGCAGCTGTATGACATAAGAATACTGCAGGGAAGTCAGTAATCCCACCACCATGAGGGACAACTACTCTAGCAAAATCCCAGTGAAGACACAGCCTGACAGGCAGAAATGCTGTTCTGCTGGAAGAAATTTTTCTCTTCAGGGCACATCTACCAGCAAAAGAATTCTTTTGCCTGTATAAGCATTTGAAGTACAAAGGCAGGTCCTTGACAAGGACTGAGGCAGTTGACTGAGGCTCCTGCCAGAGCAGACCAGCTGGCAGTAGCTGCTTCTGCTGTTGTCCTGTACCGAGCACAGCCTAGACACAAGGAGAAATGACTTTGGATGACATAATATGAGAGTCTAAGTAGCACTGGTTGAAAGCACAAGTGTTTTGTTTAACTACAAAATGAATTGCTTACTTTTTTTCAACTGCCCACACCTTTGGCTTAGAGGAACAGCAGCTGGCTACTCCAGTCTCGTTTTTACAAAGGTGTGGGAAGGTAAACTTTTGGAAGCAATCACTGTAAAGTCAATGCAAAACCTTAATCAGCATTCTGGCTGGCTTATTAAAGAAATAAAAATGTCTCAATCCTAACAGCTTTCAAATACTCCAGTACTCAGTTTCTAGACTAGCATTTACCTTTTGTTTTTTAATTTCTTGACATCATAATACTCAGATTTGTGTAAGACAAGATATTTTACATTATAAGCAGAGTGTAAGTACAGAGTAAACTGTGCTCCAGATCTACTGACAGAGACCGAGACACTTCTGTATAAATCAAGGGATCAGTTTTAGTCAAGTACTACCCCTTTCCCTTAATTCATAGATGTGGTTGTCTTGATTCAACAGGCAAGTTTAGGTTAACGGAATAGGTTCAGTGAACCAAACACATATTTACAAGGGTTATGGCAAAAAATTAGGATACAAACCAGCATTAGGGCATAAAACAAATAAGGTAAGTTTAAGAGACAAGCAAGGTAACAAAGACTGAGAACACAATCTGCATACTACGATTTTTAAGAGGATCAAAATGAGCAAGTGATATATAAGCTATCACAACCAAAACTCAAGGCATTTCTCATCCTAACCCAAAGGTTATTATCTGTGGATAATCAGTGTAATACCGTATTATAATCAATCATGAAAACCATTTGTTCAAAAAAACAAACAAAACAAAACAAAAACCCCACAAACTATGTTGGGCAAACTAATCAGAATTTCTACATATTCTTTTTTGTTAAAATAATTGAAAGAATATTACTTCAGATTTTGATGTTTTGTATTTCTCTTTGAACTGTACTTCAGTTTTCCTTTCTCTAAAGCCTGGGATATTTTTTGTTTAATAAGCTTAATAAAACATGATAAACAAGAACTAATCTAAAGGGATAACACCACATTGCTGGGCTTGATTCTCAGGTGACAGAAATGGGCACAATTGCATTAATTTTAGTAAGTCACATACTCCTACAGCACCTAAAGGTATGGCTGGTTTCTTATTTTGCTGTCATTTTTTGCAATCAGTTTAAGGTTTAGGGCTTTTTTTTTCTTTTTTTTTTTTTACTTTTAGCTTCTAAACGGCTTCAATATTTAGCTATAACAAGCGTGTAAGATACTTAACTTTTTGATTTTATATCCTTAGGTTTTCCTTTGAGCTGTGGACTGTGACATCCCTGTGGAATTTGCATCTGAACATCTTCAGTCCTCTTGGTTCTTAAGGAATCCAGACTTCAGTAGTTTATCCTGTAGTTCTCTAACCTGAGAGAAAGGGAGCATAAAAATACTAGATTATTTAAGACTCAAAACAACAAAAACAATTTTTAAAATAGCAAATACCTTGGCTAAATGCCTAGAGATTTGTTAGACTCACACCTAGGAATAAGAATATCCTAAACATACTAAGCTTCTCTTGAAAGATGGGGCAAATCTGTTTATTCCTCCCTCCATCTTTTTGATCACCGTCTTCCTACTTCCCTCTTTCAGAGGGAAGCAACTTAGGTGCCTCCTTTTTCTTACAGATCATGACCCTTCAGGAATTACAGAAAAGGGCTCCCATGTTAGTTACATGTGCTTTCCCTGAGACCAGCCTGCAAAGTGGAAATCTGCTCGGCTTCCCAATCAGGAACAATTTTAGACCCATCTTCCTTCCCTCTCTCTACCACACAGTTAAGCATATATTAAATATTTGATGCTCAGTATCTAAATCCCAGTTTTCTACATTGGGTGAGATTTCCTTCAGCTCTTAGTAGCTTTTAGACTCAATGCCTGATAAGGGAGAGCTCCAGATGGCATTACCTGGAGCGGTAACACAAAATAGCATGAGATAATGCTCTGCAGATACTGCATCTGCAAGGTGCACACACCAAACACATATGGAAATGACATGTGTGTGAAACAGCGCTGAAATGACAGTCAATGTAATCAAGGAATTAAATTTATGTCCCCAGACGAAATGCTCTGTACTTCATTGAAACCTTCTCCCACATTGTCTGGTTTGCCTCCAAGGGCATCTCAAGTACTGACTGAAATCTTAACATGTTACTGCTGCAAAGTGGCTTTCAAATATAGCCTTATCACTAATGAGTGGGTGCCGTTCTTTGCAATTATATTACATTTCTTTATATTAACCTGTATACCTCTATGAAGAGAAGCTGAATACCCAAAAGTTCTTCTTCAACCAGAGATATACAGACTAAGACTTAGTCATGAAATCAAGATATCAGTACTTTTTCCTCACAAGTCTGCATTGTTCTCTAGGGCTACTGAAACTAAATCTGCCTTGACACTACTCACACCCCAAATCCATCCCACTGCCCCTTCCCCAAACCCAGTGTGTAGGAGAAGCAGATGACTCAAGATTATAGGATTAGGATGTTTTCACTGGTTCTAATTCTTTCTTGATCAGTAATGTGTGTACACTGTTATTCACTGCAAACTATTCGTTGGCCTAGTTAAAAATAGCAGTTTCACTCCTTTTTCCCAGCAGGGAGGTATTCACACCGTATCTGGAACTAAGAGGTCATCTTGTTAGGAAAACCAAGAACAGAGAGAGCAAAGGGTCTGAAATGTTGAGCTGGATAGGGGTTTTTTTCAGTCCCTTTGGACTAGAACAGAAAAAAAATATCACTAAAGCAGACGATGGCTACACCACATGTGGGAACTCTTTTGTAGGGAAGTTCTGAGAATGCAGGGTTTTACTACCCCTCATCTCTCACAGACCACTCACAGGTATCCCACAAAATTTGATATTTATGGAGGAAATTAATATTTTAGGAAAACAGATATTTAAAATTAGACTGATATTATCTGAGGTATTTTTAAAAGTCTAACCACACAGCCTTGCAGTAGACAGAGCCCCAGTTATTTATATCCCATAATTTTATCAGTTATATAATTAATATGTACTGTAATAAATCAGATATTTTTCCAAATTCAAAAACAATGCCCAAAGCAAACGTAACTTTTGAGGCATACCATCTAATGACAGGTCTGAGGAATAGACTCAAGGTACTTAACGTCATGAGACAATTTGCAGCGCAGCACTTGTTGTCCAGGGATGTCCACTTAAAAGCAAAATAAAGTTTTGGTCAGTATTTTTTTTAACTTCCAGTAGCTGGGAAACAAAGCACAAAACAAATGACAAGTAAACATTCAGCCACAGGAAGCCATTAACAACAGTGGGCACCAATTAGGACCCAGCAGGTATCCTTTACACCGCCTAGTGCTCTAGCTCCTCCTCAAATACTTTGGCATAACACTCTCAAACTCAGGTTTAGGAAACAACAGGCTGTTTCATTTACTCAGCAATTTGTAGCCACATATTCCTGCTGATAGGCCCATAAAGCTGTTTGTAGTCTTCTTCTGTTTCCCTTCAAGTTTGTGTCATTAGAAACTACAATTGCTGTCTGTCCAAAGAGAATACTTTTCAGGAAAGAAAATAAAATTGAGATACTGTGATCCCTTTCCTCTTTGTCTCTCTCTCCTTTTCAACTTCTCCTTTGGAGGAGAATGGACAACACAATGGGCTGAGGTCAGGAAAATGGGCTCACAGAGAAAATGTTTGGGAATTCTCAAATTTTGCAACAAGGACATTATTTTTTCAAAGCACAGGCTTTTTTGTAGAGCAGAGTGAAAATTATATTGGTCTTAAAATTAAGCCAAGATATTAAATAATTAATAAAGAGCCACATAAAAATATATTGTACTTCAGCCAAAAATATTCTACAAAATACATGCAATTTTTGTCTGCTTTCCAAAGAGCCTCAATAAATTATCCAAGCCTTTTGAAGTCTATCACAGATTGTCTCTCACATTATTAGAGTAAAAGTACAGAGTTTTAAACCATATTGACAAACTCGATTATTATTTATACATCTTAAGATCATGAAATTAAAAAAAAAAAAGGCAGTTTTGCCCAAAGAAGTACTCCTGCAGCATTATGTTGCTGCAAAAATAAGAAGCAAGCCAAAATCCAGCCCAGAGAGCCAAGAGCTCTTTCCAGTTGCATCACAATATAACGTGATATGGATGGAAAAAAATCCACTCAGCGCCACTAAATTAAACCTTGTCTTTTGAACTGCCAGCAGCTGAGGTTCTCTCTTGTGCCACTTTTACTTCCGCCTTCACTGCTAGATGATAGTCAACCCAAAAATCATCCACTGATGTTTGATCATTTCTTGATGGTTTTGGCATTACAAGAAACTAAGGAAAGCAGACCATGACTGCGCTAATTCAGAGCTTGCATTTTCAGGTCAGACCCACTGCTTTCAAGACATGCTATTTTCACCCTGTCTCTGCCACTTAAAAAAAATAGATATTAAAAAAATCAAATCAAACTTCAGCAGATTAATGAGTTAGTTTCTAACAGCACTTAAAGTTTAATCCCTGCTGGCTGTTGGCAAAGGTGTGCCCAGCTAGCTATCCTCTAGCTCCCTACACCACCTCTGCCAACGGTTCTTACTAAAGCTCCCAACTCCTGCTCCTCCAACAGCTTGCCAGGGCCATTCATGTGCAGCCTCTGCATGCAACAGCCCCCACAACCTGCACTAAAAATCATCATTGACAGCAGGATAAACTCTGTAACAGAGCTCCCAGGACACTTGTCTGATGAATTTCAAAGAATAGCCAGCTATATGCCTTGAGCCTCATGACATGCATCTGGTCCTGCCACACAAGTATGTGGTTTAGAGGTGTCCTTATGGTTCCCAGGTATTGGCAGCCTGGAATTCAGAAAGACTCCACAGCCCCTGTGTGTGTCCACAACTCACCTGGTCAATGTTCATCTCATGGGAAATGGCTAGCGAGAGGACGTATCGCAACAGCACTGCAGCTGAGCTCTCACCACTGCTACTTTCCAGCTCAGCACTTTCTAGGAGACTGCACAGCCAGCAAGGGAGAGAAATTCAGTCCTTGGCCTATTCCTTGTGGCTCAGTGGGGAACCAAGTACTGGAGGGTCTACATCACTTGCCTCGCAAGCTGGAGGACAGTAGCTCTGCATAACTAGGGGTTAGTATACTGAAAATATCCAGGCACTGTGGTGCCTCAGCAATACAGAAAGACACCAAACATGGGGAAGCACGGGTACAACCAGCTTGCCCAGTGCCACAGATCTAAGCTTGTCACAGAACTGAGCTGAGCTGGGTTCTGCTGATGTGCTGCTCCATGAATACATGCAGGCTCAGACATCCCCCTCTGTAGCTAAAAGGATACAGCTATGGTAGACACTGAATCTTCATAATGAGGATTATTTATTCCAGTTGAGATTAGCATAGGCTTGCTTTACCTGGGTACCAAACTGGTGGGTGTTTCCCTCATTACAGTGAGGGTTACCCTGTTCCTCTGTGGGAAGGGAGCTACTGTGCCTGTATATGAACATTTCAGTTTTGTCTTGCTATTTCTCAAAGAAATTCGGGACACAAAATTATACACTTAAGTGCTGATCACTTAAGTGTACACAAATCCAAACATAAAATACCAACTGGTAAGAAAGGTGATATTATTTGTACAACTATGTGCATATATACATATAAGCAATCCTTTCAGCACTAAGAAAACATTATTAGAAACAGAACTTATATACTGAGATCAAAAGATCAAAAGTCTCCTTGGTCTATAACCACCTACAGATCAGGTGGCTCATCGAAGCCAGTCATCTAGGCTCCTTCTGCAGTCAAGGGAGAGAGATAAGTGCCTCCTGATTGCCATTTATCCCATTCTAGGTTAGGTGAGTAAAACAGGTGAGGTGAATCACCCTGGCATTGCTCTCAGCCATGTGGGGGAGGAGGTGTCTTAGATGACTGGTTTAGGAGAGATATTTAACTTTCAGCAGCTAATGTTAAGAGCAATCCCTTGCTCCAAGATTAGGAAGGATTATGCAGATTCACACGGTTGTGAAAGATTCACATTGTATTTGGGCTCACAAAGTAAAACCTCAAATTCCCCATGAAAAAAAAAAAAAGCTATCATACAGTCTCCATCATTCAACCTGTAGATCTCTGAATATATTATAGTTAGAGGATTTAGGTTTTTATGCATGTTTTCCTAAAGAAATATGGTTCACACTGTTCTGCTTTCCCAAGCAAATGAAGTCCACATTCTGGTTGTGAAGAAATTGTTTCTTGCAAACCTGTTAGCTAATTTCATTTCAATATGACAGAGAAACACACACTATATATATATAAAATCTTATACGTTTTGTAGGAGCACATTCCCAAGGAAAGGACATATCTGTTAGTGCTGGCCAAAGGGGAAAGGTGGGAACACAGCATCTCCCCAGAGATGAAGCTCTCACGAGCTGTCTTGAGGCGCAAACCCATAGGAGGAACCTGTTTAGCTCGCCACACCCATTCATGCCACACCACAGTGTCAATTAGAGACAACAGTTTTTCACATCAGTTCTTCTTCAGTGGTGCAAAGTATTTGTTTAGATTTAGCATAATATTCACGCAAACAGTAAGAACAGCTTTTGGAGGTTGTAACTCTCAATCGTACCTCTTGCACTACTAAAACAGATAGGATTGTTTCTTTTTCTCCATCCACAGTTAAGTACATGCTAGCATTTACTACTTATAAATGTAGTTAAGTCCACACAAACAAAAAGCTTGTAACAAAAACCTGCTCAGACCAACCAGACACAATTTGCAAATTGCTTTAAACCACTAATATTTACTTTAAATAAGGAATGCAATTTAATACTTTGGATGAGATTCACACCTGTCATTCTTGCAAGGCCAGCTGTCGAACTGAAAAGTTCACATTTGTGCCAGTAAAGTAGATAATTTTCAGTCACTAGGTGCCTAGTTTCTCCCTATGTGGGAAAGACAATGTGCCACTTCATAAGCCCCCAAAATACTAAACTCAAAAACAGGTTGAGAAACAGGCAGACAGTGCATTTGCTGTTTCTCTCCATTTCCTATTGCCTTCCACTTCAGGATTTTCCCTGCTCAGGTCAATTATTTGCAAAATGGGGACAAAGCATAAAAAAAAAAAAGTGATTAAGCAAGCACCTGTTTGAATGTGGCTATAATTCTAGAGGTCAGAGCCAGGTCCCACAAAGCAAGTAAAAAAGTAGACCTAAGATTCGCCTTTTGCTGTCAGTTGAAAAGACTTAGGTACCTACCAGCACTATATTGATATTTAGTTGTTAATAAGTAACTGTCATGGTCACAGCTGAAACATGAGCTTACACACAGTAATTCGTGTTTTGTGTTCCTTTAAACACAGCTATAACCCTCTCACACTAATAGTCCTCCTGAAATTCAAAACAGTTGAGGAGAGAGGAGCAAAGAGCTTTAATTTCCTTGTTGGTTTACAACCATTTCACCTGCCTTATCCCAGACCTCAGTGCTGCATTCCAGTGATTCAAGCACTGAGAAAGTGAGAGAGAGATATAAAAGGACCATAGAACAGGAACACCAGGAGACAGCATGGAGATCAACAGCTCACATGCTACAGTTTTACAGCCCCACTTTCCAACGATGCTGCCCCACAGACAGTCAAAGCCTGGGCATCTGCAGGCAAGAAGCAGGGCAAAACAGTGTCTATGCTGTACGTCCCCACTTTCTTCCACTCTCCGTAACTTACAGTGTGCATACAATCCTAGGCAGAGCAACTGCAAGAGGTGGGTTCAGAAGGGCAGTGAACTTGAAGCATTAAAACACACATTTAAACTTCTTGCTTCACAGCAAACATACTTGGTGGGATTTTTTCCTCATGATACCCACTGCATCCAGCAGAGAAACGGGTACTGGCAGGTCTTCTGCCTGCTTTCAGTTCCCCTGCAGTCAGTTTTTCTGCTCTTCCTCTTCAACATGCTCGAGAATCTATTCTTCTGAAGAATGAACATGAAGGAGAAAACCCCTAAATTACCCTGTCCTTTACTCCAGCAGACTTTTTTCTTTTCTTTTCTTTTTTTTTTTCTTTTTTTTTTTTTTTTTTTTACATGGACGGGCACAACCAGGCCTTCCGTCTGTAGGTTATTTCATTTGCTAATAATAAATAGCTGTCAAGATTAAAAATTAGTGATTTTTTGCTCATACATCAATGCATTACACACCTGAGCCAGAGTTTTCAAGTCTTAATACAGTTTTAGAGACTCCAGTACAAATAACTCGGTAGGATCAAGAATTTCACACCTTGTAAGATGCATTGCAGATATTTTCAAAGCAATGAAATGAACAGATTCTGGGTGCACACCTCGGACGTGTCTATGTTAGTAGAGCAAAGCAGAAGCTGAACCTGCAGAAAGAAAGTCAGTCATGAGGATCCAACATCCAGTTTGTGATTATTTTTGCTTTGGGTTACCTCTAATCTGGATCTACAGACTGAAACACCTGCTAGCAGCTGGCACACACATGGTGAAGCACATCGTCCATTGGTCTGTCTGTCCTCAACCGTTCTCCATGGTGCTCCACTGAGTGCCACTTCAAAGTATGTTGCAAGACTGAACTAAGCTCTAAAGATTTTGCTACATAAATAGAAGTGGTTTGATCTATCTCAAGTGTTTCCAGTTAAAATTGGAATGAAGGTAGGAATAAAGATGATTTAAACTTAGTCAGCAGCCATGGTAATTTATTTAAATAATACTTGTCAGGAAGTGTAGTGATAAGACAAGGGGCAATGGTTTTAAATTGGAAGAGGGGAGATTCAGATTAGATATTAGAAAGAAATTCTTCCCTGTGAGGGTGGTGAGGCACTGGAACAGGTTGCTCAAAGAAGCTGTGGCTGCCCCATCCCTGGAAGTGTTCAAGGCCAGGCTGGATGGGGCTGTGAGCAACCTGGTCTGGTGGGAGGTGTCCCTGCCCGTGGCAGGGGGGTTGGAACTTGATGATCTTTAAGGCCCCTTCCAACTCTAACCGTTCTATGATTCTATGATTTATTTTTATCACCATTGCTATTTTCCTGCTCTACACCCCAAAACACTCCAGGGCCCCCCATGTCCACGCAGACATGCCTGCCAATGAGCATGAGGGCAATTAGGCACATGTAGGCCTTTACGATAAAAGACCTGAGTTGACCTATTCATTGCAACTAATGTGGTCTGCTTTACAGTGAGACTTTGGGCAGGAAAATCATTGTGGGTTTTTTTTAAATTTCATTGCCATATTAATCTCACTGGCTTTATATTCATATATACAACTCACTCAGGAAGTTATTCCCTTTAAACAAGCTTAAATAAGTGAAAGAGAAGAAAACTTGAGTTGGTGTTTCTTTTTTGATTTTGGGGCCCCCATGACACAGTTGACAAGACTGCAAAAGTTCAGCCATTCCATGCGTGCAGGCACAGGGAGTCTGTATTTTCTGGTCACCGATGCATTTACTTGACATTACTATTACATGGAAACCCTGAACAATAATGTGCCAGTAACTCCTGTAAAAAGAAGCATTAGCATACTTTGACAAATCTGAGTGACGACTTAGTAAATGGATACGGCAACTTTTCCACACAGGCTCCCAGACCCATTGGCACACGAGTGTGGGAAGAGCTTGCCTGGAGGCTGCTCATGCTGGCTCTGCCACCGAGCAGTTACCAGCAGGCATCGGGCTGCAGGCAATCCAGGGGACACTTTCACTGATGGCCACAAATCAGGAAAATGAGAGGGCAAACATTTCTTTTAAAAATATAATCTTGAAGAACAACAGACAAAAAAAAA
>VXBW01007109.1:113475-127964 GCA_013400375.1 Thinocorus orbignyianus
TGGCAGTCTGAGAAACATTAAGCTACTAGAAACTATTTTAAAAATGTTAAATTAGACTGCTTAAAGTACATAAATAACTAGTTTGATTTTAAAAGTACACACTTCAGTTTCCATTGCCAAATTAAGCTCTTCTCAACCCTCAAACTTTAATAGAATTCCCTAATTCTTTTAAACAGTTCCTAACAGTGAACAAGGCAAGCCTGAGCTTTTGCTACACACCAGACAGGACAGCATATGCCAGGGTCTATCCTGTCCCCCACCTGCAACTCTTAGTTTGCTTTACGCAAATGTCACCCCAAATACGATTCCTCTTTTGGCAGCAGTTACACTTCATGCACTACATATTTGGAGTGCCACAATTCCTGACAACTCATTTACACAACTCTGGAGCCCACCCCAGGCTCTCGGGCATAACTTTTCAAACAAGCTTGGACCAAGAGCAGCTGGGAAGCACAATTTTCCTCAGCCAGTTGCTGCTGGGCTCCCGTAGCATCATGGGTTAAATAGGACTAACAGTCAAGTGGCAGTATGACTATTAGCGCAGGGAAAAATATTATGAGACACATATAAGCTAACAGAAGCCTGCTTGCCACATTTGCAAAATACAGTGTGAATACAAAAGAATAAGTACTGGACTTAGGAAGCATTTTTTTTCTTTTCTGCCCAACAAAATTAACAGGGTGTTTATCTACCTTGGGGAAAAAAAACCAAAACAGTGTTTCATTAGCATGAGACTTCAGTCTACATGACTCATGACTTTACAACTACAAGAGTCTGTCTGAGCACCAGGCTGTGCAAGGAAGCACTTAAACACTGAATTTTAAACTTGTACAGAACTCTTATTTCAGTTTAATAGTGACATATTAGTTAAACCTAAATCGACTGCTCACTAATACAGCTAAACAGAATTAATTTTAAATTGCAATAAGCGTTAAATTTAAGATTTTTTCCACTGCATTATCTAATTCAGTATTAAACCAACACAAGTTTTAGAGGTAATTTTGCAGTATATAAATATATATATATAAAGCACTAAAGTGCACAGAAACTAGTAAGCTGCCATTGTTTGTATAAATAAAACTTTCAAAAGTGCAGCTTTTGCAATTGTTGCTTTCTAAACACTTGGTAAAACAGAAGCGAACATACTCTTATCTCAACATTTCTTTAACCTTTACCTATAAAGAAAAAAACAAAAAAACAACAAAACAACACAGCTCCAAAGACCAACCCCCCAACAGGTTTGAGACTTCTAAAGTTATAAAAATTTTACACAAGTCAAAATTAAGGTTCATATGTCATGATTAAAGCAATTCTCTCTCAACAGGGACTGTGTTGCTCCAAAAATTATTCAATGCAGTATTCCCCTGTTAAGTATGGAGAAAAGCGTTTCCTTTAGAAGAGGAAATTCTCTTAAGGAAGTTGTTTCAAGATAAATAAAAGTTCAGGATGAAGCCAGCAAAAGGTGTGAAGGATTTCTCTTTGATTTCCCAGCTTGTGTATTTGGGCTCAGACACAGACTATATTTTATGCACATATTAATAGGATGCTAATAAGCCTACAACTCTCCTTTAACAGGGACCTGTAGAGACAGCCCGATATATGGCACCAGATATATTAGCTGCCTTAGCAGATTTATTTCTCTCTCACACAGGGAATCAGACTACCTATTTTTAATCACAAGTTCAGACAAAAACGTCTTGCAAAGTTAGACTATTATCTTTTTTAGAGTGTTTCTTGGTTAAAGCAACCTTCAAAAAATTAAGGTAGAAGCCAAACCTTTTAAAGTAACTAGGAGCAGCTTTTACTCTTCAATGGTAATCTTATATGCAAAATAAGGCCAGTTGCAAACCTGCTTAAATTACTAGGTCATGAAAACAATACTGGTATCAAAGTCATGGAGCACAGAAGTTGGCAGAGTGTATTTAAATGACTTGTTGCTTTTCGTGGAAAAATTTGAGAGAGATCCTTATTACTTGCAAACTTCAGAGATATTTCAAAGTTAAATTTTCAGGTTTTTTAAATGTCACCTGCAAAATTTATAAAAGTGATACAAAGAGAAATAAAAAGTAGTAGGTAAAGCTGAACTCAACAATATTTATATCCTAGTTCACAGCCACCCTTAAAAAAATAATCCAGAAATTACATCTAATAACATCTTAATTACTTAAATTAACCACACATTCAAACAAATCTTCCATACATTTCCTCCCCCACAACAATTGTTTTTCACCTTTTCAACTTTGTTTTTCATACTTCTCAGACAACAGTAGATTGGAGTTTTCATCATCCTCCACTAAGAAACAGGTCTTTTGCTTAAAAATCACACACAAAACGGAATTTAAAAATTAAGCAGTCCACTTATTGCTGTCAGCTCAAGGCTGTACTGACAATATTTGGTCCATTTGATTTCAGCGGCCAATAAAAAACCTCAGACAATTGTCAATCATCAGTTATTCTTATTTGTCAGTTTGAAGAAAGCCTTCCTCTTTTTAATGCAAAAACCAATAAATGAGTACAGTTCTGAAATTACAGAGCAATTTATTAATTGGATTGTTGGCTAATATGGGATTCTCCTTCCCTTCCCCACCATTTCCACATGGTGAGTTTCATCTGTTCATTTTACCTCCTTCTCAACAGAATGAAAAGAGCATAATCAAGCTGTTACACAAAGATCTTCCACGGATGCATTGCAAAGGATTTAGAATGCCCTTGTGTCCATGTAATTGACTTCAAGTGACTCTCCTGAAAGTAACCAAGCACATTCCAAAATGAGGCAGCCTGCACTTCTCCAAAGGTGCTGGTCCTGATGTACATGACTGCAACCAGCACAGCATGGTAGTTTACACAAAGTTCTTCTTCTTTAAAATCTCTCCTGCTCACATGAACACAGTGTAGGAGGGATGTCTCTCACCCTCCTCTCACTGGAAGCCCAGCTTTCATAGAACAATAGAACGGTTTGGGTTGGAAGGAACCTTAAAGATCATCTAGTTCCACTCCCACTGCCACAAGCAGGGACACCTTCCACCACACATGTATGAAGGTCCTGGGTTTCTGGCATCTTTTGGAAGATGAGAGAAGCTGATGGTCTTCATAGTCTTGAAATTAAAGACATGGAATTATTAGAACAGGACACTGAAAATAGAATTTCACAGCTGCAGTACAAATAGCCTCCATTTCTAGGTTTATGCATCTGATATTATAGATTTCATATGAGAAATACAGACTGCTTGCATCTGGTATTATAAGTTATGTATCAGAAATATAGACTGCTTGCATCCCTAAGCATGTGGCAAGATGAAAACCACGCATTTTCCACCATGCTGTGTTGCATACAACATTGCAAAGTACTGTTAGAATGTCACAGACAAAGACTAGAAAAATCTGAAATAAACCTGAAAACAACAGACTCCACCCAAGCTGCCTTCAAAATAAGCATGAGATGTTCCCAAGCTGTTTGTAGCGTTGAGAGAAATACCCACTTACACTCTGCTTCATTTTTTGGAAGTAAGCCTCCACATTCTTTGACATGGGGTTTGACTAGACCAGTAGTGCCAGAAAAATACTGTAAGCACCACGGGTGGGCTTTGCTGGAGCATGAAGGAAGAGGCAGGACAGCTTCACTAAAGTGTTAATCAAAGAGGAGCCCGGGGAAGCTGTGAGCAGCAGATGAGCCACCTGCACAAAGCCATGTTAACAAGGGCAGGACAGTAAACAACAAAGTCCTGCAAAGTAAGTGCAGGTGAAAAATGAACAAGGAAGACACTTATTGCCCACTGGTGGTCCAGGATCTGCAGTAGGACTGGAATATGGAAATAGAGTTCATGCCATCTTAAACAAAAGTTTTGATGAAGGCATAAAAGCAGAATCAGAAACCTCATAGGTTTCGTGTTGGTGAAAAAGCACCCTCGAGATGTGCCAATACGCACTTGTAGGTACCTGCTGCATCTGCTGGGTCACAAGTGCTCAAAGGCTGTGCCTTACTGAAACTCAAGTTGACAGAGCCTTTGCCAGTGAAACCAGCTCTGCATCATTTTCTAGGAGACAAGGAAAGCTCTGGATCCTCTGGATAGGAGAACCACCACCCTGAGGGACCCGTCACCACAAAACACAGAAAACATCGCTGCCTAGTGAAGGTCTAGACCATGTGGTTACAAGGATGGAACTCAGATTGCTGATCTTCCTGTTGCAACCTGCCGAGAACCCAACAGACAAATGATGCTGTAGACTTACAAGCAATCGCTAAGCACCCTACTTCCCAGCGCAGGGAATGTCCTGTGCCTCGTCTGCTGGGGTAAGTTCAATTCGTAAACACTTCTTTGCAGAGCTCAGATGCCTGCAAACCCCTCCTGAGGTTCATTATTCATCTTTGGAAACTACAGAGATGAACTGAATTTTTAGTTTAAGACAAAAATGAGGTAGAACAAGAACATAACAATATACCACATACTTTTGGTCCTGTTTTAACAGACGTTTATAGCAATTGTTTAGAATATCATATCCCATGCCCAGGTGAGAGAATGTTTTGAAAGGGGAAGATATAAGGTATGGAAAGAAAAGCCCCAAGAGAAGCAGCTTAAAAAATAAACCTGATGTTTGGTTTACATTTTCTTGGTGGTTTTTTTTCCGTAATGAAGTTAAAAACAAACAAAATGCCAACATCACTCCCATCAAAACAAAATTACCAACAATAACATATAAATAAAACTCAAAACTAAATGCTTGGCTTGTCACAGGAGTGCTGTGTTTGGATACTATAGTATCCACAGGCTTTGTGAAAGGTTGTTCAGCAAAGCCACTGCTCACACTGCTCAAACTCTTTGTTACATCTTTCCTTAAATGCTGTGACCAAAGTTTAAATATTAAAAAAAAAAATAATCGCGAACAAAAAATTTGGTGTAATGGCTTCAGACACCTAGTTAAGCAGCTTGTTTCCAAAAAGAGCTGATGACCCAGGAGCTCCTATTCACTTCAAAGCCTAGGATTTGGGAATGTTTGTTGCTTTAAGATTTATGGTCTCCCTGCATCCTAACCGAGAGGTTCAAGAAATTACAACCAGTAGCTCATCTCCATTAAAATTAGAAAGAAGCTCTAAACTGATTTGTGGCATCTATTCCAGAGGCCAACGTGTTCACGTCTTCACAGACCATCGGAGGAATAACTAGCGTGAAAAAATGAAGATACCTCAGGGAAAGCTTTTCTAAGGGGAAAGAGGGAACGATCTGACAGAGGCAGCAGCAGCACATGAGCGAGAGAAGAGGACGAGAGCTGTTTCTGCCTGCAGGCTAGTAGTAAATGAACAAAATATTATCCAGCTCACTGCTCTGACCATATTCCTGTCTGCAAGCCAGCTTAACAAGACTTTGTAAGAACAGAATCACAAGCTGGGCAGTTACAGTCCAAGACAGCATGTAGAAATTCATAGCTAACCAAAATAATACCATCAGGATCAAAAGCCTTGATGCATAGGAGGGGGAGAATTATCACTGTGTAACAAAGCTGTTGTACAGCCAAGCTGACAGAACAAACCTACAAGATCTATGCAACCCCCTAACATTTAGATACTGCTGTCCACCGGGATTTCAATCTGACTGTCAGACCTTAAAAATAAACGTGCTGTTTCACTCAAGGCAGGATTGTTCCCCAGTGCTTCCCAAAAATACGGCATGCTTCACCCATGAAAATTTTGGAGGGCTTTCTCCTCTTCTGAGGAAAAAAAGAAGCAACTGCAGCAGAGTAAGAGTCTATAAAAGGATGCCAGTGTCAGCAACCTGAGTGACAGACAGGAAGGAGATTTCCACAATTGGCATTTGGTGAATTGCAAGCTATAAAAACTACTTGGAGATTGCTGGGTTGTCTGCAGTTTCTAAGCCCAGCAGTTTAATTTTGTCTGCTCCTAAAAGATCTTATTTTATTTAAAACATCATTTCAGATGTTCTTCATGTATCGTATTAAAGCGAGAAAACAAAACAAATCATGCTTCTTACTTCGGTTACATTTTCAGTGACTGCATAACTAGAAGAGTGGTTTCAATATCTCACATAATTTTGCATCTATCACTGGAAAAAAACAGTTGCTTACTATTGTAGTTACTGTTACAAACTGCCTTCCTTACATGTTGCATGATTTATTTTGCTTTTATTGTGCTTAGTGTTATACACAGGCATTTTTTCCACTGCTACGTCTTTACTATTACGCAAACTGCTGAAACATGTACACATCTGTGCTGAAGCCTGACCTTAATAACCCAGGCTCTCAGTGCCAGTTTGTGCAATTTAGCTGAACTGGAGACAGAAAATCCTTTCCTGCATCAAAACAAGTCTTCAGAGAAAAACATAAGTAAAGTCTTTCTGAAAATACATTTCCTCTCCTAATTCAAAGAATTTCATACATCTGTTGCAGTAGAGGTAGGAAAGAGGTTTGTCCTTTCTCTTCATTCTGCACAAAGTCATATTGTAGGTACAGATGGAAATCTTGAGTGATACAAATGAACTTTTAAGGCTTAACATTTAGGTACTAGAAGACAGTAAAAAAAAAAAAAAATAAATCTTATTCCTTTGTTGCTCGTTTGGAGCTGTTAAGTGATACAGCTCCATCACCCCCCTGCTAGGCAAACCTTCCACGAAGAAATGCCCAGCTGTACGAGTCTGATGAAGACTGTCATAAGTATAAATATTACTTCTCTTTGCTGTTGAAGAAAGCACCCTGTTTGACCACACCAGCTCTGCTTAACTAATAACGGCTCTACAAGGCCAGGTTTTTGACATCTGCTTTCAAACTCTCTCCCTTAGCAAGATTTCTCAGCCTTCCTGACTATTTTGTTTCTTGTGGCTTTCCAACAGCGTTCCCTAACAGGAAAAAAAACTAATATTAGTTTCCAGTAATCAAAAACATGTTGATACTCTCATGAACAAAACAGTCTTAATAAAAGTCATAAATACAGGCTACAGAGTTCCTGCTATGTTACTCCCTCGGCCCAACATCCTCATGCGCCTCAGCCTTCCCCTTCTCCTCCCAGCTCCAACCCTCCCCCTCCACCTTTTTTTGCTGGTCAAAACTTTGTTTGACCCTAAAATCAGACTCTGGGGACTGGGTTTGGGAATTCCCTATTCAGCAAGTCCAGGCAGCATGTGTACACAGCATTTATCCGCCTGTGGAGACCCTTACACATTTTAAGGTGGCACTGGTAGGGGGGAGGGGAGGGGGGAAAGGCTCTCTCAAACTCATTTATGCTTGGCAGATTTTCTGTAAAATGCATTATTTTTTCATCTTTGTTGAACATATGTATCCTGGATAGATGGAAAATAAAAGGAAAAGCTGAAGGGACTGAGTTCTTTAGCAAGTTGAAACTGTTTAAATTATAAAAGCCCTTTGAGATGTCAATTCACATCCTCTTTTTGTTGTGTCTTGGAAAGGGTAAAGACAGACTGGTCTTTGACACATAGAATACAGATAAATTTTTCAGGTATTATTAAATGAAGCTAGTTAAGGCAACAAGGAAGATGAAATATAACTTCATTTCCTTGTAGCCTTGCGGAGCACTTAGGAACAGAAACATGCTAACACTTCCATTTGATACAAGTACCAGTAGGGCAAACTGGAAACTGAGATGTTCCCGACACAGAGCAAGCGAATACAAACAAAAACATATCATACAGAATACGGAGAAGCATATAGAAAAGCTACAGACCAATAATAGTACCTGCTGGAAGGTAATGTCCCCAGGGTTTCTTCCTGGGGAAAGGGGAAGGCATCAGCAGGTTTAGTCCATGAACTCTTTTCCTTCCCCAGTTTCCGGAAGGAATTTGCCTAAAGTCAAATAGAAAGAACCTGGGCAGGAGGATTTTCCTTTTTTCAGGTGCTAGCTTATACAGGCTGTTACCTGTGCGCTTTCGAACACCAGACCATCAAGAGCCAGAAAGCAGTGTTTTCCAGCTGCAGGCAACCGGCAACTCCTGCGATTCCTCAGTAGATGGCAACGTTGATCCGGCTGCCATCTAAGGACACCTCTGCCCACCCCACCGCCCTGGAACCCACTCTCACTCCACATGCGTGTCTTCTCAGTAACATTGACAGCTTGTCTCCATACGCTGCCCGAGTCCCTGGGAGTTTGGATTTTTACCTGCCTTAGTGTGCTAGGAAGTGATTTCAGCTACCTAATATGCTAAATATCAATGTACACTCAGAGATACTTAGCTTTCTGAAAGAAAAGTGCAGTCACATATTCAACAGAATAAAAGGCATCTTTTCAACTGTGTACAATCACAATCTCTGGCACTACAAGATTATAGCTGCATGTCACTGTCATGCAAATAACACGATGGTCCTTGAAGTAAAGGCAAATCTCTTTTAGCAAGGCACAAGCCGAGACATGGGCAATTTGGGTGCTGACTTCCTACTGTGCTCTGTTGGGACAAATGTGAAAGTTGAACATTAACCATGAGAAAATATTGAGCCATTTCATTGCTATATAATTAGAAATCTTGAAATCTAGTAGTGTCAGTTGTCAGATAACCTGCTACGGAGGCACTACCTGATCCATCAGGGCTTATTTCATCGTATCTTCCTCATCTTCCCCTCTAAATACTGATGTGCTATTTCTCCTCTTTTCTTTACTGTCTTTGGTAGTCCTTTTCTACTTGCAGTTGTTCCATACAAAGATAAATCAGTATAAAAAGGAAAAAAGGGAGACTGTGCCACTGTGGCAATGAATACCTGCTGGGATGCTTGTCTTTGCCAATATAAAATTCAAACCCTGCTAATACACATTACATGCAATTCATACATCTGTTTGAGCACGTAAATTATAATTCATAAATATTTTACGGTTTGCTAGTACAAGGTAAAAAACTACTTCAAAATACAAAGAACCAGTGCAAGGACTGTGTTTCCAAGGCTTTGAGTCACTGACTCAACATGTGTGCCTGGGTTGCTACCCCTAGGTATGAAACTAAGGGCTAACTTCAGCCAATAACCAGAACGAAGATAGGGTATAGCTGGTTGTAACACACTTTTGCACACTGCACATACTTAAAAAAACCAACAGCCTGCCTCCAGTCCTCAAACATATCTAGTAAATTGGAATTTAAGTTGCACATACTTATTGACAAGTTAACATGCTCAGCAGACAGACCTTTCTGCTGTCCAGAAGAGAACTGGACAGACAAAATCCTGCAGACTGCACCAGCAAACCACGAAGATGTCTTCCTACACAACCCAAAAATTCTGCTGAAATGCAAGGTATCTGTCACGTGGTGGAATTAATATGTCAAAGAACCCCACACCAGGTAGGCAGGTGTGACTCAGGACCTGCAGGACACAAGCGACAGACAGAGGATTGGAGGGATAACTTGTGGCAGTTCAACAGCTCTGGTGGCTCACAGGTAGGCAAGGCTTCAGTCCCTGTTGCACATTTTGGAAAAAAAAAAATAAAAAATATTGGGATATCAAGGAATCAAAGCATTTCTTAGAGTACAGTCAAAAGACACCCACAAAAACACCACACACAACAAACCATGAGCTTTTAAAAATTTTTCATTAATTTCTCACTAAAACTAGACTGCACCATCTGACCAAACAAGGTAGCTGTTGGACCTTCTCCAAGCTTTAAAAAAATGGCAAGCATTCTAGGCAAGTACAATGTGCAGGTTAAGGATTAGCCCCTGGTGTGCTCTCATTTTTGAGGTCTGGGTTGGAACAGATTGTTTAATGGTGGGAACATGAAACAGGTGAGTGCTTTGTCCTGTGCTGACCTGTGATCTCAGCTCTGGTTTGAGGAACTAAAGCACTTGTGAACCAGATACAGGAAAATCTGATGTTATTTAGTAAATAGTATCCCTCCAGTATCTGAAGGGAGTCTACAGGAAAGCTGGAGAGGGGCTCTGTCAGGGAATGTAGTGATAGGACAAGGGGTAATGATTTTAAATTGAAAGAGGGGAGATTTAGATTAGACACTAGAAAGAAATTCTTCCCTGTGAGGGTGGTGAGGCACTGGAACAGATTGCCCAGAGAAGTTGTGGATGCCCCATCCCTGGAAGTGTTCAAGGCCAGGCTGGATGGGGCTGTGAGCAACCTGGTCTGGTGGGAAGTGTCCCTGCCCATGGCAGGGGAGTTGGAACTCGATCATCTTCAAGATCCCTTCCAACTCCAACCATTCTACAAATTCTATCTGCAACATGGCTTTTCTTGGTTTATTTTAAACTCTCAACTGTTCAGCATCCAACTCCAGCTAAGGCTGATACCTTCAAACTCACCAAATTTCTACACGTCTTTCCAAGAAACAGACCCTTCAGAAAGCAGCCTCTCATCCCAAATCATAAAGGCCGCAGCTTTTGCAGCAATACGTCTGCAGTGGTACAAGCTCCCACAACAGTGGTCAAGAGGCAACTCAAGCCAGTTAAGAACACATACACTCACTTGCGCCTAGCAAGTGCTATTTGAGATGAAGACTAAATGCATCTTTCTTGTTTGCAGGAGACTGACAGCTGCAAAGAAAGTATTATTCATCTCACAAAAATACCTGGCATTACTGAAAATATTCCTGTGCAACTTTGTTTCTCTCTCTCTCAGTAGCACAGTTCATTGCTATGAAATCTCCAGAATGCAAGTGATTTATTTTGAAAGTTGGTGAATATCTAATATGTATCTAAAAAGCAGCAAAGCAAGGTAGATGCGACAAGCAAAAAGATAGTAAAATAAAATGACTGACATCTAAAAAGATGCATTTTGTTTTCATAAAAAAAAGAAAAAAACAAACAAACCCAAACCACAAGCAAAAAGCACCACTACTTCCTCCTCCTGCTTATTTGCAAAATCCATTTCACTGGCTAAACACCAAAGCACTATTTAATGGGCACATTGCTCACACTGGGAAGAATCCTGCTTGCATTGTAAGTAATCCTTCGCTACCAAGGACACGAGCAAACATGCGTAATCCTGGTGGCTCCCACCCTGCAGAAAAGCCTGCAGGCACCTGCTGTGTTGAGAGGGGAAGGCAGCCTTGGCACCCACCTCTCAGCCCTCACCCTCCACGTATGTGGCAGCAACAGTGCCTGGAGCAAAGAAACACACCAACAGTGCACTGACAGCCTTTTGTAAGTGAGATGGCCAACAAAAAACTTAAAATCAGAAGCAATAATGCCATCCACGCCTGTTCTCATCTAATTTTTAAATCCAACATTTGAAGGATCCTAACCAGTGAAGCGAAGCAAACCTCTAAGTCCTGTCAAGAGCCATGGGGGGGAAAAATCCCAATTACACTAAGGATTCAGATTAATACACTCCCACACTGAGTTAACACTGAATGACACAGAATCTTCTGCCTCAGAGGGAACAAGGCTGACAGATGGGGCAGGTGTTCGTGTTCTCCAGAGGCAAGATGATGCTGCTGAGAACCATGTGGACAGTACAAGATTTATGAGAGAAATGGAACCATGCCACAGACTAAGGTACTGTTGTTGTGCCATGCTGCTAAGCTTCAGTCTGTCTTCCTTCAATTCAACCCTATTTTTCTATTTCCCTCACCCCCATCTTGCAGCAGCTCTCTAGTGACATCCCTTTTCCCACAAAGAAGTTCCCAGCAGCACCATGCTGAGACAATTTAATAAGCCTCACAGAGCTGAGTTCACATTTTTAGTCTACAGTGGATACTGACATATAGAACAGACATATGGATTTGCTTAGATGAAGAGGGACTGTTGAGAGTCCATGGCTACTCATCTATTCCCTACCAACACAGTTCTGAAGTTAGCTTCTGATCTAACCTTAAAGGGTCTTGAGGACAGTGCAGCAAAAGTGCAGAAAGCTAAACAAAGGAGCAATTAAACAACCATGAGAAAACTTTCTGGAACAAGACAGTCTAATACTTCTTTTACACTCATGCAACATTCCACCTGTAATACTTATGATTTTGTACACAGTATATCTTTTACTGTAGGTTTCGGTACCTCCTGCAGCACCAGCCAAGGGTAATTCAGCCTCAAGCCAGGTGAGGAACAAATCAAAGGGTGGTTATTAGAAGAGGAAATAACGCAAGCAATACAAGGTTGGTATCACGCAGAGGTGAGTTATACTGTGCAGCATCCTGGCACGTACACCAGGAAAAGCAGAAAAAGCATTCAGCAGATGAATAACCACATACATAGTTTGGTAGACCTGTCCTTCCTTTATGCGATCCAAATTTTGCCAAGTAAACACAACTGCTGAGAAGTCACTGTAAATGTATTGTTAAATTCAAGTATGCATCTGTCCATGTGTGCTAACATTCTTAACTGGTCATGTGTTGGATTAATTGCTGGCTGTACATAAGATACTATGTTGAACCCACACAAACCGTCTTGTGTCAACAATGCTGCTGCCTTCTGTCAGGTGACACATTGTCTACCCTTTGTAAAAATTTAAACAAAGGCCCATAGAAAATACACATTATAGTCCTAATCTCAGTACTTTATCAATTCCCCTCCCCCCAAAAAAAAGAATTTTCTTGAGCAAAACCATCTGAACCACAATGCATATAAATTAAGGCAAGGGCCTGAATCCATGGCAATCAAGAGAGTCATACACTTGTAGTGAGGCAACACTTGGCATTGTCCCATCTAGTTTTTAGGCATTCAGCTCACAGACTGGCATTCATGAGTCCAAGTCAGATACAGAATCCCACATTGATAGCGCCTGACAGAACTTAGGGCTTAAGTGCTAAATACATGCCCTCTCACAGGTGCATTGACATTTTTCATACTCTGGCTGCAGGAGGGGTGGGGATAATAAAAAAAAAAAATCCTAAAATAACTAAGAAGAACCCAAGAAGAAATGTTTCCAAATGTACGCTCAGACATTTCACTAAGACTGTAGTGAATTAACTATTGATTTAACCATCTACAGGAGCCTATGCTCCTTCAAAAGCAGAAGCATTTCACTGTCATCTCTCTGATGGCAAAATCTGTTCTATGAAGTGGCAAACTTTGAGTAACAGGCTAGTTGTAGTCACTGCGCTCGCCCTCCCCACAGGAAGGAGTACACACACCCACATCCCCTCACCTTCCAGGCTGGCAATGCAACAACCAGGCTAGTGACTACACTGAGGGAGGGTATTTCACTTCTCTTCTGAGCCTACTAGACAATGAAAAGAGGATGCACATGAAGCAGTAACTCTTCCCTAAGACGAAGACATGAACCAGGTAGAGAGGAATTCTGCTCTTCATTTGATTCTAAAACTATGTGCTTTTTGTTTTAATTGCAGTAATCTGACAAGAAACAGTAACCTGCAAACAAATTTTCCCCCTTCCAAATCCTGGTTTACGCCCTCTGCATGAACATGCAGTTTCGTACACACACAAAGCTGCCCCTGAAAACCTAAGAGCTCTTTTTGAAACTGGACCTCCACAAGTCAGGACACAATTTCACAGAAAAAAAAAAAAAAAAAAGATAAAAAGAAAAAGTATTTACTACTCACAGACAAGCAATAAAAATGCCCTTCAGGCAGAAAATAGACCAAGTTACACGATCTTTATTTGTTCCCTCCCCAGCAGATGTACTGCAAGGAAGCCCCCATTAGTATGCTCAGGAGGTGAAAGCTTGGGTTTGCCAGCCTTTTGCCAGGCAACGTGGTCAACATCAGCCAGAACATGTCAATGTACAGACCAACAGGCTGCATAATTAGGCAAGTTCTGGCATTTTCCACTCACTGGTGCAGGGAGCTGCTGTAAAACCCACCACAGCAAGGAATGGCAAAGTCCTTAAAGCTCAACTGAGCTGCATGAGGAAGAGCAAATCCTAAGCAGTAGGTGATATTGAGATCATTTATAAAAAGCCTATACGAGCACATAAATAAAGGGGGGTGGATTAATTACTTCATGCTTAACTTTAGCACGCTTGACCCCACAACCACGGTGTGCACGTGTGTGACTTCCTAGGTTGGTCTTTTCAAAGAAGAAAAAATGAGTGTCAACCCTTCTCCCACCTTCTCAAAGCAAAGACATGCTGTGTGTCACCTCTCCTGCCACACCAGCTTCCACCATGGGTGGGACTATCTGAGTGCCAGCCAGCACAGAGCTGAGCCAAGGAAGAGGCTTTGTCTGTGGAACCAGTGTATCTTCTGCTACCTGAGCCAACCACGGGAGGACCTGGGACAGACCATTTACACTTGGGTTTCACAGGAGTTTGCCAGCACTCTCAACTCAGACCCTGATTCTACCAGCTCCAAGAGTGACAGCCTCCAGCCATCATTCCTCCTGGCTGAGCCTTTCCAACCCTTCAGCCCGGCTCTGACCTGAATCCGTATCATTTTCCCAGGCAGAAAACATGAAAGTTATGAGCTTTCTATTCCAAGGACAGATCAATTTCCTGAGATCTATTGCCTCCAGCTCTTGTCTTTGTTGTGTTTTAACCCCAAGGCCAGGCCGGATGGGACTTTGAGCCACCTGCTCTAGTGGGAGGTATCAACACCTGTGGGACAGGGACGTTGGAACTCGATGATCTTTAAGGTTCCTTCCAAC
>VXBW01007109.1:128005-138935 GCA_013400375.1 Thinocorus orbignyianus
TGGTGTGGTGGTGGGCGGAGTACAGGAGTTAGCACTAGGAAAAGCTGTTTCAGTAACTACTTCCCACCTCCTTGTCCCAGGAGGCAGCCGTGGCTGCTAGTAAAGTTCTTCTCCACATTTTAGGCTGAAAAAGCCTTCAGGAAACAAACAAACAAAAAAAAATAACCAAAACCAACCAAACAAAAAAACCTCAAAAAACAAACCCAAAACACCCAAAAAACCAAAACCAACAACAAAAGAAAAACCACCAAAATAACCTCCACGAAAAACAACTTTCAAACTGAAAAGACCTTTGAGAGTGTATGCAGAGTAAAAGATTTCCTTTCTAATCCATCATTTGATCAAACACAGGAGACTTGGGGAAAATTAAAAAAAAGTAAAGCCATCGTTAGACAGAAATGCAACAAGTTAAATGTCAAATTCTTCTGCAAAGCACAGAGAAGTTATAGTAGTAACATTACACTAGAAAGTGCACCAAAATGAGACCACTTTTTATCCTTCAAATTTTCCTCTGGAGAGCAAGTATCACTTTTATTACTGAAATTTCAACAGTATGTATTTTTAGCTCACAGACACAGCTGGATCAGAATTTCATCCACTCTGGAGGTGGTTTAATGGTTAAAAAAAATAGCACCAGGATCTAGTAGACATCATGCAGTTCTAAATACACAAAATACTTCACCCACTTATACTTTAATCCAGATTAGAGCATAGCCAGGCAATGCTTAAGTACAAATATTTGCCAATAGCTACAGCCAACTACCATGCCAGAAATACATTAGACAGAAAAAAAAAAAAAAGAGTGAGCTGTTCATCTCATGTAAATTTAATGTCAGAATATATTATCTGTGACTGCATTTCACAACTCAGCATGGCTTTGTGCAGGAGATAAAACACTCTGATTTACAACATTATAAATGTTTGCTAAATGCCTTAATTGCCCTCTCTTCTTTCAAAGTGGCACTTCATTATTAGCTTACAGGGTGCTGTGTAAGGCAGATAATTTTTTCCCAATTTCTTGTTGACACCTTAAAAATTTGTATTTTACTAATATTCATTTGAATAAGAAGACTGTCTGCTTTACCTCGGCATCCAGTGATGAACAGCCGCATTCAGCTCCTTGTTACTATGGCAATATTACGTAGGAGGTACAGAAACAGACTGATGCTTTTATCTTCTCCCTTTGTACTTAGAATATACTCTCTTCCCCCCTCTTTATTTTTGAACAAAAACAGCCACAAAGGGGGGTGGTGAATCATTCAGAGAATCAAAACAAAGGTTGTTTTATTAACTTTGTTGTTATATTAACTGGGGATAAATTGCAGGGCTATGAATGAGATGGAAACACTAGAGACCTTAAGATATGATCTTGCAAACAAAGTATTTTCTTTCCTTTCATTAAAAGAAAAAATAAAAATAAAAAAGAAGCACTTGTGACCTATTCTGCTTGCTCCTCAAGCAAAACTGAACCCCTTTGCTGTTTAGCAGTAGCCAGGCATGGTGAGAGCAAGGATCACTCGCTGCTGTTTTCCCTGGAAACAACTAAAACTGTCAATGTAGGCACATTTGTGAGCATCAGGTGGGATGGAATCCCACTTTTTATACGACCTCATCCAAGGGACAATGGAAATATGCTCTTGCATGGCTTTTGACAAAACCCCTTCTGTATTCATTTGCTTCTAAATAACAACAGTTAAAGGCCCTCCAAAACACATGAAATGCAGAGTAAACTCTTCAAGTGGTCAACGCAACACAAGTATTTGGTCCTGCTGGGTAAAACCAAGAGATTTATAGCAAAATAGCTCATTTCCATCTATGATTCAGCCACTTGCAGAAGCTCTCCCTTGCTGTGTCAGTCAAAACAAACCAGATGAGCAAAGGTCCCCATCCCTGACCATCCAAGCTCACTGGATGGGATGGTTTAGGGAGCTGGCACAATGAGCAGCTCAGCCTGCTGAGTCAAGGAGGGAATTGTGCCACAGCTGGGGATCAGCCAGCAGTGGCACAGCTGCCTACAGACCAGGTGTGCCATGCTCCCCGTTCCACTTGCATTTTATACTAATGCACCAGAGGCTAGTGATTTTGCCTGAAAAATTATTTGCAGATTCAACATTCTCAAGTTTGAAAAGAGAAAAGAAAAACAATAGGATTCCACACCTCACACACCCCCCTCCTCAAAAAATTAGATCAGCTCTTCAAACTCAGAAGAAAAGTATGTTTCAGGATTTCTAACTTGAAATACTCCAAAAGAATATTAGCACATTTTTCAGTTGCTCATTCAGACAACAGAGTCATTTGGCAGGTGACTTTTTGCAGTCCATAATTCTAATTCCACTCCAATACTGCCTTAGACAGCCTATTTTTCTTTCACCTTTGCCCCATGAGGTCTGTACTTCTAACAGCAATGCATTCTTAATGTATATTCCTGTAGCTTTCAGCATTTTTTTAAAATCACTTTTAAAAGCAGAGGTAGTGGCATGAGGTTTAAGCCTACATGCCATTGAATTATTCTTCCAGAAATTTAATTAAAGCCTTAGAAGTAACCTGCAGATCCCAAGTAATCAAAAATCCTGCAGTTTGTGGACTCTTCCTGGTAAATAAACTAGAGATTATTTTGCCATATTGCTGTAAGTAAATGTAGAAAAAAAATACCAGAAAGTGGTTAATCTTGACTTTGCAGCAAGGCATTTCCCATGAGTAGTGGAGAGAAGCACTGTAGAGACATATTTCATGAAAACACCAGAAAAATAAAGCAAAAAAGACACCTCCCAACACTAAACTGTCAGTACCATACATAACAAGGTCAGCAACAGGGAGGTGAATGCCATACCTTGCACAATAAACTTTCACAAGCGTGCCAGGAACCGAAAACCAGTCCAAAAGGTATTGTAAGCATCAATATGAATTCAGTATTTGATATTTCATAGTAATTCCTCCCTGCAATATTGCCAGTTTTAAATCAAAGGTATCATGGTGATCACTAACAGTATCTGGGTCAGACTATTCCCACTGAGCTTACAATAAGCTTCTGTCAAAATCGGGGGAAAAAAATAGGAAGCCTTGAGCTTGAAATTGGTGGATTAGCATTTCTCTTCTATTTGTAATTTAAAGGAATCATTTCCTAATAGCATCTTCTGTATTAATCTCCAGACGCATACACCAAGTCAAATCATTCTACCCTAAGACAACCTACATAAAGCTTGCACACAACATTTTCCTCAAAGTTAAAAGTATCTCAGTGACGACCTATGGAATGAAAAAAATTCATTCTCTATAGAAAAAAAGAATGGTTGAATACAGTGACCAGTGGAAAATATCTTCACAACAAGTATTTAACACCAGGGTGTCATAACGTTCCTTTTCCACAATGTTTGCACAGAGTGTTTGTGCCTGTCCTGAGAAGAGATTTTAATCATTGCAAATGATGTGGAGAAGGCATGTTAGCATATGAGACAGCCCACTTGATTAGTCATGAAATTCACTCTCAAAATCTGCTCAGCACTTCACACAGCAGTAAAAAAAAATAATCCTAATGACATATAGTCCTATACAACAGACTCCCAGAAACGTTTATTCAACTGTTTACTCTTTATTTCTTTGCTGTCAAACTTCACACTGCAGGGGTAGGGAGAAAGGGGAGATAGGTTCAGCTTGCTATGAGGAATTATATGAAAAGTTATAGCAGTGGTTGCCACTACTAAAAAAAAAAAAAAACAAAACAANCCCCTCACCCGTTTGGTGGCTCTCCTCTGGACACTCCAGCACTTCAATGTCCTCCTTGTAACAACAGTCCAGAACTGAACACAGGACTCAAGGTGAGGCCTCACCTGTACTGAGTACAGGGGCACCATCACTTCTCTACTCCCACTGGCCACGCTGCTCCTGATACAAGCCAGGATGCTGTTGGCCCTCTTGGCCACCTGGGCACACTACTAGCTCTCCACCAACACACCCATGTCCTTTTCTTCTAGGCAGCTCTCCATCCACTCTTCCCCAAGCCTGTAGCACTGCTTGGGGTTGCTGAGAACCTTCAGATACTAGGCAGAAAAAACATTTTCAAAGACCACAACTATAATTACTATATGGATTTAAAAAAAAAAAAGAAAAACAAAAAAAGAAAAACAGTAGAGCCCCAGCTTTGTTTATACAGCAATAATACCCGTTTCCTGCAATGAACCCAGTAACCACCCAGAGCTGGAGGACGCACCGTGACTTTCTCTCCTGCTCTGCCAAGGGAAAGAGCACAGATAGACCAGACCCCACAAGTGGGGAATGAGGAGCCCTGCCACAGATCCCACCTCCAACACACTTCGAAGGGTTTTCACGACCTCCCACTTGCCCAGGGTTCTCTCCCACCGTCCAACCCTAAGCACCATCCCTGCCCCCAGCCCAACCACCAGCCCTGCACCATGCTCCCCGAGCGATGAAGACCCCCGGCTCCATCCTGCCGACATGCATGTTTCTACCTCCTGGGGTGGGGGAAAGGCAACACCATACCTGGTACTGGGCATCCAGCATGGAGCCTCCCCAACTTGGGACTCCTATCCAGCCCCTCGGGAACACCTAACTTTTATTTTTTTTTTCCCTTATTAATTACTATCAGGTGCTTCACACACTTTGCACCTCCCCCTGAGAAGGTTGCTTTCATCTGCTCCTACCTCTGCTGTGGTCATAAAGGGCCCTTGCTAGCATATAATTTAAAGCATTGGGAGTTTTGTCACTTCGTGTTGTACCGTCTCAGGTTTTGTTATTCAGAAAATGCCTTAGCAAAGAAAATGCTGCCAATCATCTCCCACGCCTTCCCTGCGTGACTTACCTGATGGGCCGTTGGTATTACACTGACAGGTGGAACTCAGGCAGCCAAATTAATGCTGAAAAAAAAAAAAAAATCGGAATACCACAAATTACTACGATTTGCTCTCTTATGTGCTAATTGCTAAGAAGCTAATAGCTTCCGTGCTAATTTATCTTTATGCTTAATTAGGAATGGGGTTTTTTTTCCCTCTTTTAGTCAAAGCTCAGCTTTTACCAGCACTCAGAAATGTGATGGTGACAGAAAAGATGATGAAACTATTACAACCTTTTAGTTAGAGAACTGAAAGCTGAACATCAGTTGACCCTCACTCAACAGTTCATTGAACCACAATGCAAAACTAATTTAGGGAACCAAAATAATTCTTAAAGATTGTGTTACACCTAGCATTTCCACCCAAGATGTGAGCCCTCACAGTAAAAATGACCGAAGGTCATTACTTTAAGACACCTTACTGAGAAACACAGATTGGATATTTTTGATATCTTCAATTTTATAAAAACAAAACAACCAAGAAAACTTTAAGCCATTCCAGAACTCTCAAGCCTGCATCACACACTGTAAAGAAGAGAAAAAAAATGACTTGAAATAATAGTGTTCTTCCTTTAACAACACTTTCCAAAAAAAATAAAATGGGCTAAAAGTTCTTATTTCATCATTTGTGCACTCATCTTACCATTACCTCTGGGAATCAGCTTCTCCCTAACCCATACCTCATTCCGGTGGTGTGACTTCCCTCCTAGGCCACTTGGTACTTGGCACAATTCTTCCCCCAACCCACATAACAACCTAACATAAGTCAGGTGCGAATTGTGAGAGGCAAGGGAGCAGAACGTTAAGACACCTTCTTAACACACCTGCTTCCTGCTTCTCCTGTCGCTTGGGAACACTAATGGCAATTGGTCTCTCCCTGACAGCCTCACACACCTCTTACCTGGATTGTGGCCAGAAGGGGATGATATCAGAATTTCCAAATCTAGCAAGTTCTGAGCTTGCACAACTGGTGCAAAATACTAGAATACTTCACTGCCCGAGTTGGGCTGAAATACAGAAGTACCCAGTCAAAGTCAGTTACCTCAGAATCTATAAATAGCACCTCTAAGCAAGAGCTGTTGAGCTCTCCTAGATTGCAGTGGGCTGTGACCAGAGTCTTCCTGAGTTGGGATGTCTCTCAGGTAGTTTAAATATCATCTGCTGGCAAAGAGCCAGGGTGAAGTCAAACTTCTTGAGGCTCAATTATTGCCCACTGAGGAATGCTGATGAGTTGTGTGTATTTACTCTAAACTCGAGAAGGGGGAAATTCTAACTATAGACCAGCCTCTTCCATCCACTTCTCTATCTATCTCTGTGTTTGAATATACACATTTGCCTTCATGAGTGTGGGCGTCTACTTATTTCACTGGATCCAAATGTTTCTGTCTGCCTCTGTGTGTGCGAGGAGTCGAAAGGCGGCCCCATCGGCTCACTGTAGTCTCCTGCTGTGAAGAAACTCCAGTCCTATCAGTTAAAGACCCAGGTGGTGTGTGTGTGACTCCTTGAATGGTGTGTGTTTGTATGTTTTGTGTTTATACGTATGTACATACATACATTTTGATCCAGGATAACTTGTAGTTAGTTAGTGTGAGTCTTATCATTCTCGAATCTTTAATTAAGTTGCTGTTTTAATTAGAATATATTCTACTGAATCACCTTGTTAATCCTTAAATTTTTAATGATAAAGTGCTGTGAAATTCAACCTCTTTATCCACCTCAAACCATTAGTAAATCTTGAATTGCTTCTAGATCATAACTGTGCCAAATATTTCATCCGCTACACACATCTGTTTGCTGCCTTGCTCCTCAAGCTGAGGGGACATCCAGACTGGAGCCCACCGCTTCAGCAGCCCTGCTATGGGCAATCATTCAGGCAGTCATTCATGTGGGTAGTCATACAGGTCACAATATTTCCCCCATATTCTTAGAAACTGCAAGAGCATCACAGAGTCATAGCATAGAATCATTATGGTGGGAAGAGAGCTTCAAGATCATCAAGTCCAACTGTTAACCCAGCACTGCCGAGGTACCGCTAAACCATGTCCCTCAGCACCACACCTACACGTCTTTTAAATACATCCAGAGATGGTGACTCAACCACTTCTCTGGGCAGCCTGTTCCAATGCTTGATGCTTGGCAACCCTTTCAGTGAATATTTTTTTCCTTATATCTCTGAATAACAAACTACCAGCACTATTTTGAGAGACTATTGCTTCAGGCTTTCCTCCCTGGGAAGGGGAAAGAACCATTCACTCAGTGCTTTGAGGTGCTGGAGCATGTCCAGAGAAGGGCAATGAAGTTGGTGAAGCGCCTAGAGCACAAGTCTTATGAGGAGCAGCTGAGGGAACTGGGGTTGTTTAATCTGGAGAAAAGGAGGCTGAGGGGAGACCTTATCCCTCCCTACAACTACCTGAAAGGAGGTTGCATTGAGGTAGGGGTCTATCTCTTCTCCTAAGTAACAGGCAATAGAGCAAGAGGAAATGGTCTCAAGGAGAGGTTTAGGATGGATACTAGGAAAAATTTCTTCAGCAAAAGGGTTATCAAATATTGGAACAGGCTGCCCAGGGAAGTGGTTGAGTCACCATCCCTGGAGTTATTTAAAAGACGTGTAGGTGTGGTGCTGAGGGACATGGTTTAGTGCTGGTTTTGGCAGCATTAGGTTAATGGTTGGACTGAATGATCTTAAAAGTCCCTCCCAACCTAGATGAGTCTGTAATTCTGTGTCTTTCTTGGAGGCCAGGTACTGAGCTAAAGTAGCTGCGACGCTGCCTCAGCCAAGCAGAAAGGGCAGGCAAGCAGCATCGCTTCAGGCTTGCCCCGTTACAGAGATGCCAGCTGGGAGCTCGCACGCTGTTGGAACTGGGTGTTACAGAATGCTGGTTTCTCTTTCAGGCAGTATCAGAGCCCAACCTTCGCAAAAGCTCTTCCTCTCTTTACAAAACCAACCTCTAGGAGAGGAAACAGAACGTGTCTCTAAGTACCGCACCAAAACAACCCACAAAGACACCACTCCCCAGCTGGAAGGTGAGTTGCTGCCCACAACAGACAGACAGACAGACAGACATGAACCCACCAGCCCCCTCCCTGCTCAGGAGAGCAGCCACCCGACGCTGCCTGCCAGCCATCTGCAGCAGGACTGTGTGACAGCTTGCTGGGAATACCACTTGTCTGGCCTGTACGAGTGTTCTGGTGCATGCAAGAACGTAAAACTGGGCAACAACGTGCTAACCCCTCAGCCTGGAGACGAGGGATGGTGCTAATCATGTTGGGAGGGTGGAGAAGAGCAAACTCAGTGATACACAGGGTCTGGGGCTGTTTAGTTGGAGAAACTTGGGTTTCACCTCTGTCTGGCTTCCGCAGGCTTGCTCACAAAGAGCAGTAGAGCCAACGCCATTATCAGCTACCTNAGGGGAAATATATAAAAAAAAAAAAAAAAAAAAAAAAGAGCGATTATATGATAGTTTGTTTTGGTGTCTTCTTCTACCATAAATCATACTGATGTGTTTGGAGGAAGAAGGGAAGCTATCTGCCCTGAAGCAAGTATCGTATCGATTATTTTAAGCATCCACGGCACCAGTTGCTCATAACTCTCTTTCAGCAGCTAAATGGGTTCTGAGTGGGAGGCTTAGGCTGAGGCACTTTGAAGACAACTAATATACTGTAAAAATCAAATGTAGTGTCTTCCAGGCTGCTTGTTGGTTGTTATGGCAAAAGCAAATTTATGCCACCTGAAAGGTATTCCTGAACACATCTAATCTGTTCATTAGTACAGAAGAATGGTTGTACTTACATAAGACAAACACAATGACTTACTTGAGGGTTTTCGCTGCTACCCGAATCTCCACAGGCATTTTTGTCTGTTGAAGCCTGCCACTGCGCTCAAGCATCTATTGTACCACATACTAATGAAGTAAATAAGCAGTTTTATTATGTTTAATTTACCTACAATTTTTGGATACTAGAATCCATCAGATTTCTTTTTATAGAGAAGGAAGCTACATGCAAAATTGTTAGCATGTAGGAAGGAACTTCTCGTGTCTTTTCTAATATCACTTGTAAGATTTATGGGCATTTCAGATTAACGTATTCAGAAAGCTAGGGTCATCATTTATCACTAAAAGACAGCAGAAAGGATAGTGAATACTGAAAACAATAAATCTTGATTTTAACGTTCAGTGAAGGAGGTGGGGATCCAAGCAGACTCCAGAGAGCCCAGTGACTCTTACCATTGAACCCAAAATCAGGACTGTGTATCATTATCTCAGGACGAGCCCATTTCAGGCCCACTTCCAATTACCATGTACAATGACTAGTCTAACACAAAAGACTTTAGCTGCATGATCTCTGGGCAGCTTTGTTCAAATTAATTCCTTAGGGTGAAAAAAAAATAATCTATCCAGGCAGTTCCTGAATTCTCAAATTCTTTCTAGTGTACTTTGGGCAGGTTTCTTCTTTGTCATACTTGGCAGTCCCCTTCAATTCTTTTTTTGCCCCCAAGTCTTGTATTTGCTGCTTTTGTGCATTCAAATTTATTGAATTTTCTGCCGCACTTCAGACTCCGAACAAAGCAGCTTTCAGTTTTATGATACGTCAGCCCTTAATGAGTGAATCACTTTTTGTTGCAACTGGAGATAGGGATCATAGTCACTGTGAAAGCATGGAGCAGTTTTAAGGAATATTTTTGAGAGTCCAGGATGTTCCTTTATAAACAGTCACTCCCAAAAGAGACACAAGAGGAGAACTCAGCTGCAGTTCAACTACTACTGTTTCCCTCATTGCTAGGGAAGAGGGAAACCCCAAAGTAGGTCTGATATCCACCCAGCATAAATTAAATCTGGCAGGAAATTTGCAATTGTTAAGGCAAATTTGCTTGAGGGTGTTACTGAAAATTCATGAATAACACAGAACATGCAAACTCAGCTAAAATTATATGAATATGCGCAAGTTTAATAACTAGCACTATCAATGACTCTCTACAATTGCTTTCTTTCCTTTTTTTTTTNTTTTTTTTTTTTTTTTTTTTTTTTTTTTTTTTTTTTAATGAAATAGAATTACTGTCTGTATATTCTCATGCTCTCATGCTCTATTCTCCATGCTTTTCTCTCTGGTCTTTGAGCGTTGCTATTTTACATCCATATTAGACAGGTATGTTATTTTTTTTAATGGCTGTATCAACGTATTTAATAAAGAAATATTTTCTCAAAGCATGTCCCCTGTCACTCCTGAAGTTTCAAGGGAAAAAAGTGTGGGGAAAAAGTGTTTGAACAAACCTGGAGGAAAAGGGAGTATGATACAACATGCAGCACATCACTGCATTATGAGACTAATTTATAGGAAGGTTTATCGCCCATGACTTAACAGAACAGTCAACACAGACATCGTTTGGTGTAAACAACAGACATCTACGCGGATGGTTCATTTCCCCGTTTCTGGCACTAAACTCTTTTATTCTGCTGGGTAAATTCAAATTCACGTTCCTACACGCTCAAACATTCATTTGCAAAATGTTTACCATCCCGTAGTAAACATTTAGTAACTGTTTTGTTCTAAGAAGCTGAATAATAGCAGTAAGTGGCCGAGACAACAACCGTAAGCCTTGTCAGACTTACCTTTTCCCTTTCCACCACTAATTTTTGTACACTTAGCCTTTCCCGCCCCCTCCTCGCCTCTCCCAACACACAGCCCCGATGAGCATCAGGTACGGCGGGGCGGTGGGGCGCGTACCGGAGGTGGGAGACGGGGGACCCGCCGGGGGACACTGACAAAGGATGCTGCCGCTGCCTCCCGCCCTCCCTCCCTCCTCCTACGCTTTCGTACAGCTCGAAAGGTCGGACGTGTCTGATTTACAGCCCGGGAGGCGCGGAATCACCCAGTCCGCGCACAGACCCAGCCTCTCCTCTGGTTCACCGGCAGCCTCTGCCCGCCGCCGCTCTCCCTCCCATTGTCCGGGGCTCCCCCTGGCAGGGCTGCTCCCCGCCGCCATCCTCCCAGTCTCCCCCCATCATCTCCCCGTTATCCCGCAGCATCACCGGCTCTCGCCCGGTTCGCCGAGCGCCCGGCGCTGCGCACCCTCCGGCTCCGGCA
>VXBW01007109.1:139981-162057 GCA_013400375.1 Thinocorus orbignyianus
GGTGCGGGTCTCGTCTGCGCCGCCAGCCGCCGCTTTTCCCTCCCAACAACCCGCCCCTCTTCCCCGCCCTTCGCCCGCCCTGCGAACAGCCTTCCCCGCCGTGGGGTGGGCGAGCGGGGACCACCAGCTTTCCCCCCGCGGCGCACCAGCCCCGCAGGAAAGCCACAGCAGGAGTCGCGGACCTCCTGAAGTCAAGCATGACAGGGCAGACTTTTAGTGTCACGTTAAAGCAGCGGCCTCACAGATGCTATTCCGAGCTCTTTGACTACTTGAGTAAGGGCAGGCACACAGGGGCAGTGCCCTGCTAGCCCCTCCAGGAGCTAGAACAGGCTCACAGCTATGTGAAATTCCAAAATACACAAGCCACTTTGAGGACAAGAGGAGTCCTGCTTGGTAATGAAGACTCTTTGCCTGAGATCCTTCTTCCTAGCCTCAGTTCCTTCTATCATCAAGGCTAAGCACATTGCTCAACCCTTGCGGGGTTTTTTGAGGAAGGCAGCAGTGGTCATTTCCTAAAGTACCCTAAACAGTAACAGGTTAATGGTAGTGACAAGTCAGCATGTTTTCTATTAATGCAAAATCACTACCACTCCAAAATTTCACAAAAAGTCAGGCATGTAATTTCCATATATTTAACTTCAAAGTACTATCTTGATTTGGGTAACTGGAATTTTATCAAGAGGGGTAGGATGTATGCAATGCACAGGGATAGGGACCTCCACACCTATGGCTTCTCACTGTCATAAAAGGGTATCATACCATGAGGATGCCTCAGCTGCGACCTTTTGGAATATTCATACACAGTAAACAGATTGGATATGAAGGAGCAAAAGATATTGATGAAAGAACTCCGTGGGTGCTCTGTGTGCAGGTGAAGCAAGTGAATCCTTAAGCATTCAGGAGAGAAAAACAAGTACGTACATGGTATCATAGACCTAAGTGCATATAAAAGCATATCAGTACATGGAATTTTTGGACTTCAGTTCTTGAACCTATTCTGTTCTGGTGATCTAATACTAAGTGTCAACTGATGAGTGTTAACTTCGTTATTTACCACAGTGCATAAATACATAAACAACCAGAATGACCAATACTATTCTAATGACAGATTGCTGCAAAGAGGATCATATATCAGAACTGGAAGTTGATGGGCAAAACCAACTCTGGAGGAAACAACTGCCTGGTCCTAAAGCACCCACTAGCGGGACTGATTTCCCCAGTGACAGTTATGGTCACTGCCCCAAGAAGAAACAGCATCTGGGGAAGGGGCAGTGACAGTTGTTTTCAGGATGACATACATCCCTACCAACACACGTACTAGCTCACCTTCAATGCAAACTGAAAACTAAAAGGAACTGCAAATTCACTTAAGGGTCGGACAGCACCCAAAGACTGTCACAGACAGAGCTGGAGAGGCTGTCACTGTGCCACCACTGACCAGCTCAAGAGCCTGCTGCAGTTTCAGAACCACCTGGTCCGCTACCACCAGCAGGAAGGACCCTCACTGGCAATTTATTGTTAGTAATGAGTTAACAAGTGAGGTCTGGTTGGCAGTTCAGTTACAAAAATCATGCAACTGTTCTTTATACAGCACCACCCCCAAGATGTTGCCATTTTGCACAAGTTATATTGACATTTAACAGGAACGTACTGCAACTCATCTCTTTAGCCTGAACTCTGAATACTTAACAACAGGGTTTTTTCCCCCCTTCCTGACACAGCTGGTCACATCTTTTTGAATTCCTTCCTTCTTCGAAAAAAAATAAAAAATAAAAAAAAAAATCTCAAACAACCAGGCTCCAGAATGCAGGTAATTAAGCACAGCCATCCTATGCTATAAAGAAGCTCCTGTAACATACTATCAGCCAAACATTAAGGATTTAACTTTGCTCCTGAGTAACTGAACAGTTCATGGTTGGAAAAAAAAAAAACACCACAAACAACAAAAAACAAAACAAACAAAAAACCACACACCCCGCCCCCCCCAAAAACAAACCCAAAACCCAAAAAACCAAAACCCCAGAAATGAGAACTTCTTATTGAAACTAGGCAGAGTATTAAACTTCAATCTGTTATCATTTTAAGTCAGAATGAACAGTTGGTCTAAAAACTATCACAAAGAAGTTTTAAAGTTTTCTGAAAAATCTTATAATCAAATTTGGATTTAATCATACACATATCCCACTTTTTATTATATTTTCACATTTATTCAAGTGTAATGTTGAAATTCAGCCCTCTACAGCTGATTCCTAAATAATAATTGTAAGAAGACTGTAGGCACCTTTAAAACAAATTTATTTCACACATCTCACACATTAGCCATGAGTTCTTTTAGTAAAAAGTATTTAAAAGTATGAAAGTAAAAAAAAAAACCTGTTTAAAATATAGCTTTTTAATAAAATCCAACAAGCTTTAAACAGACTTTTCACATACTCTCATTAAGCTCTTTTCCATAAGGCACATGTATAGACATTTGAAAGCAGCAGTTAATTATAACTTACCAAATCTTTACAACATTTATAAAACTCTGTCTTTGGAAAAGCATACAGTGAATAATATACAAACAGAAACGGCACATTGAAAATTTTAGACAGAACTGAAAATGAAATCTTTATGCATCCTACCCAGATCTTAGCGGCTTGCCTCCATTGGGGAATAAACTGTAATTGGATGCAAAGCAGTTTTAAGACTACTCTGCACGAAATATTCAAGTGTACTTTTTTATTAAAACAAAAGTTTAAAAGTTCCAGGGTAGACAAATAGTTCACCCAAGGGTATTTTTGTGGTTTTTTTTTTAAACTTTCTAGTAAAAATTATTTAATCCCCAATGCAAAAGGCAAGGAAAAACCTAAATTGTTACTGGGTATTTTATGAGTGGAAAAGTATAGTTTTCCAAGCAAAATTCACACAGGAATAAAGTTTGGCTTTTAGAGTGTACAGTGGTTCATGTTTTAATTTACGCTAGACAGGACGAGAAGCATTTAATCACAGCATCCCTTTAAAAAGAAAAAAAAACAACAGCCAGTCAGTTAAGATATTTGTTATTTTCTTTAGATACATTTAACCATTGCATATTTAAAAATATTACGTAAACTAAAGAAAAAAAAATCAATAGTTTATCAAATATAGAATCATAACAACCATGTTAAGTATGTCTACAGCACCAGCTAAAGCAAAGGCTCCAGCCAACTCTAGAGCTCAGGTCTGCCTGTATTTTCCAAGTTTTCCATCCTGTTTACACCTAAGCACATGTTGAAATGCAGCCACCTTGTTAAAAAAATGTTCTGCAACCACATGGTGGCTTGGCAAAGGTCAAAGCCTTATTTTGCAAAGGCTGACCAGCACAGGCACAGCTCAGGGGCCTGCCAAGCCCAGACAGTCAGCAAAGCACAGGTGCTTTGAGTCAGACCCACAGTGGAGTCAGACCATCATGTTGCAGGGGGAAAAAAAAAAAAAAAAGCACAGCCTGAAGGGCTTAAAGGCAGGGGGGCTGGAACTTGATGATCTTTAAGGTCCCTTCCAACTGTAACCGTTCTATGATTCTATGATGAGCTCATCCTTAAGGTCTGAAAGATCTGAAGGGGTCTACTTAACTGGCAACAAACTGTTTTCTCACTGTTCTACTTAGATCACTCACTTCAGACTCCTTTATGTTTCATTTTCCCCAAAAATGTAACAACTTATTAAGGAGTGGAATTTGTATTCTGCTGTTAGTCAATTTGAAAACTGAAGAAAAATACTATCATTACTTCTTAAAGTCATAGTATGTATGGGTTTGGGGTTTTTTGTTGTTTTTGTTGTTGCTCAGGTGTTGGTTTGGAGTGGTTGGGGTTTTTTTTGACAAGCCAGCAGGAGAGCCACCATTAATTAAAACAAAACAAACCCACAAACCACAATCAAGTAAGTTGTTGCTAAGAGTAAAAAATTAGAATTCAACCAAGCAATGGTAATTTTGTTGAATTCAAGATAAATGCACACTTTAAACAATTACATAATATTGTTCTCTGGCACTTCATATCGTTTAGATCACTATTTCCATAAGACAGACAGCCTATACAAGAAATCTATGACAGTATTCCACATCTGCAAACAACTCAATAATCCCTAAAGATAGCACTGTACTACTAAAAGGAGCTTGTGTAAAATTCAGTTCTTTGGCTCATAAAATCTAATAGACAAGTAAAAACAAAGAAGTAGGGTAAAGCATATAACCTAATGGTTTTGTGACCAGAACTTCCAAGTACTGTTGCTAGGCAAGAAAAGACCAGTGACTAGGAGCTCAACTTGCTTTCTGTGCAGAGCAGAACATTAATAAATAAATAAATAAAGAGATTAATGATCCTACTGAGACTGTCACATGGCCACAGAAACTGTAAGAATTCTAAATACTACTTTTGACTGGGTTAGCTTGAGATGTCAGAAATCATAAGATGACAATTTGAAAACAGAATTCAGTTAACATACTAAATCCCTTGTAGTTAACTACTATCTTAGCAAAAAAAAACCAACCATAAAATAATAGAAAAAAAATAATCCCCAAACATACAGCTTAATCCTCCTTAGATCAATCCCGAAGCTTTAAAAAAAAATAATAAATCCATAGTACAGATTCTGTTACAGAAAAGTTACAGAAATACAACATGAACTATCAGATGAAAGGGACAGACAATACTTTGTACTCTTTTTTTCCCCACTTTCACTACAAAAAACCTTGAGTAATATTACAGATATGGAAGCACTTTATTTTTTTTAAAAACATACTGCTCAAAGACCAAACTGTATTTTAGACAAAATACTATAGAAAAAATAGACTCTTCAGTTTGTTTACTTGCATGCAGTTTCACTCTGTATTTGGTTCCCTTTTTGTACATACAAGAGCAAACAGAAAGAAGCTCCCAAAATGAAAGTTAGCATGAAGTATTGCTTCTGCTTCTCCTAAGAATGATGGGGGAATTAGGAGGGAGACTTAACAGCTGAAACTATGCTTGTCTGTTCACTTTTATCTAAGACTTCAGATCTATAGGTTACCTTTAATGCCAGTATTGGAAAGTCCCTTATTGCATCAATGCATTTTTAAATCACCTGAGATATTAAAACAAAACTAAATTTATTTTCAGTGATAAAAACTAGAATGAGATTTAACAAAGAGAATCACTATGCACTTTACTTGTATTTAAAGCTTATATTAAACATTGTTTTGCCTTCAGCTATGTCATTTTCTAAAAAGGAAAGGGAGGAGGTTATGTTTTTTCACATATTGAATTTAAAGACTTTGCCCCCCCTCTCTAGCGCTAGGATATCTGGCTTTTGTTAAGATGTAGGTAATTATGCACACTCACCTTGCATAAGGAATATATGACAGACTATACCTAGAAAAAAAAAAAAAGAGGAAAAAAGTGCATTTGACAAAGTATTCATATCCAATAATTTCATTTTAGTCTGGCATTAATAAAAGCAACTTGCTGTAACAAAACTTCAAACAAGATTACCTACTTGATTTAATGCTTACTTAAGAAAAGATGACATGTTTGGACAAGAACTAGTGTGCTGCCAAGGATTCCCTGTTTTACTTTCTGCTTGGGATTTTTTTTTTTATTAGTTTGTAACTTCTATTGCACATGAACTTAAAATAAGCAGATTTACTATAATCAGATTCAAAAGAAATGGAGATTTCTGTGAAAACTGTATTCTTCAATATGATAGAGACAGCTTTTTCCAGTTTAAAACACAATGCACATCACTACGCAAATATACATCTCCTAATCATATTATTTATGTAACCCTAAGTCCAAATATATGCTGTAGCATAAACTGGGGCACTCAAACAGGTGATAATAGAAGTATCCTCTGCAACTTCTTCCAGGCTGTGTTTTATTCCCATGACCAGCCCGATTAAGCTCTAGGACACTTAAACATCAAGTTGTCTGCTCTAAACACGTAGAACACAGTTTAAGTTAGTGGTCTTCCCTCTGCATACTATCAAGCATTTACCAGCACGATGCCCAACAGCCCCTATGCTGAAGAAATGGTTACTCGTTCTCAGATCCAAGTTCAGCATAGACACTGTGTATTCAGGGCAAGTTCAAACACGAACTGCGGTCACCTTGGACCTCCCAAGAGTTAGTACTGAGTAATTCCTCTGGGACAAGGAGACCAAGTATGTTCAGTTGTATCTCCATGGAGAAAGCACTAATTTCCAAAACGTCCACTAGGCTTGCAATCAGCCAACCTAACTGTACTCACAAATTCCCGATCCCAGCCCTTGAGTACATCTGGACGGTCATCACAGTACCTGCTGCACTAAATTTACCCTCTAACATTCATCTGCTCTTTCCCCAGCACTGCTAAACACTCTTGGGGCAGGTCACACCCTATGAAAGTGTCATGTAGTTTCCTCCAATTCAAAAATTAAAATTTAGTTAGAACTCAAAAGAGGAGAGATAATCAAGAAGCAGAACATACGAATATAGTTTCAACAACAGAGAAAAGGCATGAGAATTTTTTTGCATATATATATTCCTCTCATGATGCTCCAAATAAGTCCCCGCATTGCAGAATATACTTAAAATTACCCTTTTTACAAGATGACTGCATATACATTTTGCTGAAGTTACACAGCCTATCTTAGAAAAACAGATTGAGGCTAGCATTTGGGCACACTTATGTTATGCGAAGCATATATATATAGGTTTATAATCATGCGGGTGTAGGGGCAGGGATAAGAAATTAAAATTAACTTTCAGAATCTTACCAGGTCATTGCCAAGGACTGCAATATGCAGAATAACACTGCCAAACCACCTTTTTTCCACTAAGTAAAAATAAAGCAAATATTGCAAGTTAGTTCATTTTGTACCAGCCTATACTGTAAGCAATTGCAACAGGCTGTTCAGCCAAAAATTTAGTTAAATTGACAATATCTAAATTTCCTTGTTTCAACTTGATTTTCTACTCCCTTTCACTCTAAGGACTTTCCACTCATTTTACCCATCTCTCCATTAGCATCATGCTATGAAAACCTTCCCTAACTTTGAAAACACTAAACAGCATCAATGCTGGCACTTTCACTTACATTCACAATACTCTACTTCTGCAAATACGAAAGCTCACTTCAGCTACATATTTACTTTGATGGAACATAACTACAGCCAGTTTTTCAATCAAGATGCCTGAAGGTACTTGCTCTGCCTCCCTTCATTTGTCTTAATCAGTTTAATATTTTGTACCTGTGATTTCTAAGGACCACTAAATATTATCTGACATAAGTGCACATCACTAAGATGGAAGTATATTTTAACTTGCTTTTCTTAGTCCAGAGGTCTGCAGACTGAATATAATGCTCTGGATTTTGTCTTCTCATGTACCTCACGTGCAGGTGGAAGGGTGCATTTTGCTTTGTAGCCAGCAGGTTTATTGCAGCACCTAAACTCAACTCTCAACTGCAGTTGGAAACACAAATTCCACATGCACACAAGCTCGTCTTTCCTCTCAATTAAACGGTATGTTAAAGCTGCAAGGCAATTAATAAACTAACCAAGATTACTCTTTAGATGAAGGAAGTTTTCTCACTTACCCAGAATACAGCACATAGAGTCAATACTAGGAAAAGCTGGGGGAAGTTGAGAGACACAAACCAAAAAAAAAAAAAGGAATGAATACACAAATACACAACGCAAGCACAGAAACTTTTTTCAATGTGTAATCAGCATTTTCAGAATTGACTCATGAAACTAGCAGAGCCAAAGGCTGTCACACAATGACCATGCGCTGAACTCCACATAAAGTGGTGTTTTCCGAAGCACAGTATGATGTGCTCCATGGCCAGAAGGGTTGGGACAAGTCTCAGAGGATGCAGGAAGTTACTTCAGGAACCATGAGAAGTATAGACAGGTCTGTGTTGCCTTATATGTGAGGTCTATAAAAAGGTGGGCTTAAATGAGAAAGCTTGCTTGAAAGCAATCAAGTAGTCTGGGAACTGCTATCCTATTATTTCAGCACATTGCATCATTTTGGGTCTAGTATTCATAACACCAATATCTGACAAGAAAGGTATGTGCATCACCATGAACAACCCATTAATAAAAGCATCCATCCACAATTACAGTATTTGGCAAACACAGGTTCTGCTTCTTCTGCCAGTGTTTCTTCCATCTACTGACAATAATGAAGAGCCCACTAGGGAACAGCTGCCTCATACATGGTGAAAAAGCTCACATGAAGCTACGCCTTCGATGGAACATTACAATGATATGGTTTACTATGCCAAATTGATCATACTATTTGTGCAAGCTTAACCATCATTTGGAACTTTTCCACTAAACCTCACCTGCTCCCTCCATTTACCAATACCCACAGTAGAAAACAGTACAAAACTCTAACTTCCACTGAAAAAAATGTTGGCATTTAATTGAAAGAAATAAAAATAACAGACTTCCTTGAATTTTCCAAACATATTTGTGACTCCTCAGTTGCCTATAATTATAGTGTTGTGTTAGAATGGGGAAGAAAACAGTCAAATACACCAAAAGTTTTCTAAACTTTAGAAGTTTTCCAGTTCTCTGCATTACTGAAGTTTTCCATCCTAACAGTCTTAGCTTTCATCCAATGTTCCTGTTTCCTGTTAGATGACACCTTTCATTCTGTCTTTTGCTAACTTTGTTGGTAGCATCTCTTCACAGGTATGCAGGTATCACAGGTATGTCTGTGATGTTTCTTTTATTTTGTTATCCTTCCGTTTCCCTGATGTGTCCTGTTTCTACACACTTCAAAGCAATTTATTTTCTTTGTCACCATGTTTGAGCACAGTGGATGACAGGACCATCAGAGCATATAATTTTTGTGCTGTCCGTTTTAGTGTCTTGTTTAGGCCCTGAGCTTGACTAGAAAAAGCCCACAGCTGTAACGAGTTGGAGAATTCACACTTAGCAAACACAGACTCAAGAGAATTGGAGAGATTCTTGGATGGTTTTACTTCCCTAGGCCTTGCAATTTGGTATGATTTGGAAGAAATGGCAAAAAGTCACCTTTTTAACGAAGTTCAGAGTCCAAGCAACAATTGCAAAAGATATGGGCAAATGTGACCTTCTCAAATGAGACTATGACTTTTTTCTTTCATGTGGGTGTGTGATAGAAAGAATATACAATCCATATGACAGCCATTCAGAAAGAATTCGGTAAGAGTCTCTTATCCACATAAGCTGAAATGAACTAGAAAAGAAAGCTATATGATAGGGAGAATAAGACAGTCAACTACACTTCAAAAATAAAAACTGAAACAAATCAGGAAGAACAAGAGAGAAAAATAAGTACAAAACAGAGAAGCAGCAAGGGCAGAAACTTGTTTTTAACTACCTAATACAGAGTTTTGGGATAGGAATTCTGAGATTGGGGATGGGGATGTTTTTTTCCATCCTCCTGGAAGAAGTGAAGGTCATGGAAGTAAAGGAGCCAAGAACCTCACAATGGAGAAGCGTGAAGCTGAACATACAGCTTCACAGACTTTGGGGAGATAAATTAACTTGCTCCATTGCTTTGAAAATCCTGAACCACTAAGCTGTACAAACACAGCAGCAGCCAACAAACTGTCAAGCTAGAGTTGGTGACCACTGGCTTTTCAGGGTACCTGAAAAGTCTCTCTCTAGCCTTGTTCTTGAAGAAAATGGTTTGGAAAACAAATTAAAAAGTAATCAACCTACTATTAGCATTTAGTAAGAAATAATTAGTAAAGAACATTTTGCTCTAAATGATTAATTAAAAAATAATCACAAGCAACAAAACCACAGGCTCATAGAAAGGATTTAGACAATCTTTATGATACACAAAGTTAAATCAGCTTGATTGTTACTACTCAGTACAAAGAGGTGGACTGAGAAATAATGTCCCTTTACTAAAGCCTCAGATTTAGCTTCGAGGCTAAAGGAAAACTTTTTAGCAAAATGAAGTAAAGATAGCATATTTACCAACATCACAATTGCTGCTACTAATCTTTCTGGCTTAAACATTGCTTTCAACTGCTTCAGTGGCCCCATCAGGAAACATGTACTAATAGGAGGGGGAAAAAAACAAAACAAATGGTAAATCACTTTCAAATAAATCTATGCAAAAGGCAATAGGTAATTCACAGTTTTCCAAGATGACTACAAAGGCTTTAAAAAAGGCATTTCAGTCCTTAACAACAAAGACCCACTAGAATGATAAGTGCAATATTCTGCAGAGTTAGTCCTAGGAACAGATCACATATTGAGTCACCCTTAGTCATGAAATTCTTTCCCAAACACGACCACTTATAGCAGAGAGTTGTCAGGTTGAAGTCCAGTGAATTTTATGTTGAGGCTGTTCTATGAAATGACTTGCCAAAAGAATGCAAAGAATGCAAACCAAATTTCTGTTTAACAATAAACTCCTTACTCAGGCAGCATGCAAGTAGCTACAATCAAGATTACACGGAAACTAACCCTTTGCCTAAACTGAGCAAGGGAAAAAAAAGAAGGAAAAAGTTCAGTGTTTGTATTAAATCCTCCTGCTTTCTTCTGCTCTGTAAATAACTTGAAAGAAGAATGAAAACCATCAGCAATGCTATGCTGTACCTGTTCATGCAAAGAAATGTGATGTGAACAAAGAATTGACAACTACAGGAGTAATTACCTGGCTTCAAACATTCTGAGATGAGTCTATTCCTTCTCTGTCACTGAAGCCATTCTGCTTTGCAGAAAATACTGAGACAGCAAGAATGCCTGTTACCCGTGGGCGGTCTGAACACTTTACCATACAACAGGAAACCTAATTAATATTAAGTTAATCTAGTTCAGAACTTAACCCCGTTAAGTTCTAATTAACATTTCTTTATGTGAAATACAACAATCAGTAGCAGGGAAGAGTTTGGTAGAGCTCCCTTCTGAAAATACTCATAAGCCTGGTGAAGCACGCATCTTCTAAGACAGAAGTAGTATGGGAATCCATGTCCCAAGCAGTAAAGTGAACCCATGGTCTCCCATACTCAGGTGTTCTCCTAACAGCAACTTTGTGTATATTTCCTCTTCTTTTCACTTTTTTTTCTCTCCCCTTTCTTAAGTTGCATAGATAGACCTCAGAGGCCCATAGTACATGGAAAAAAAGGTATTCTAAATTCAACAGAAAAAATATTTTAAATCCACTGCAACCCAAACTAACTTTTTCTTAGTATTTTTTTAATCTTGGGTGCTGGGCCATAAAATTAAGACAAGACACACAAAACAGTTAGCTAGTGGAAGGATAGGGATGATGACAATATGGTGGTAAAAACGAGGGAGGGTCAGGCCACATAAAATAGGCCCCAAAAAAATACAGAAAGAAAAATACACTGCTGCTAGCCTAATTAATGCTGAATGACAGACATCACTAGAGCTTCTCCAGAGATGTAAGAGATCTAGGTTAAAAGAGCCAAACAAAACTCCAACAATAAAGAATAAGGTAAGGGACAGAGAAGGAAGTACTCAGTTTTGCCTGTCTCCAGTACTAACTTTGTCTTTTTCTAGTACAAGATGGAAGAGTTATACAAGTGAGAGAGACAATTCCAGTATAAACACCTTTGTCCCCTAAAAAAAAATAATGGTAAGGAAACCACATTTCTCAAACATTAATGTCACATTGCTTGACTTTTAACAGGTTAACAATTGTTTGACTCAACAGTTAAGTGACTTGACTAAAATCACAGAGCCCATAAAAGTTAAAATAAGACTCCATGGCTTCTGAGTCCTACGATCATGCTTCAACTATACTAAGACAGTAAGAGAAGGACAAACAGAAACTGCAAATGTTTTATTCACATTAAGTTGTTTCTTACATATCTTTCAGACAGTGAGAGAAGAGTTTTAGATCCTGGGAAGTTCCCTCTGCAAGTCTTTTAAAACTGCTGCAAGAACCAAGCACAGAGTTTAAAATAGACTATGAATTAATTTTAGATTCTGCCTGATCTTGCAGTCAAAAAAGAGGATTTCCTGAACCCCTCCTTTTTCAAAGATGTTTCCTAGAAACAGGATGGCCTCTCTGTTAAAAGCAAAAATTTCCTTCCAGTAACAAAGCATGCACAAAGCAGGCAGACTAGTTTGCCCCTGGAACTGAGGTACCTCTGTACCTGGCAGAAGGATTTAGTTGTAAGAAGTACAAAATATTCAGCCATCAATTTATTATTCATACTTCAGACAGCAGTTGTGTTGTGTCGATAAAACAATCACATAAAACATTACAATGGGGCAATAACAAGTGTATAACTGATACTCATTAATTATTAATCTTAAAACTGTCAAACAAACAAGATTTTATGTTACTAGCATTTCAATATGAAAACAATGTTGTTTATATATAAACAGACAGCATTTTAGAGTAAAAGCAAGTGGAAGCGTAGACAAAAAGATACTTTTCAAATAACAATAATTAAGAAATCGTACCTCGCCAATGCAGCAATATTTCCCATGGTGTAAAACACTGCAAAAAGTCTGATTCCCTTTGGGAGCCATAGCAATGCTGTTCCCTATAAAAGATAAGTTAGTGGTATGTTATTAATTAGTTTATTCGATTCATTTAGATTTTATAGTCAATGAATATATTCTCAGGGTATGAAGACTGTCAATCTAACAGAGTAGCAGAGTACACTGTGCTCAGAGCTGCAGTAGTCAATATTCAGAATATGTCTATCGCCACCTACTGGCAAAAGAATGTATTGACTTTATTTCACAGTATTTTCTACAACTCAGCAGTGTTCATTTTTATTGCTTATAACATTCATTCGTACTGTTTATATTCTATAAGCACAAAGATTAAATACTATAAAAAAAAAAAGTCAGGAAAAAAAAGTGATGTTAACCTGTTCAGAAATAAGTGTTAAAGCACAAACCTGGTGCACACTAAAATTTGTGATTATACTGGTTAAATGTTACTTGTGGAAAAAAACGAAAGGAGAGCGATTCAACCAAATAATGCTTAAGCAACCCTAAAAAAGTGATATTCCAATCCAATCTAGAGCTCCCTCCCTTGAACTTGTCCCTTCTCTAACTCAAACATCTGGCCAGAGCTTGTGCCACTGTACTTGGTGTAGGTATCAATATGAAGAACACCACTCTCCAGTTCCTTAATTGAACTGATTTCCACTTAAATAAGACCTCTCAGTGGTAAGACCAGCAACAGTTCTGGGTTGCCTTGGAGTCTGAGGGAGTCTAACAAACCACAAGTTTTGATAAAGAATCAGAAGCTTCCACCTGCAGGAGGATCCAGTAAGTGCCTTAATCAACAGGTTGCTCCTCCACAACTTCTTCTTCCTGTCATTATATAAGTCTCCTTGGTTTACAAGCTTTCCATGGTAAATGAAAGAGCAACAGCTGTCACTTAAATAATAGCAAACCCAGAAACTAATGCACACAGGACAAGTTCATCCATCCTACCACCAGAATGCATTACAAGTCGAGGCAATCTGCCTGATGGTCTCTATAAAACTGCAAACATCATCTGCACATATTAGCCAAAGGCTGATGACTGGTTTACATCAAGAGTCATGCTCTGTGAAGAACCAGTACCCTACTTCATAATGAAGGGAAAAAAAAACAAAACTGCATCATCCAAAAGAGAAAACACCAACCCAGGAGTCTGGATGCTTTCCCAACGTTATTTCCCCTGCTTCTGAGACCGTTCATATAGATGAACTGTGAGTTACCTGTGTCAGTTTTTGATAGACCAAATCGATTAATACTTCTCAACTTTTAACTGCAGGCTTGAGCCTCATGCCAACACTTCAAGTTCAAGAATGAACAAGTGATTTGCTGACCGTAAGATCAACAGAAGCGCAGCAGGTTTTCCAAGTGTCTACATGCTACCACAGTCATCACCTATTGATCTGTGAGTGTGACAGGCTACACTTGTAGTTTTCTTCAGCCTTTAAAAACCTTTAAAGCTTCCCTCTCTTTTTCCTCATTCACTGGAGAGAATAAGATGAGTACAGGCCGAACAACAGCAAAAGCTCATTCCTAGTACAGCACTCACAAATCTAGATTAAAAATACAGCATATTTTGTCAGTGTTCATACCTTCTAGTAAAAAATTTTATTACCCTGTAATAAAAAAGCTTTGCTGTAAATGGCAGAAGGATGGTCAAAATCATAATTTACAGAACAACAGCTGCTACATTATACACTCAATGTCCAGTTAAATTTGTGAATATAAAACTCAGGATACACAATGAAACAGAGAATCACTTTACTTACAAAAACAGAACATGCAATGCCAGCAACAAAACATATGGCAAACCATTTCACTCGGGTACCAAAGCTGAGCGTTGAGGCATCAAGGACCTTAACAGAAGGAGAAGAAAAAAACAAGGGATATTACAAACCCAGTTTTGAACAATCTAAAGACTTGGGGTTTTTACTACTGAAGTCCTTAATTTCCAACAAAACAATTTTTTAGCCAGAATCTATTATCTTACCTTGCTTAACAGTTGCTTGCATATTAATTATTTAAGAAATTATATTAGCTATTTGGAAACATAATTGCAAAACAAACAAAGACAAAACCTGTGAAGATACATCCTGGCACTCAAGTAATACCGATCTACTTTCAAACAGACCTTCTTTTCACCATACAATTACAAATGAAAATTCTCAGCGTTGTGCCAAAGTAGAAGAATGAATTGACCTTCTAGCAGTTTGCAGATGAACGTATCTATTTGTGCAGCACTGTATGTTCCTATGGACGTTATGGCTTTTTCCTGTTACTAGACAGAACCCTTTGTACGTATGAGCAAAAGTATCCACTGCAATCAGTACGATTCCACTTCAATTACTGTTCTGTACAGGGTGTAGGTAGACAAACACAGATCATCCCCTCAGACAGGTAACTTACTAAAAGGAGTAATTTTACTTTGTGCTTCCCCAGAGCAACTCCAGAACCTGTAAGACCCTTTAATGAGCTGAGCTAGCTGACAGAACTCACAAAGTAGGAAAAGAAATAGTGTTCCTTCTATTCTGATGACTTAGTCCTACGCTAGACTAACAAGCTAAATCAGCTCAACAAGATGTTAGAAAAGCAGCAGTGCTGGTACAAGGAAAGAGGTAGGGTCACAACGCGAGCAGAACAGCCCCTTTCAGTAGGAGGGACTGGTTAGATACACTCAGTTCCTCTTCTCCACTCATGCTGTAAGAACAATGAACTTGGGTTTACTCCAGGTCACTAAAATTAAATATACTTTCTATTTTAAACTGCTCTATTAAGTGAAGTGTGGCTTCAGCTTATGTAAGATGACTATAAAAAGTTAGCTTTCACATTTGCTCAGATGACAAGCAAATTTACCCTCACGTTACCCTCCAGCCTACAGATACTTTCAATCAAGTATTATTAACCAAATATACAAGCAAGGGATCGTCCAACCAGTGAGGTCAATGTTTCTCTTACTCTTTTAGCAAATTTCTCTTTCAGGTAGTGCTGAGTGAATTAATGGAATTAGGTTACCGATTAGAATGATTTTACATCTGTACAAATGAAGAATCCATATCTTTATGGATAATTTTATGGGTAAGTTTAATAAAAAGGGTGACACAGGCGTATATATTTTTGTACTGTGATGAATCAGCATCTGAATGTATGTCAGCAAGGAATAGCTTGAATTTCTTTCTAGTTATAAAAAAATACTAACCTTATTTAATCAAATGAAGTATTTCAAATATTTACTTAAGAAAGGGGATCAGAATAATAAAAATAATCTTTTACGCTTGCATACTGTCTGAGCAGCCACACAGCTGGGATTCAATATTGCCCTGAGTCTTCTTTCCCTTTCTCTGTGTTCAGCAGTTAAGACAGAACTTCCCAAAGGTCAGAGATGCAGCTTACCTTGTTAGGTCCAACTCTTTATCCTTATGTATGCATTAAAGAAATAAACAAAAAATAGTAACTGAAAGACAATTTAGTATTTGAAATCATATTTGATAGCCATATTCCTGAATGTCTATACATGTAAGAATTGCAGGAAGAGCTGGTAGGACATAACTGAAAATACCCATTTGAATCATGCTTTTAGTTACACCTATTCATGCAACTAATTACACGTGCACAAAAAAACCCACAAAAACAACCAAAACCCCACCAAACAAATAAGAAAAGGGTAAAAATCTTTTCTAGCCCTGCTCAGAAATGAAGTGTGGATGGGCCAGTACTATCAGTTCACCCAATGCATGCATTTCAGATCACCTAGAAAACAGGGAAAGGATGAAAGTAAATAATTTCTTCAGGTGTATCAGGCACGTTGCTGCTGCTTTCTTCTATGCTACTTCTATCTTAATATCCAACGGTGTTCATTAAACAGCTACCAGAAAATTTCATTTTTCACATAAATTTGAAAATAGATTTATCTTCATTTAAATCTCTTACAGTTATTGGGTGGAATAATAACACCACCATAAATAAGTGAACCATGCAAAGGCTCAGAACAAAAAGATGCCAGAAGATTTAAAATATGATCTTAAGACTACTTAAATATATTTTATGAAATTAGTTCTTAAAAATTTAGATTGACAATAGATGTACATGAACTGCAGGAAGAGAAGCTATAGCATTAAGGCTTCCAGACCACTACAACATAGCATTGTCTCTAATAATAATACTAAATACATTAATTGGCATTAAAATGCAGGCTGATCCTCCAACCATTCCTGACGCCATCACTGTCTATGTTATCAAGCTAAACTTAGTTAATGCAATGTTTGAAATCCTGAAACTGGAGGTCTGGTAATAAATCTTCTTAGTCCCTGATACCTAATACTTTTTAGGTTTCATGGAAGCAACAGAACTAGTTACCTTTCCGAGATGTCTGTTTCACCCCTGTACTGCAGCACCTTGTTGCTGAAGTTGAGTAACAGGTACATAGTTCAAATACTCAAACTGTAGTTTGTGCTAGAACACCAGGCTACAACCCATAAAAGCTGAGGACCTGACACGGTGCTTGCCTGTTCTAGCATGTGCTGCAGGAGCAGTAATTTCTACAAGAGGGGCTGTGAGACACCCCAAAGTAACAGCTCAGAGACTACAAACCAGAACCCTAAGAAAAAGTTAGTAAATCTAAGCTGCCTGCGCAACAACAAATGCAGCAAACAACATAAGGGCGATCAGGACTTCTTTTGTTGTCTGACATAAGCCACACAGCTAATCCTAGATTTCAGACAAAACCAGTTTGCATTACACTCTACAATATCTGCACTAGCAGAAGTTTTTACTTAGGAGACTGACAACATTGCCATGCAAATTCCACATCTGGGGAAAGATTTATATGGAGAACTGTGCACGGGTGACACGAGAGTTCCTGTAAAGCATTGTCTTCTTGCTATACTGCTTACCAGCTTGTTTCTAAGTGATAAAAAAGAAACAGCAATCAACAAATGGACAAGGGCCAATGGGCACAAGCTGGAAGACAGCAAGTTTCATTCAAGTATGAGGAAAAACTTCTTTACGATGAGAGTGACCGAGCACTGGCACAGGCTGCCCAGGACAATGGCTCTAAATTGGAGAAAAGCAGATTTAGATTGGATATTAGGAACAAGTTCTTTACTCTGAGGGTGGTGGAACAATGGAACAGGTTGCCCAGGGAGGTGGTTGAGGCCCCTTCTGTGGAAATATTCAAGGTAAGGCTTGATGAGGCCCTGGGCAACCTGGTCTAGTTGGGGGTGTCCCTGCGACTGTGGGGAGGTCAGACCAGATGACCTTTGGAGGTCCCTTCCGGCCTGGATGATTCTATGATACTGTGATTCTCTGGAGACCTTCAAGACCCACCTGAATGCAGTACTGAATAATGCACTCTAGGCAATCCTGCTTTAGCAGGGGAGTTGGACTAGATGATCTCTAGAGGTCCCTTTTAACTCTGACAATTTTGTGATTCTGTGAAACAGAAACCCATTATTTTCTATAGCTAAGCTTTAATGCCAAACTCCTGGGCAAAAAGCAAAGATTTTTATTCACAGCATATTCCGAGAAAGTATTATACCAAAGAAATGACCAACACATCCAGAAACCAAGAGGAAACCCCAAGTGGAAACTGGAATCCGGAAACAGACTTCCTGAAACATAAGGAATGTCCTTGCAATAGTCTAATACACAAGTTGCAAGTGACAGATAACAATGTCTTTACTGAATAGCTTGCTATAGATACCAAATAAACCATAAGAATAATAATCCGCAAGTTTGCCTTTGTTCAAAAAAATCAATCGTGGCTTTGAACACTTACCTGGGCTCCCCTGATATGTTAGTTATCTTATAAAACTTTTCCATGTTAGTAAGAAAAAAATAGAAGCACTTTCTTTTCTGGGTTTTAAGAAAGATTCTAGAGGTTAGCAATAATCTTTCCTTGATAGTAAATTTAAGAATATGCAAGTAATGGAGAAAACTCAATTTCAAAGAAATGCCGAGTACATTTGCAGAATTGAGTTCTTCAGCAATGTTTCAAAAATATTTTTTTAGAGATATATTTTCATCTTTCCCTAACAGCCCTCCTTATAAGTATCTATCAACACTTTAGAGTAAAATATAAGAAATTTAAATATCTGTTCTATTCCTTCTTACTAAAACCTTGTTGAATGCTTTAAGCAGTTGTCAATCTACAGCGATCATGAAACTATTGCCAGGAAACAAGCCAATGTGTCAAATGGAGTGATTTTATATTAGCACTGGTGTTGATAAAACTAAGCAGCATAATGCTGCCCTGACAACATCACTACACTGGTATATTTAAAATTTATTACTGATTTTTTTTTAATAAATTCTTTTTTTTTTTTTAATATTTAGAATAATTGATCAAATTGCAGCAAGAGAAAACAGTTACCTGAAGAGTTTAGAAAGTACAGAAAAACTCCATTGAATCATTACATAACTCTCTCACTATATACTTTTCTTCTAGTCTACTTAACAGGAATTACTTTTGACTTCTTGGTAATGGTTCTGCAAAAATCAAGGAGCAGAATACAAAGACATCTATGAACATAAACCATATGATGACTATCACACAACTATCAGCTGTTCCAAAGAGAGGGACATTGTTTTTAACCAAACACATGACTTGGTTCCAGAAAGGTTGTCTGAAACAGTTGAAGATTTATTCCACACAAAATGCACAACTGTATTATTTTCTTTCACAACCTTACCTCTTTAAAAGTGTCCTTCCTTGCATGGATGCACATACTTTTATGCTCTGCTACACACGCTTTAAAAATAGTCAACACCATTCAGCTGTAAAGCCTTAGCTCTAGTTAATATCACATATGAATTTCTCACTAAAGAGGCCTAACTTATTAAGATAAGAGAAACCTACAACAGAGGCATTGCCTAATCTAAACACTTGAGTTTTTCTTCAGTGGATATTTATTTACATTAAATAAGATATTTCTATTTCATCTTCTCAGCAAGAAGCTCCTTTGCACTATGCCAAAAGCATACTTCTATGTTATCTTTTAACCTGTACTGGATAAGTCTTAATGTAGGCAGCTTTTTTCCTATTTAAAGTCTTCCCCAGCTATAACAACACTGTTACATGCAATGATCAAATCATATATAGCTTAGTTACTGACATTTAACAAACACATTCTTAGCTCAGTTCTCTCCTTCCCAGCATACACACTGCAATATAAAATTATTAAACACTTAGGCATTTGTGTTGGTTTCTGCCTTAAAACAAACATCACAGGATCAATTAAAGGAAAAGCCCGTGTCACTATTCTATGTCTCACAAAATCTGCTTGTGGATGGCCGATAAATCAGTTCTTTTGGATTTGAGCCAAGACCAACAGGAATCTAAGTATTTCTTTGATAATCTTGCGATAAGACCAGAAGGTGAAGCATCCCTTCCATGTGCTGGCAGCCAGCTCTGGTATGAAAGGGCACAGACAATACACTGCTTCCAGAATCAGTCAAATGTGGATATAATTTAGCTGCTTTACCGTGGCTAAGAGGCCAAATTCATAAACCTTGAAGACCAGCAGCAACTCAGTGCAAAGACAAGCGACACATGTCAGCAACAAGCTGCTGAAACTAGTATTATACCATAGAAGCCAACTATACTGAGGTTATGCTGGCACATCATAGAATGGTTAGAGTTGGAAGGGACCTTAAAGATCATCCAGTTCCACCCCCCCTGCCATGGGCAGGGACACCTCCCACTAGAGCAGGTTGCTCAGAGCCCCATCCAACCTGGTCTTGAACACTCCCAGGGATGGGGCAGCCACAACTTCTCTGGGCAACCTGTTCCAGTGCCTCACCACCCTCACAGGGAAGAACTTCTTCCTATTATCTAATCTGAATCTCCCCTCTTCCGATTTAAAACCATTACCCCTTGTCCTATCACTACACTTGCTGACAGAGTCCCTTTGCAGCTTGGACTCGGGCTGCTCTACATTCTAGCTTCTTCCACCATGCTGCAGCACACAGCATCAAGATACTCCATGATGTGGGGCACTCTGACCTGCAGTCACACCAGTTAGGACGGACAAATGGTTCTTTACAAGTATGCTCAGCTCCCACCTAGAAATGAAGCCTCAGAAATGTATGGTGTTCAAACCCAGTGAAGGAAAACAACTGAGCCTGATGATGAGGAAGCTAGTGGGGAGGAAACACAGAAATTAAATTGTACGAAAGGAGTAGGGGGAAAAGAAAAGGAACCTCAGTACAATATGCACAAAACTATCTCTGTCTTTAAAAAGTCTTTCATAGCTTTTGTAAATTCAGGGGTATAAGGAAATAAAGAAGAAATTCAGAGAAAAAGCCTACTGTTTAGCTAATCAGTGAGCACCAAGGCCACGCAGGAGGAAGAGCACATATAAGACCCTGCCGGCTCGAAGCAGGACGCGGAAAATAAAACCAAACGACCCTAAAGCACCGAAAATCCGCTCAAACTCCGACTCCCGGGCAGGGCCCGGCGCCCACCACCCTCGTCCTGCGGCGGCACACACAGCAAACCCCTCGCCTCCCCTCGGCCTCCCCCGCTTACCGACACCCCCGGGCAGAGGGGCGGCGGGAGGGGACGGGGGGACACGGCGGCGCCCGAGGCCCACAGCTCCGCGGCCGTCAGCCGTTAACGGCCGCTACCAGGCCACCGGCGCCAGAAGAGGGGGGAAGAAGAAGAGCAGGTCCCCAGCGGGAGGTACCTGAGTTACCAATCCCTGCTCCTCGTCCTCCTGCCCGGTCAGCCCCCGCCGCAGCTTCTCCATGCCGTCGCTCGGGCCGCACCGGAGGGGAAGTAAAGACTCGGCTCTTCTTCTACCGGGCCACTGGCCCACGGGGAAGTGACGCTTCACGCCCCGGCGGCGGGCAGGGCGCCTGCGCACTCTGTGGGGAGAGGGGAGGNTCTGGGGCAGCGGGTGCCTCACCGCCAGAACCAGCGTCTCTTGATGGGTGGCCTGTGCCTGCTGTAGCCCTGGTTGTGCCACAGGCGTAGTGCAGGTGGGCCGAGGGTTTGGTCATCCGGCTGTCAGACAGAATGATCTAGGTTGGAAGGCAGCTTTAAGGTCATCAAGTCCAATGATGAACCTAACACTGAACCATGTCCCTCAGCACTGTCTTTCAAATACCTTCAGGGATGGTGACTCAAGGGTTTCCGACCCTATTCCAATGTTTGATAACTCTTTCAGTGAAGAAATTTTTTCCAATATCAACACTAAACCTCTCCTAGTGCAATGTCAGGATGTTTCCTCTTGTCCTGTTGCCTGTTTCTTGGGAGAAGAGACTGATCCCCCCCATCCCCGCCGTTGCTATGCCCTCCTTTCAGGTAGTTGTAGAGAGTGATAAGGTCTCCTTTCAGCCTCCTTCCGGCTCAACAACCCCAGCTCCCTCAGCTGNGGGCGGCGACGGGGCGACATCCCACTGGAGCCCAGCGGGGAAGGGTCGCCGCCACCCCACCGTGAGCCTGCGCAGGCCGCGCTGGGGACGAAGAAGCGCTTCCCGGCGGAATTGGCTTGTTTGGGCCCGCACGGAGATGCGGTTTGCATCAGCTCGGTAGCGAGAACCGGGGTTAAATAAAGCATTTCGTGTGGGTGAAGAACGGTGACACCCTACCCAGGCCGCTAGAAACGCGCTTAGGGCA
>VXBW01007109.1:163801-182166 GCA_013400375.1 Thinocorus orbignyianus
AGCACTGTCTTTCAAATACCTTCAGGGATGGTGACTCAAGGGTTTCCGACCCTATTCCAATGTTTGATAACTCTTTCAGTGAAGAAATTTTTTCCAATATCAACACTAAACCTCTCCTAGTGCAATGTCAGGATGTTTCCTCTTGTCCTGTTGCCTGTTTCTTGGGAGAAGAGACTGATCCCCCCCATCCTCGCCGTTGCTATGCCCTCCTTTCAGGTAGTTGTAGAGAGTGATAAGGTCTCCTTTCAGCCTCCTTTTCTTCAGGCTCAACAACCCCAGCTCCCTCAGCTGCTCCTCTCAAAACCTGTGATGGCTTTTGTCTTCAGACAGCAGGCACGCCGCAAACACCAGCCTTGGCGCTCCTGGAATTCAGGGCACCTGCTGTGCCCTGCGCACCACCTGCGAGCAGGCCAGGTGCTTTTGCAGCTGCGAATGACTGGGGCAGTGAGAAATGGGATTAACTGCAAAGGACTTCTTCCATGGGTGAACGCAACACATACATTAACGTGGAGATTTCCAGTATGGCTCTCTGTTAACCTCTGCCCCTGGGAGGAGGAGTATGGTGGAGGCCATCGTGCTGCCCTGTGTCTTGGCCTGCTTGTTCCTAGCAACACTCCAATCACTACCTGCTCTGTTCAGACATGGTTGCTCCACATGAGTCTTCCTTTTCCTGCTCTGTTCAGACACTGACCCTTTGGGCTGTTCGGGCAGCTTGACGTGTGGCTCTGCTATGTGACCTGCCCCCAGACAAACACCACAGCTCTGGTCTGGGTGGTTTGCAGGGGAAACAAGGCTGGTGGCTAAGGAGAAAGGATCCAGCAATGGCAGGGTGTGCCCTGCCTGCTGCTTGGCTGCAAAGTGACAACGGGCAGCAGTATGGGGTGGAGTGGGAGAGGAAGATGAGTGATAAAGGGCTGTGTAACCTGCTGCTGTGTGAGTGAAACTTGATAAAAGCCAGAGCAGCAGAGCCCTGGATGAGGCCCTTCAAGACAAAAACCTTCCCTTCTCTCTCTGGCGTGAGAGGCAAGCTCCCACCCTGTTTTTCCTCCTCTCCCCACTTCTTTTAGGAACAGTTGCCTGTATGCCTTGTACATTGACTTTTGGGTGAAATACTTGAACGCAAACTATACCTTTCCAGCCTGATGACAGGCCATTGGTATCTCAGGAAGATTCAGGTCAAGGCCAGAGTTCTGAATGGGAGAAACGCCTGCAGACACATCTGTGTGAAAAAAGTCCAACAGCAGCAAAATGTCACCCACTGCGCCAGGCAGCATGGCCCAAATCTTGCAAGGACCTGAGCAGAAAGGAGAGTGTGTGTAAAGGAACAATGTGACCATGACAGGGAAAGAGAAATGAGAAACTGGATCAGGGTATGTGTGTGCAAAAATCATCTTCATGCCCAGAGGCCCAGCTGGTAATGGCATCCCATCTAGAGCTTGCTGCCATCTCTTTGGCTTGGGTGCTTTGGGAGCTTAGCAGTTGACATGGGCAGGAGGTGGTGAGCAGAGGTCCTCAGTGACCTCCTTCTCTTGCCTAAAGGTGTCAACATAGGAGTGTCATTTGGTGGTGGCTCTGAAGGGAACTGGTTGCCAGCAGGAGATGCTGTTCTTATGCCTCCCCACCCCAGATCAAGAACTGCTTCTTGGAGTATCCCGCCAGTGACTATTTTGATGGGGTCCCTCCTCTCTCCCACCTCCCCAGGACCTCCATATGAAGGTGAGACAGGGAGCAGGAAAACTGCTGTCCTGAATGACTGCCAGCTGCCTTCAGCTTCCAATATGTGCCCACGATGGCTTCCAGAGTATTTGTACGTACAACATCATTGCCGTGTCATCAGCCCTATCCCACCATGCTTGGGGTGGGGGGAGAGGCCTGTACAGCAGGTTGTCCATGCAGAGGCTGAGGGAGGTTGTGCATAAGATGTGCAGTTAACCAGGTGCTAGGACCCCAGAGGCAGGCTCTGGGTATGCACCCTCTGCTTTCTGTAGCTGTTACATACCATGGTTCCCCAGGGAATGTTTTTTTAAAGACCTAACAGTATTTGTGGTACTGCAAGTGATTTATGTCACCTCTTTATAGCTCTGAGACCAATGCAACAAGACTCACACACCTCTTCTCCAGCCTGCCCTCTCCATGCATCTATAGAAAGGCAGTACCTTTTTGTTCAAGTTGGATGCTGAAGTGATATTCCTACCACAGGAATTACTGTGGTAGGCTGTGGTGGGGAGTAGGCCAGAGAGGTGTCACTGGTTTTGCCTCCACAAAAGTCTTCTGCAAGGTCCAGACGTGGGGATCTGGCATGATGCCACAGAGCATGTTCTCTTCTGGACTCACCCTCATGGCAGTCCCAGGACTCAGAGATGTCCAAGCAGGCATTAGATGGTCTGTTCAAGACCTTCGTAACAGGGGCACACCTCCTGTGCTACCTCCAATGAACAGTTGTTGAGTTTTTAAAATCACAGCTTCCTTCTTCAAGTCTTTAAATTTCATTTCTTTTATTAAATTTAACAAGATGCAGCCAAAAAATTAAGCCTAAAATTTAGAGCAGTTTCTGGAGAGAGAGAGTGGTGCTTTCAGGGGGCAGCTCATCTTATCTAAGGCAACTATTTTAGTAAGGGAGACGTTGCCTTCTGCTCTCTGGTGACTGCAGAGGAAGCATAGATGACTAGGTCAGACCAGACACTGAAGTTTCAGTCTGATGAATTAGGGTGATGAATCTCACCATTAACTCTTTTAATATAAATATAGGCAGGACCAGCTTTTATATCTATCTATATATTTATCTCACTAATTTGCATGTATTCAAATCTAAATTTGAAGCTAGCTAGAAAAATCTGTGATGTTTTCCTGAAAAATGCATGAATTTAGCCAACTTGCTGAATTGATGTAGTCAGTGGCACAATTTTAATGAATGCACAGAGACTAGTGTCTGTACCCCTCAGTCTCGTAGCTTTATCAGCTGTAAACCCTTATTCCATAAAAATCAGAGTTCCATGATTGCTCTGGTCACACTTTAGGGTTCTAATGTCCCATATTCCTCCTCACCTCTTCATTCTTCACCTTTGGAAATGGCATATTTGAATGAATATTGCTGAAAGGTAAAAGTCAAGGGTTATAAGGAATCCTAAATAAGGCTGAGTAAAGGCTCTCTTACAGAGGCCCACGGGGAGCGTGATAGAAAACAGAAAACGTAGAGCTGCTCTGGGGACTTGCCCATTCTACTTGATAAAACACCACCTCAGTCCTGCTGCTTGGTGCAAACATCTCACATCAAATAAAGCAGCAGCTTATGAAGCCCACTGAAAGGGAGGAGCTTTGTCCCAGTGGGCTTGTGTCTTTTGAAGAGAACCTGTGCTCTTAAAAATGCAATTATGAACTTCCTTCAACAAGCTTGCATTGCTGACAGTGACAGGTAATAGGAATCCAAAAAGAAGGAGTAAGGAAGCAAAAGCTGGAAAATGCATCCTTTCTCATGCCTCAGTTCAGGAAACCCATCACATCTAATTTGCCTGACGCTTCCCACCCACCACCCAGAGTCACAGGCCTCTGCAGCAGAGCACACACTTGGTGGCTTGGTTACAGCTTCTGGTCATTGTTTCTGCTGCAACTCAAACCTTTCCAGATCCAGTCATCGCTTCCTTACTATCATCAAGTGATCTCACTCAGAGGTCTCTGATGCAAGGAGCAGAGGTATACAAAAACCAACTGCAGACATAAGAGCTGCTTCCCAGAGTGCTGAGAAAGCACCTAGTCACTAGGTGTGTTCCTGCTTCACAGTAACACCGGGAGCTACCGCAAAGCTCTGGAGGCAAAGGCAATAGCCTTTATTGGCTCATCATGGCTAACACAGCAAATGCAAGGAAGTAAGAAACAGCTTTGTGAGCTCATCTGTTTCTGTGGCATCATACACTCAGATCAGGTATCACAGGGGCTCGGTTAACTGATACGCTCTCAGTACCTTGCCAAACCTTTGAACCCTTCCCTGTTCCTAAAAATAATCTGGCTGAGAACTGATGCTTATGTTTACCAATTTACAGTAGAAGAAACAAAGTATTAGAGACATTACTGGTCACACTGCTGACTTTTTGCTTTGCTCCCAGGTGACCCCTAACATCAAGCACGTACAGAAGTACCCTGTAATTGCTGCTTTGAATGGCTTCCCCATCAACAAACACAGTAACTGTTTTAGGATCCCAGGGGCAAGAAGACATTGTCTGGTTGAACCTAATGTGTAAGTGAGGACTGAGACAATCTTGCTATTCCCTCGTCATTGCTACAAGTTAAAATCTGGAGATCTTTCTATGTTAAAGCCATGATCTCAGGCCCAGGCAGACTGCAGAGTGACTGGTTAGAGAAGAACAGTATCTTATCCTGCCAGGAGACAGCTTTAAGATTTCACAACACCATGGCTTCTTCAAAGAATGAGAGGCTATTACTGTCATTCACATTTCTCAATACCACTCTGAGAAAGCATCCCTTCAGTTACTACATACCCGATGACAAGAAGCATGACATGAGACTATTCCAACCACCCTATAAATCAACACCACTAAGTGCCAAGTTACAGCATGGTTCTCCCCCGGGTAAGCCATGGGTTAAATGCTTTCAAAATTATTAAATACTTTCAGTATCTTATATGGTTTCCTTTGTACCTTTATATATTTCTACACAGTGGACCAAATACAGCCATCATGTAAGTACTTACTTGCAAGTGCTGCCGTAACTGGTGCTGCTTTCTCTTGCACCGAGGGCTGAGTTTGGGCCAGATATCCCCACACAATAGTTTCACTTAATGAGAAAGACATGACCCAGATTTCAGATGAAATGAATAAGATGAGAATTCCCACGCTTGTTGCCACGGTTACTTGAAACCTACTGTTAAAAAAGGTGGGAAGAGAGGGAGGAGGAGAAAAAGCAGGAAAAGAAGAGAGCAGGATCATGGTCAGGGTTAGGCCATGTGACAGAGGCGATGATCTTGAAGGAGCAGGACCTCAGTGATGTTATCCAGGAAGGCAATAATTCTGCTTCTGGTTGCTACTGGGTTGATTCTATGGACATTGGTTATTTATAAATGGTTACCACAGTGACTAAACACAATGCACTGGCAGCTATTATATCAGCCAAAGCAGAAAAGGATTGGGAGAAACTTCACAATTTATTTAATAAAGAAATTACCTCATTTTAGAACGCTGGACTGCTTGCTTTTCTACTTTACAAAGACAGTGAAACTTGTAGCGATGTCTTATTCAATAGGAATTAATTTTTTAGGCCCTGCATAAGATGGCAGCAGAAATACTCCAGCTCTATAGAAGCAGAACTGCAGACATACTAGATTTGGCAGTCGGCACTGTTCTTCCCCGTATTAGTTGGACCATAATACAGCTTCTATCAGCATTCATATGAGAGCTCAGGGCTTAAGGCACAGGAGGAGCTGGAAGACTGTTCTATCCTAATCTGGGCTTGAATTTTCTAAACACTTTATTTCAATGTCAAAACCTGTCTTGGTCCCAAGAAGCAAACTGTCCCTTTCTTGCTGCCTTCTCTCAGTCTGTAAACTTCCTGAAACCTTTTTTTTTTGTCCCTTTTTTCCTCCCTCAGTTCTCTATGCTGTTGTCCTCACTCAGATGGAACCATTGCGCTTTGTACAGAGAACAAAAGATAACCCACAACACTGTGGAGAACTATATTTTACTAAGAATGTGTTTCCCATGAGAGCCAGCAGGCTGTATTTGCAGTACCATGGCTGTGGCTAAGAGGTTTTGCTGCCTGTAGAGTACGGAAAGCTCATCTCTTCATGCAGCAGGCAGAGAGAAAAGCAAAATGGAGGTAAAAAAAAAAAAGAGAAAAAAGAATATACTCTACATAGCAGCATTAGGTGAAATGAATATATAACTTTAGACAGCTGTGGGAGGTTGAACAAAATTCACTACAGGCAGCTGTTATCACCCTCATTAAAGAAGCCTTGCAAGTAATTTCTTCTGACTCCAGAATTATGGTTATTGCTTTCTGCCCATTTATTACCGTGCTACGATATGAAATGACCTCTACATTTGAATCATAAGTCAGCAAGCTTCCAGATCAAGGACACTTAATCTTACAACAGAGAAGAGGCTATTTTAATGCTGTTTTAAGTCTCTCCTTGAAGAAGCGGGTCAAGATATCTCAAGCTCAAACTGGGAAGGAAGCAGAAATCAAAAAAGGAATGCTCAGCCAGTACTGTCTGTCACCTGAATTCCTAAGGGTGTTGCATTCCTTAGCAGCACTTGCTCAGAAAGGTGAGAAATTCTTTTGTCTGAAAACTTGAAAGGAGACAGCAGCTGATGCTGCAGCAGCAGCCACTGCAGCAAAACAGGAACAGCCATGTGGATCCCTGTCTTACTATGGTGGAACCAGAGCAGTACATACAGGACAGCACATAGCACGAGACTGGCACAGCTTTCTAGTGGCAGGATATATCCTACAGCTGAAAAATTATTAGGATTAGAGCAAGATGTGAAATTAAAGTCAGCTATTCCAGAATAACATGTAGAGACACGCCCTCTAATCTTTGCAATCAAATGCAAAGACCAAGGTCTAATTTTGGATTATTCTTAATCAGTTAAGCTGGCATAGCCCCATTCTTTCATCCAATGCCACCTGAGGCAGAGGGGTAGGGGGGAAGGAAGCCATTAGCTCTGTTAAGGTATTCAGGCTCAATATAAAAATCACCAGTGTCTTTAAAACGTTCTCTTCTTGGATAATCCCAGACAGCACCATCCCAGAATGGTTATACTCCAACATATTTCAGTATTTTGTGAGAGAGGAAAAGGGTGTAGATTGTCCTCCTTTTGGCTGTTCGCCCATACACCATTATTTAAAGGAAGAGATGGTATGTAAATGGCTTGCTTAATAATGCTCTGAAGGACACAGGTCACAAGCCACTTGGTGGCACTCTACCTATATAAACTTTTTTTGTCACTAGGTAGACTGACAAACAGTAGAACATCCACCTCAGGCTTGAGTTCTCCATCCCAGTCTCTTCCCCTTTTTGTAGAAGCCTACATGGACTGCAGGAAGCATCACTAGTTTAAAACTTAGTCAAAGCAAGCAGGGCATGCTCTGTAAGCCTCTTTCTCTTGTGCCTGTTACAAAATTCAGCCATCATGCAATATCATCCTAGGATTAAAGCAAGACGCTTTTAATTGAGCATCTTATAATTGCTGGAAGACAATGTAATATTTACTCAGCTGCATAGTGAGAACCCTGAATTCAACCCTGCCTATCACAGCAGGAATACTCAGTCTCAGTCAAGTACCCAGACCCCCCTTTCTGGGAGGAGAGTATTCGCCTGAACTCAGAATACTCAAAGAATAGGTACATACCTTTACTTTTCCAGTCTGATTTTGCTTTGTGCTGTTACCATAATAAAATGACACTCCATGTCCATGTATGATAAACATAACTTTTCAAAATGTTAAAGGGATTTATTGCCATTTGGAACATGTTTATTGTTCAAAAACACTGCACCGAAATAAAATCCATCACATACATTCTTTGTCATTTTTACATCATTGTAACTTTCAGGCAGGTCATGAAGTCAAAAGCAGCTGAAAGGCACCTTGTGTCCTTCAGATCTTCAACTCCAAGATTTTGTGTATACAAGGATTACATACATCTAGAACAACTCAAACAGTAGAGAAAAAAAATCCATTTAGAACTTCTTTAAGAACAGTATTAGACTGTTGCCTTCCTTCATTCAGTGCTATGCTTTTGCTTTTCCAAGTCTTCTTTAAATAATGTGCGACTTAAAAATGTATGTTAAGGAAGTCTCTTTACTGAGACAAGGCATGCAGTAAGGGAAGAGGGATAGCTGGTCACTTCCAGGCTGCCCATCTACGCATTTGTTCTTGTAGATTAGCAAGCCACTGCTTAAGTTCAAAGGAGACAGAATAGGAATGAATGCACCCAAGTTAAATGGCTTTTAAGAATATGTTAATACATGGAACAGAGATACCACCTACAGTTCTGTTCACCAATCTCTGTTCATATGGATTTGAAAATAAGTTTTGTCAAACCATCACAGGCCACTTTTGAAGACGGTTAGATAAAAAAGTTGGTTTTCAAATATTGCTTGTTATTTGGATGACTAACTTCATTAAAAGGGTAGTTGTTAAGGACCTGTAAGGCAGCAAGACTTCAAATGCAATGGTTTACATTGCTGAAGAGTACTTTTTAAAAGGCAAGATTAAAAAAAAAAAAAAGTAGAATTCTTGGTGGGATCATATCCAGAATAGGTGTTTCTACTTTACCCCCATCCTAACTGTCACAGCAACTGTAGATGGCAAGTCTTCCTTGGTTGTAATTCAGGATGAACACATTCCCTGGCTTATTTTCAAGTTAGATATTTAGTTCTTTTTCTCCATCCTGCCAAGAGAAGAACAGCTTTTATAAGAGTGAGTACCGAACTTCTATTGCTATAAGAATCTGGACTTATTATTACAGCTTTAGGAATGAAGGACATTTGGCCAGTTATTTATGCAAAGGCAGATCCACTTGCAGCTTTGCTCAGTCTCAATTTATAGTTCAGGAGGCTTCATCCTCCCGTTGCTCCACGTAGATTTCTTGGAGCAGAATTCAGGAAAGCCGTAATCCTGACTCATGGGGATTACCTAGGGCAGCATCTGCACTACTGGCTACACAACAAATTTGAGACTGCTTGCAATCTGTTCCCTGATCATGCTCAGTTGGATCTAAATCATATATAGAACAGTCAGCTCAGTGAGATTTTGTGTGATTTCTTTTTCAGACATACAACCCCTTCACAGTTTCATAGATGTTTCCATATTACAAACTGCTGATGTAGTATGTTAATTAGTCTACATGAGTCCATGAAACAAACGGCAGTTTGCACTACAGTTAAAAGCTACTAACAGTATTCCAAGAATCAGTTTATGACTTCCCCTTTTTCAAGTGTGACTTGCCTGTATTTGATCAGTCGTCCTCCTTGAATAAGTTGTGCAACTTCATTAGTCAAGTGGCATGCAAAAAGCAGCCAGTTCCTCGGCTGCACTTTGTAGGCAAATCTCATGAAAGTCAAGGAGTAACAACACAGTGCTGCAAAACATGACAGATATCATTAGTAGATTAGTTTTTAATATCTGCATTTTATTGAAGCATAATTTTCATACTAGTGGAATGCTTCTCACTGCTTTTGAACTTTCCAATGCAGGAAAACAGAACAGTGCTCAGTTTTGCTACACAAGAAATTCTACAGGGCTGCAGCTTTCCACAAAAAACTCCCTTTCCTCATCCTGTGATGCAACTGAAGCCTTTTCAGTTTATGACCTAAGCTGTCTCAGCCAGAGAATAAGATTTAATCTCAATGAGAGATGAGCCTATCCTATACAATTATTCTGAGGATTTGTAGGACAGACTATTTTTAAAAATACTAATTACGTAAATACAGTTTTTGCTGGGAACATTCTAAAATAGTCTTTAAGAGAAGGAGGTTTCCATCCCCAAGAAATCATGAACATTCAGAAGCATAAAGCTTTGTTACCTGTTTTCCAGGAAGACGAGAAACAATTTCTATCTACTCTGCTATCATAACTGTGTTTAAACACAGCAAATCACAACTCAAGTTGTCACTAGTTTTGTGAAGCTCTGACAGACTTCAAGAAAAAAAATAAAAAAAAATCAGGAAATGAACTGTTCAAGGAAAACAGCCTTTTTTAGAAGTACAGAACCTAGAAGACTGAAAAGAATAAATATTCGCATGCACCACCTTATATATAGTTGTAAAAATGAAAAAAAAAAAAGTGTCTCAACTTTGCTGAGCTGGGTAGTTGCCACCAAAACACTATTTGCAAAACAGTTTCACTATACCAGGAACTATTTGAACTAGTCTTCCATCCTGATGAAGCAGATTAAGACACTGAATTTCTCTAAGCAGAGCCTAGTGAGCATGAGGCTCTAAATTTCCTTAACCCAAAGGTATTTTTCTTTGGTAAGAAGAATTACTCAGAATTAATAACTGAGTTAAGAGACATCATACCAAATTTAAGCAAATGAATTAAAGCGATCAGATTTGTGATCCTAGAGAAGTATCTGAATAATAAAATACAGGAGACAGACACCTAGGCAAAAACTACATGTGTTCAAAAAGGTGGAAAAATATTGCTTACGCATTAAAAAAGAATCTCTCACACTTTTCCACTAAGAGTCACAGAACTCTCTCATGGCTAACTGCTTTGCAAGGAGTTAACCTCCCCCAGCTGCTTTTTGCATCCTACAGACCAATGGCATTACCATTTCTTTACTTGTCAGTGTTGGTATTTAAGTCTCACAAGGTATCATGTTCTTGATACCAAAGCATAAAGTCGTGTGAAGAGATGCATTCTGAACCAGTGCATGACATGGTAGAAGATACCAAAGAATTACGCTTTAGGAGTGAGTCTTGTTACCAAAACTGCTAAGACTCAAGACTGCTTTCCTCTCCCCAAATTGCTGGCAATCCCTCTTAAAGAGAGCTTTACAACTTTTCAGTATCTCTTTTTTTTTTTAAGGGGCCTCTGACATTATATAGCAAGGTCTGGTATCTGTATCTGCTTTGATCAGAAGTTTGCAAGCAACTAATAACATATCACTGCTCAAAGGTCTTACCAAATGTCATTCGGCCACTAATGATTTCTGGAGATTTCTTCATGTCATTAATAGCAGCAACAGGAAGTCCCCAGTTGGCAACTGGCCCCCAAAAGTGCTATAAAGAAGGAAAAGGAAAATAAAATTACATAGAAACACACACCTCCTGCAGTATTCTTATACTTAATAGTGTAGTTAATTCTTACAGTTCTTCCTTAGCCACACAAAGCTTCAGAGGACAGGGTTAAGGGTAAAATTCCAAGGTAAAACAGGGACTACTTTTGATGTAATGGAGACAACTAAACCCTTCTTTTAGCAGGATCTAGTCTTCAGGAGAGAAGGATAGGGAACCCACTCTGAATCTTCTTGCACACTGGAAAGGAACTATTGCAACGCTACTGAAATGCAATTTAGTTTAATTATACCTCAGTCATCATTAAGCAATCTGTCAGTATAGTCATATAATCTCAGATTTACAGCTCACTTCTATGCAGGGAATTAGCATTCATCTCTTTCAAATAAGGGTCCTCAAAAATGTAATGAAAACCCAAGGACTTGCTGAAGTGAAGAACTGGAACTGTTTTCATGTTATGCTGAGAAGGAAAAGATAGCTGCTGAGCATGTCCTCAAAGTGCTTATGCCATTTCTTTGGAAGAACAGCACCATGCAACTGAATCAAATTGTTATCTAGAGCTTCATCTGTGATTGCTGAAACAACTTAGCGACTACCTAAAGTCAGTAATATAAGTAATGACAGATGTAAGAAGAGGCCAGCTAAGGACAGCTGTGTACAGACATAGAAAGACAGAGCCAAGAACTGCAAATAATCAACTCAGAAAAACTGACGAGCTCAATTTGACAGGTATTGCCTAAGACTCTAAACTCCACGGCAGGAGTGTTGCAACTAGATCTCTGAGGTCCCTTCCAACTCTAACCAGTCTATGATTCTATGCAACTGAGAAAAAAAAGTGTCATAAATCTAATTTCCACTACTGCTGTGAGTAATAAGGTTTCAGTAGAATTCTTTCCACAGAAGATGCATTCAGTACTTGCATCAGTTTCCTCTAATGGAGAACTAAAAAGATGCTTAAAAGTAACTAGGCTAGATGCAGCAGAAGAGATGCACCTTGCAAGAAAAAGCTTTGCAGGTACCAACTATACCCATTCTTTTCTAATTGTAACACTGCTGATACTACAATAATTTGGAGATTTTCAGGGGATATTTAAGTTTCTCGTAATTTTAATTCCATGTTACTCTTGCCAGTCTGGATACCAGCTTGTAACACTGCAGTAAGATTAAAAGCCACACCTCTTTCCTGCAGATCGGGTTGCAACACATGAAACAAACTCAATTTTATACTTGTTTTAGTAAAGTTCTACATGTTATTTTGATTGGTTAACCATAGTGCAATATGAAAAACAATGCAGTATTTCTGCAAGCGTCTACAGAACGTGCATTGGTCAAAACTCAGATTTATAATAAGAATATTTTGAAGAGTGCAATAAATTCATTTACTAAATTCCTACTGATGGAAAAACTGACATCTCTAATGGTTAAAGTCTTTCAAGCACATGAGAGAGAACATGGCATAACTGAGAAGAGTTGCATGGCTACGTGGTATTTACCCTGTGCAGCTATAGTTAGACAATGGAAAGAAATATACCTATAATACCACTTGCACAGAAGATATGTTGCGAGACAACAAGAACATCCCCAGGAACTGAAGTGAGCAGTGCACAGGATATTGTTTCAGAAGCTTTAATATAGGTATTGAAACAGTTTGAAAAAGTAACACAGGGTCCAGAAACAACCATATAGTCTCATAATCATGATCACGTGCACAGTAAGACAGCAAGACAACTTGTGTTCGTGTAACAACATGAAAGCAGACTGCAAAAGGTAACTGGACAGGCAGTACAAGTACATGATAGGGTTTTTACAGTCATTTCTGGAGTCTCGTTCAAACAATTGCAGTTTCAGAAAAAGAAATCTTTAAGGCTCTAAATAAGTTGATTTTTTTGAATCTATGAAACAATTATATCTTTGAGCGTCTTAGTGGTGACTTCTGTTTTGAAAGGTAAATCAATCTGGCCTTTTTACTTAATTCAGCTGCCATTAGAATATAAACAAATAACATACTATAGGCTACGGACCACTTTAAACTCAGGCTGCACAAGCTGAAGAATCATCAGTTCACACCCCAGCAGCACTGCACCAGTAACTTTCCTCTGCTGAACAGGGAGGTAAATTTGGAACCTTCCCACTTGAGATGGTTATCCAGCTTTAAGTGCCTCCAGGCAGGCAACCTTTTGAAGTTTCCACACACAAGAACTAAACTACACCTATACAGTTTGTCTTTTGGAAAAGCAAGTCTTCCATAACATTATGATTCACAGCATAACAGTCATAAAATTTCCACTCCCAGTTTCAGAAGCAAATTGCAGGGCTGTAAAGAAAAGTTTGTAGTGAGAGTTTTACCATTTATTATCTGAACTAAAGCTAGTTAAAAATAAGCCAGATAGTTCAGTTACATATCAGTATTGTTGCTATGAACAAGAACTGTTCCAGATTAATCTGATCTCCTTAGCAAAGGGTACAGGAGAAAAAAAAATGCAGCCCCTTTAATTCTGTGGCGATTACTTTAGCAAACATTCTGAAGGACCTAAAGCTTGGTCACCTTAACCTCAGACGCATAAATAAATATTACTACACATCACTCCTGGAGGCTCGCAGTATGCTTGTCAGGTGCGGGCAAGGTCATAACAGTGCTGATGCAAAAAGAAAGCAAGTTACTGAAGTCAGGGAAAAAATTAAGCCCCTCTCCCTTTTCTTACCGTACTGTTCAAGTGGGCCATCATTGTTTTCCATTCAAAAAGCCACATGAAAAAAAGAGAAAACAACATTAGTTTATTTCATAATTGACATCAAGTGCACCACAAAGAGAAGATACATAAAAGTCAGGAAATCGCTGTGGCATTAACCTTGATTAATGTAACAGTATTAAAAGTCCTACTTCCCTCAAAAGCTGTCACTGTGATAAGTGTTTGCTGCTCATGTACCATTTTCCTAACAAGATAAAACTCTATTATGGTCTGTGGAAGACATTCATTCCCTGTAGATTTCAAAGCATCCAAGATCCCACTCCAACTAGTTTAAGAGAACGCCAAAATCCATCAAGGTTTGCCCATGACAAAGCTAAACAGCTACCATTCCTCTGTGAGGGCTTTGAAGAAGTCACCTGGAATTCTTTGTGTACCCACACAAGTAGGTCAGACTAAATTATGCCAGTGATCTTACTGTCACTAAGCTTAGGCCAACTGTGGCTGTACCAAACAGGAGCTATAAAACATCTTCAATGATCCAATGTGCAATTACCCTCCAGTCATGTATGGGGCTCATTAGAGTGATCATATAGTTATCAATTTTATTTATGTAAACTTGATGATCCATGCATGAAACTTAGACCACAACACTTATTTAAGATTATTTGCTACTGCACCTTTTAAACTGCTTCAGAACTTTTAAACCATTCTCTTTCTAGTGAAGGCACTGGTAGAACTACATTCTGAATTACAAGAAGCCAGCTACTAATAGAAGGTCTATTGCTGACTGATTGCTGCTCACCTACTACTGCCCCAAGCTGCAGAGCTTTTCTGAGCAGTCTCTTCCCTCACACTGATTTTCATCTTCTTAGATCACCATATGACCATGTGGCAATGGAACAGGCAGCTCTACACAGGAAATCACACTGGATGTGAAACTCTTTGAGTTGGTTTTTTTTTTTAAACAAGCTGCAGGTTGGTTCAAGATGCTTTGTTAGGGTGGGTGTCCTTGAGTAGTCTAACTACTTTTTTTCCTTACTAAGTGAAGTGCAGTAGTAATTAATTGAAGTTGACAAGACAAGTACACACTTCAACTTTTTCATAAAACTTTAAGTTCAAATATGGCCTAGTGTTTTTTGTGCCAACAGAAGCCAGCCTTCACTTTTGAAGTAGAAGCTGTTTTCAGGCAGGTGAAAGCCTAAAATAGAATCAGGCTGCTGCTATTTTAACACAGCAGGCAGCTCTGGCTAAGGTCTTGCAACGCTGTCCTCACAACCATGTCAGAATGGAACAATAAGAACTTTTTTGTAGTTTTAGAGACTTTAATGTAGGTATTTAAATAGTTCTAACAATAAGAGAACCTTAAATATAGAAATAATTATATAATAAACACATTAGATATTTTATATAAAATGATCTATAAACAGTATAATAAATCAAATGGAAAGATACATAAAAATAAAGCCTCTAAGGCAAACCAGAACAGAACTCCTAGAAAAAGGTAGATCAAGGTCACACAGAGTCTTCCAGAAACAGGCATCCAGCTCCAAAGTTCTGCAGCCAACAGAGCTGCAGCAAATGCACCATATCTAATACCACAGCAAGTACATGTGTCTGTTCCTGATGTGACACCTCTCCAAATCAGGAGTTTCCAAGAACTATATTCAATCCCTTGACAAAGGGAACACTTTGTACTTAAGTTTCCAGAACTGCAAATAACAGTTGTTGGATTTAGTCACTTAATTTCTGTGTAAGTAACTAGATATTGCAGGAGGAACCATGAGCTGATCAATACCCTTTTTCCACTACAATCCAACCCAAGAAAGGCTACATTGGAAAAGATTTATTTCTCCAAAATTTTCACACTTTCACCATACTGGCAATGAGTATATTAATAGGCCAAAGACCATCCTGCAAACATAGATGAACTGTCACTACTCATTTCCCCTGAGTGCCATCCCATAAGTGGAAAGAGTATTATCCCGCTGGAAGAGGCAGGCTGCTCAGTTCATTGCGCACATAACACGATGACAGCAGGCACCATGCCCTTCAGTTTCTAGCACAGACTGCTAAAGGACACTTTTTTTTTGGTCCTTGTATTTAAAGATTTACTAATGAGGAGAATTAAAGATCAGCTAGTTGTAGTTACACTACTGATATTACCTCTTGAAGTTCATTTCAGTTAAAAGAAAGGTCCTAGACGGCTCATGTCAACACAAGTGCTCAAGCTTTACAAGGAATGAGCTATTTATATCAAAGCCGTCTATATCAACAGTCACCATACTTGCATTACTGCTGAGTCATCAGGAAGAGACATTTCAGAAGTGCCCCCAAAGGTGGCATTCTCCATGCTTGTTTTCCAAGAAGTCCCAAAATCTTTTGGTAATAGAAATTCCTTACATGACTAAACTGATTTAGGCTTGTACCAATTAAGATGCCAGAGTCTGTCTATAGTGGCCTATAGGTTTTCTCTCGCAAAAGAATAAAGCTATTTTACCAGATGCTTTCCAGAAAATATGGTTTTACAATATCCAGGATATAAAGTAAGGGGACTCAGCTGCCTACTATTAGTGATTTACATGATACAACTTCAGTGATAACTGACATTATTAGAATCTACTGAAAAAAAAAGTGCAACTTCAAGTTCACAATGTATAGAGCTATCAAGCTTTCATATGCTAAGAAGCTAGTTTTAAGTTAACACTGCTGCTTTTTACAAGAAGCAGGAAAAGTCTACCTACAACTTACATTCTTACTATGCTTACTTCAAAACATTGAGACACAGTTAGGGAACATCTACACTTACATGATTTATAGTTATTCAGATGCCTATTAATCACCACTTGAGAGAAGCCAGATGTGAAATTGGCAAAACACCTAATCATTAATGACAGTTTAAAAAGTAATTTATCCTGTTTCTTTGTGCAAGATCCAAAAGCTAATCCGTGACATAACGCAATTCTAATGCCAGATAAATCTACCTGAGAAAAGCAGCATACATTCATTACACTCACTTTCATGTTTTCAAGTTATGAAGCTGAAAATTAAGCTACTTATTCTGATAAGTGTCTGGAAGTTTTGACTGCCCAGAGCCATAATAAAGGTACACTCAATTCCACTGCTTTGGGGTAAATTTAGTTTATTCTACTTTGCATCAAGCGATTTAAAACACAGCACTGGTATCACAAACACCTCAACTCATCACTTCCCACAAACAAGTTTTACACTTACAAAGCCTTGCTTCACTGCAGTAATTAGGTGCTGATTTCTAGAACAGATACCAGCCTCTGAGCTTTGAGGAAATTCTTGTTCTGCAAAAGTAAGAAGGGAATCTTCTTCAGCCCAGAGCCCTGAAGTCTGGAGGAGAAAGAGCCTTCATGAAGGAATGAAAAGAGATACAGCTCTGAAGTATACACAGTCTATTTCTCCTACAGAGAAGACAAACTACAGTCTAGCAACTGCTAACCTAAATTTTAAACTCAACATAAAGCAAACAACTTAGAGACTAGTCTCCTAGTAAGCAAGAAACAAAGCTGAAAGGCCATGCCAGATGAAGGAACTAACTTCAACCCTTTATGACACACCCAGTAACAGAAGTATAAATAAGCAGGTGTCTTCGTACATAAGGCAGAACTCATCCCACAAAGCAAGAACCCTGTGGAATGCTTTTAGATGGCTTGTTTCAAGATTAGAATTGGGATGAAATGCAGCAGACAAGGTTTACTTCAGCTACCTTTTCAGCCTTTAGCAAGGAAAGAGGTACTTCCAGCAAGTAACTGTGGTGGTGTTAGGAAGCAGCTGTTATCTCCCCTGGTTTTCTGATCATTTTTCTAGTGAAGACACAGACTGGTGTTTTACTGGCATTTTATATGCTTCACACAAATTCTATCACAGTTAACTAAAGATTAACATTGAAATGCATCTTTAAAACTTACACAGTAACTTCAAGACTTCCAAAAGGAATCCACGTAGATGCCTACTCTGACTTGTTTTGTTTCAAAGATACTCTCTTCCTTCTCCTATTTTACTCATCCCTTTGCCCCATTGTTTCTGTGGAACTTGATTTTGCAAGTGTCAAATAAACCCTTCTGCTTACTGAGCCTTTATATTACAATCCCTCTTCTACACACCCTTACAACACCTCCTGTTACTTTAACCAAGACTGTTTCTCAGATAAAGAGATGTCTTCCTACGTGCTTGCTCAACATCAAACATCAGGTGCAATGGATGTAGGTAGAACAGCAAGCAACAACTACAGCGAAAAGCTGTTCAACCACCTTCTTCTACTAACAGAATAGCCCGTTTTCATTTGTTTAGTTTCATCAAACAGCTTGTCAGCCAAGAAGCCTCCAGCCTGCCTACTTGGGACAGTGCCTGTACAGCAGCTTTAACCAGATGTAGGCAGGTATGCCGCAATCGGATCTTTAAGACATTCTCATGTCTTCAGCTCAAGGTGCCATCCCCTGGCCACAGCACACAACCCGAAGCTTGACAAAAGTACTGCGGTGTCTGGACTGACACCACATCCCCATGGAAGTGAGGCTTTAACGAGCCTCTGGAAGGAAGATAGAAAAAAAAAAAGGTAGCGATTTAAAAATCTCTGAGGAGGTGCAAGCAAGCAGGCTTAAGGCGGCACCTGTTAAGAAGCAGCTCCCTACCGCCCACAACCGAGCAAAGCCCTCTCTGCCCTTGCTGCGAGGCCTCTGCCCCCGCCGCCCCCTCCGCCCGGGGCTGCCGCCGCCGGCAGAAGCAAGGTCACCCCGCCCTGGAGGACACAGCAGGGCTCCCAGCCGCGCCTCTTCGCTTTCAAGGTCAAGCCGGGTCCCCCGAGCCTGGGGCGGGGTGGGGCGGCCGGGAGACGGACAGTCGGGGCGGGTAGCCTCCGCAGCCCCTGCGGGACGAGCTGCCGGCGCTGCGGGGCC
>VXBW01007109.1:182396-199129 GCA_013400375.1 Thinocorus orbignyianus
TCGGGTGGTGCGTGTTGGGGGCGGTGGCGGGGCTGGGTGAGGGGGCCTTGAGGGGAGCGTGGGTTCTGAGGGGAGAGGGGGCTGTGAGGGAAGAGGGGCTTCTGGGGTGAGAGGGCTCTGAGGGAAGAGGGCACTCTGATGAGAGAAGGAACACTGAGGGGTGAGGGGGCTCTGGGGGGTGTCGAAACGTGGTGAGGGGTTCGCGGCCGGAGACCCCTGAGGGTTGTCCCCGCCCCGCCTCGGGCCCAGATCCTGCTGAGGGCCGGTAACGAGCTCGGTTTTGCGTCCCCGAGGGCCGGTCGAGAGCAGGGCCGGCGGGGGAGGAGGCGGCCCTGGCGGCAGGCTGGCTCCTGGTGCCGGGCTGGCTGCCTTCACCGGAGCCCTCGGGAGGCGAAGGGACGGGTCTCCATTGCCACCGTCACCGCGGCGGCTGAGGTGACTGAAGAGGCAAAACTGGTGCACGGCAGTGGCACATGAAGCAGGATGGAAGTGAGAGGCTCAGTAATTGTTTCGGTGATTTTTAAAAATCGGAGGTTTTAAGAGCCCAATTTATGGACTTCGAATTTTTGGAGGTGGGAGTACAGGGTTATGGCAGAACACTGCACAGTTCAGCCTTTCCCTCTGTGCCTGGGCTGGTCTGAGATGGCATTTCTCCCTAGCACTTTCTGTTTCATGCCTGAGCAGAGGTTACTTACTTAGAAGGGAAGATAAACTCTAACCCTGCTAATACCATCTCCATAAAATTCAAGCAGATAAACAAATACACATACGTGAGCGACTTCTTTTATCTTTGCTCAGTGCACTGGAGATAGTGAAAATGGATGTTTATCTCTGCTTTCCAAAGACTTGCAGCCTCAGTTTTTACAGCCTAGAACTGGGCTGAGGGTGCTACCTGGGGCATACCTGTGCTCTGCAAGAAGCCATAGAAGCCGCAGCTGCTTTGGTCCTTCTGCTTACCTCCTCTTCCCTGCAGGATCTCAGGAAAAAACCCCAAACAAACAAACAAGAAAAAAGTAAAAGAGCCCTACACCCTCTTGTCCTGATTGCTTGCTTGGAGAGCAGCAGGTTTCAGGAAAAGCGTTGGTTATATACATGCTCACCTTTTTCTATATCTGCACCGTATGATTTGACACCCCACAACCATCCCTGGCTTTACTGTGTGGGAGAGTTTTAATCCCTTGGTGTACTGCATTATGAAAGCCCAAAATGTAGCCCAACATACTTCTGCGGATGATTTAGACTCATTTAAAATCAGCAATGCAAATCTGAACAGGGTCTCAAAGAATCATTTATTCCAGTTGTTCCAACTTGCGTCAACAGAAGGAAGATTGATGGAAATCAATTCTATATGTTCAAACAAAATCTCACATAGTGGGATTCCAAGTATCTTGTATGACCGGGCTCAGTCATTAACATTACAGCTTCACCTGAAAATATACCCTTACTTTCCTTTACTGCATATTCATACATTTTTTTCTTTATGTATGAAGAAGCAAAGTAATCTGTCTGCGTTGGAAGGTGTTGTTCTTTAGTCTTTCTTCCTGGAGTGAACCAGTTCTTTCAACCTTTTCTTACAGGCTGTGCCTTTTAAATCTTTTAAGCTTTTGCCTTCTCCATTTTTGTTTACAGCTTTCTTAAGGCATCGCTTCAACAAGGGTCGTCATGGCTGTCAAAGCCTTTCCAGCAGTGCAGTGCCCTTATCTCATTTTGAGAGTATCCCACTGTTTTTAAAGTAGTTAATCAAAAAATCATTAACTAGAAATGTGCCCAGAAGAAACCAGTCCCACATGACAGGTTCTACCAGTTACACAACAAAAGCAGCTAGCAAGGATCAGAGGTTTGCTTTTGCTGCAGTTCTGTATGTATTTATAGTGGTTTTATTTGCATATTCTTTTTTAGGCTTCTTGTAAGGATATCGAAAGCCGTACTAAAGATCTTCTTAATTTACCACGTTCACAACTTCCCTTTTACCACCTAAGCCGGTTCAATAGAGAAATTTGGATTTGACATGAGTTGCTCTTGACATGTCCACGTTAGATGTGCTTTTAAGCATGTTGTTCTCTGAGTGAACATTAACTGATTGTTAAATAACTTAGTCTTGCATTTTTTTCGGATACCAGAATTACACCATTTGACTTACATTTTTTTGGCTTGTTGTTAACCCTTTCTCTTCAGACACGTGTTCTTTTCCAGTACTGGACTGCCTGGTCTTCTCCATGACCTGTAGGATAATCACTGATGATCTCAAATTGCTTCTGCTAGGGCCTGGTGAACCTCAGAGCAAGTTTCATGTCCTGCCACACGTTGTTTCTAAAAGTATTTCACCTCCTTTTTCCTGGTCTGAACTATGCTTCTGTCCATTTTTCACACGGAACTTAGAGCTATTTTGAGTTTTTGTTACCATACATCTGCCTTACCTGTTACGAGCTCTTTCTGCACTATTTAATGACTGCACTTTCCTTTGCCTTATTTTAATTTTCTAATGCTTTTCTCGAACTTCTCTAGTTGTCCATTATGTCCCATGATAGTTGAAACTGATTTCATGCCTTAACCCTTCTGATTCTGTTATCTGCAGGCCGATACCATTTCTTTGTTTTCATCTGTTCATATGTCCTTTTGTCTATTTACTGTATGTTCCCTTTTGATTTTTAGATCGTTCAGACATAAGCCAAGCTGTGTGTGTCTGAGGATGGCTTCTATGTTTCTTCCAGTCAGAACAGGCAATTGTAGCTGGTTTGGTTTTCAAACAGACAGATCCCCTGCAATCGTTTATCCCTTAGATTATCTTCACAAAACCCCTAACTGCCATTTCCTGGAATGTCTTCCTGGAATTCCTGTTGCTTTCATTTGTTTCTGGTTGGCCTTGTACTTCTGACCTCTGCAAGGAGATCCTTCTGAAGCTTATTAGACTGACTAGTTATTCTCCTTGTTTTCCCTCAGCCTTTGGCCAGCTCACTACTTTTTTAACTGACTTACTGACTTTTGTTACTGATCATCTTTACTTTAAACTCTTCCTCAGTAGATTAGTGGATTCCCTTCCCTCTTTTTAGCAGATAGACTCTGGGGTTGCCCAGCAGTTACTCCACATGGGACACTCTCTAATGAGAGGATTTCTGTAAACGCCATTCCTGCAGCTCATCAACCTTTGCTGCCAGCACACATCTGTGCAATCCTGAACAGCTGTCTGCAGCTGCAGGGATGGAGCAGAGCGTCCCTGTCTCTTAATTCCTTGGTTCTACAAATTTTCAGTGCTAGCACACCTAGCACTGGCATTTTTGTCCACAAGGACACATACATAAAGTAGCCAGGGGTGGGTGAGACTTAGTAATTTTTTGCAGTATAGAATCATAGAATGGTGAGAGTTGGAAGGGACCTTAAAGATCTTCAAGTTCCAACCCCCCTGCCATGGGCCCGGACACCTCCCACCAGAGCAGGTTGCTCACAGCCCCATCCAACCTAGCCTTGAACCCCTCCAGGGATGGGGCATCAACAACTTCTCTGGGCAACCTGTTCCAGTGCCTCACCACCCTCATAGGAAAGAATTGGGGTTGGAACTCAAATCTTTAAGGTCCCTTCCAACTGTAACCATTCTGTGATTCTATGATATTAGTCCTAAAAGATGTATCTCACATAACGATTAACAAGCATCTGCAGGGGAAAATAATGGTACCTTTTCCCAGCTGTGAAAAGAAATGCAGGAAAACATTATTTGGCGTATTGCGTGACAGACAGGGGAACAACAATTAAACAAGCTGTTCAAAAACCTCTAACTTCAGGACTCAAGTAGTTATTATTTCCTTGCTGGGGTAGCTCCAAAGTTGCAGAAAAATGTGAAGAAACGATGTATTGCTTGGACAGTTTTCTTAGACCATGTAATGAACCTGTTCATTAAAGTGGGCACAAATCATCTGGCAGGTAGACAGGAAGATTGACAAGAGCCATCGACTATGACACTTAATCAGCCTGCGATGTCATAAGGAGCCAAGTGAGAGCACAGCTGGATGTGGCACTTGCATTTATCTTTGCATCTTTGAGTACAGACACATTACCCCTATGAGCTGGTACGACGCTTGAGGAGTTCTATTCCCTGTGGAGCATACGGCCATAAGTAGGTAGACTGAACATTTGAGAATGCTAAATCAGAAATCTGATGCCTTGTATAAATAATGAATAATCTCTGTAAAATGCATGGTCCCCTCTGACACATTTGCAGAGACATCCTAGTAGAATTATTAATTTATTATTAGCCTAAAGAAAATTGAAATATATGCATAACAACTAAATCACTCTAGAAGGAGCTATACCTCATTTTAGGAAACATTTTCCAAAATGCAGAAATACCTTTCTCAGTGTTGAAAAGTACAGCAGTTGGTGGGACTGAACATGGAGCTGGCACACTATGGCACAAGATCAGCACATGTCATTTGGAAGATTAATAGTTTCTGTAAGACCTGATCAATTAGGGTATGGAACTAGAGGCATTTCGTCATCTGTTGCTCTCAGTAGGATCTGGAGTAAGATCAAGTATCAAAATAAAAACATTTGTTTCCAGCTGAGGACCTGCAAATAAGACAACAGTGTAATAGTTACAGAAACACAAGGAAAAGATAGACCATGCTCTGTTAGTGGCCAAAGGAACACTGTGATGTAGGAATTAGAATGCACCAAGTCAATAAGTGAAAAGTAAAATAGAAGCAAAATGAATCTGGAAAAAACCCACAGATTACTAAGACATAAGTATTGGCAAATAAGCAGCTGCTGGGATTAACAGTTCCTGCTGGAAGGCAAGCAACAGCTGGGTAGCAGGAACTGAAGCAAGGGGTGCTACCTATAACAAAGGAAAAAGAAAGTATTTTGTCAGTGTAGAAGGCAAGCTTTCCAGAAAATTGTTGCAATTATCACTGTTTTTCCCTGCCTTACATGCAGAAAGACCTGTCTGCCATGATTAGGTTACAGTCGAGCAGATCTGAACACCCGAAGGTTTTATTAGCATAGTTATTCCCGTTATTCTAAACTATATAGTTGGGAATCACACAAGCTCTGACTCTAACATGTTTTATATCATATGCACATAGAAAACAACTAGTCCTGTGCTGTGGAAAGCATATAACATCCGAAGCTGTATGGACAAGGGGAAGCAGAGCACAGCACTGGCAGAGTGGCAGCTGGGTTTGCAGTGAGGCTGTGCAAGTGCTTTTCCTCCATGGCTGGGAAGCAGCCTGGGTGACTTGGAGGCCACTGCTCAGGGGTGAAAGCAGCCGCCCACTGCTGGGCTGACTGCCAGCTTCAAACCCTGTTTGAGGGACGGGAGAAAAACAAAACCAACCCAAAACAAACAAACAAACCACCACAAACCAATATTTTCCCCTACTTAAGCTTACAGTACAGCTATTCTTAAAGGCAAGTTTTCTCCTGGGATTTTTTTTTTCCCCTAAAGGCCAAATGACTGAAGATGAAGGATGCACCCAGCACCTTCGTGTGTGTGGTGCAGCCAAGCCTTGGGGCAGCCCAGAATGTCTTTTGTGTGATGAGGTTGCTCTGAGTCCTCAGTTAGTCACACGTGATAAAACGGACAGCCAAAATTGCAGTTGAAATTACTCAAGCTAAATTCATGCTAAAATACGTGTAGGAGTGATGGCCATATCCACCTGTGTTTTACTATCATGAAGACTGAATTGATTTAGGTGGTGAGGCACTGGAACAGGTTGCCCAGGGAAGTTGTTGATGCCCCATCCCTGGAGTGTTCAAGGCCAGGCTGGATGGGGCTGTGAGCAACCTGCTCTAGGGAGAGGTGTCCCTGCCCATGGCAGGGGGGTTGGAACTTGATGGTCTTTAAGGTCCCTTCCAACTCTAACCATTCTATGATTCTATGATTTTAAGTGTTTTAAGATATTTTTGTGAAGCTCATCTCTACAGTTTACTTATTTAATAATGCTTCAAATGAGATAATTTTAGATTCTATTTTTAAATATAAACCTATATTCTTAGGGCTGTTTAGAATAAATCAGTTTTTTACAATATGGGAAAAGCATCCCATGAATGGGTTTATTCACAGATACAGCTTCCAGTTGGTTATGTAGATACAGGTGCTGGGCTGTGAGGGTATAGTTAGTACTATTTAAACCTTTACAAATGTATTTGTTTTTTAACTTATAAAATTCTCTTTTTGTAAGTAAAGAAATTATGATAATAAATGGTCATTTTTAAAAAATGATGTCCCTACATCCATGTGAGAGGAAGTACCAAATTGCTGTTTCTAGTCGCACACCACTGCGCTGCTGGTATCTCTGAAGCAATTGTTGATGATTACCTTGTGTTTGGGAAGGAAGGGATGAGGGCTGCTTGTTCAGTCAGGTGCACTCTGTACTTTATATTACTAAGTTGGGTCAACTGGGGTAAGAACTCTTCATGTAGCCTTGTAAAATTCTCCTCCTTCACTCAGTTAGGGAAATCTTATACTGTTAAATGACTTATAATCACTTCATCACTGTAATTACCATGTCCAGGGGAGCAGAGCAGAGGACAGGTAGTGCCCACTTGGCTGCACATCCTAAAACATGTCAAATTGGGCTGCAAAGCAGGGTTGGTTTCCTCACTGTGAAAAACCTGCCTTGGTGATGAATCCAATAAAAACCGTAGAAACAGTCTATTTGAAAAAAACCCACTACTTCCTTTTTCTGAGGAAGGTGTATCAATGATGTGGCATGAACCTCTCAAGTAAGATTTTGAGGAGATTTCCTTCCTTCATTACTGCCTTGCAAAGCATCTGCAGAAACACTTGCATTTCATGAGGAGAACTAGTCATGGCTTTTCTCCCAAGCTTTCTATGTCCTTCCAATAGTATTTTATCCAATAAAAATATCCCACAGGTTGTAAGGAACAGCCTAAACTCAGGATTCTGACTGATGGCAGAAAGTGAAGGGGTCAAAGTTGAGACACACTTTTAATTAATGACAGTCATTGGAGCTATGTAATCCTTTCCTGAGGACTCATGGGTCTTTACTGAACTGAATAAATATAAATTTAGTAGAACATGATAAAAATATAGGCTCTCAGTGTGTTACACCACTAATAAATCCACTTACCATATTTAAATCTGCTCTTTCCAGGTACCTTGGCTCTCCCCAGTCTAAGTAGCCCAAGTGGGGCTGGAGAACGGCCAGGAGTGGGGGACCATTCCCGTTAGAAAAGTACAACCCTGTGTTTCTCTTCTCTTCCAGCCCTTCCCCTGTTAAAGAACAAGTACCCTGACTACTGCCACTGGAAAACCTTGAACATAAATATTGGAAGGCTTGATTTAGGAAAAAAAGCAGGTTAGCATGCTTGAGCCAGAAAGGCATCATTATACCAGGGCTCACTTTGGGCTGCCCCGTCCCTGGAAATGTTGAAGGCCAGGCTGGATGGGGCTGTGAGCAACCTGCTCTAGTGAGAGGTGTCCCTGCCCATGGCAGCGGGGTTGGAACTGGATGATCTTTACGGTCCCTTCAAACTATAACCATTCTATGATTCTAATTACAGTATCATTGTGGTTTTAAATCCTCTTAAGTTAGGGTAATTTTTTTTTGCTTGATGGACTGAAATTTCTCTCACTCACTGGGGAACTGTGAGAGCAGGACAGTATCTAGGATGCCGCTAACTTATTAGAGGAAGCCAAAGGTTGTCTTTGATTGAATTGGTGATGCATATCCAGATAGGGACCCTGAAATCACCTTTGGCCTACTTCTTTAACAGGCTAGAAAAAAGGGGGGAAATTTCAGTAGAATACAGTGGATAAACAAACTGTGGGCATACAAGATGAGTAACTTGAAGATAAACATGTCAAAGTCCTTTCCAAAGCTACTGGGATCAAAGTGAAATAAACAATAGGTCCTGGTGGACTTCTGCAAGGCCATTCAGGACTCACTTAGATTTAGAAAAGGTCTAGCAGGAAAAAAAGTACTGATTCAAGTGTGTATACTTTTAAAAAAATAGACACGTGGATCCAAATGCGCACGTGCAAAAGTGAGGTGGGTGGTTGCAGAGAGCCTCCAAACTCTGTAGCGTGGGTCCTTATTCTGATCAGAAAGATACAAGATCTTGTGTCCCACAGATGTCTGAGGCCATCTTTTGTATGGGTACTGATCTTTCCAAAAACATTCTTATTAGGTGGTGATGCTGCAGCTTCGGTTCACAAGGACTATAATAAGACGCCTTGTTTTTTACACTGAGATCCTTATAAATTATTTTCGAGAGGCTGAACTCAAAAGCCATGCAATACGTAGATGCTGATCCTTGGCACCTGGAGTGGACTGCAGCAGCTGCCCTGCATGCCCGGCTTCACTGTGTGAAGCTAGAGCAGGAGCCAAACCTTTCACACTGAGCAGGAAGCTCAACGAAATCTAACCAAGAGGAAATTTTGGGCAAAGGAATGCCCTTATCTTGACACCACCCTGTGACTTCAGTGCTTCTGTCTGCTCAGCATCTCCCTCCCGGAGGCTGCGCAGCAGTAGATTTTTACAACTCGCTGACGGCAGATCCTTCTTCTCTGTGCTGCAGGAAACACTGGCTCCTTCTTCAGGCTGGTGTTGGTCAAACCCACACATCCCACCCTATAGGAGCGTGACACAAGCTTCCAGCTGTGTAGGCTATTAAAGGCCTTTTGGGCTACAGTGAGACTGTCACTCCGCAGCAGGGTACCCTGATGGGGGTGGCTGTGCCGCACTTCCATGCGGAGTGCCTGCTCTGCACATCTCTGCCACGTCCTGCTGCAGGGAGACTGCTCCAGCAACGTTTGTCACAGAGGCAGAACAACTCTGGCTAGGTGTCATCTCTAGTGTTTAGGACTGGTTAGGATTTTTTAGGACCTAGCAAAAATACTTCTGATGGAACTTGCTGACATTTACAATCTTGAAGCTTTGTGTGTAGGCGAGATGGAGTGGTGTTTTCCCTAGAGAAGCTCCATTTTTCACTGTCACTGTGCATTAATATGAATAGCTGCATTCATTATTGATTATTTACTTCCTTTCTTCCTTTCAATTTTTTTTTTTCCTTTTTTTTTTTTTTTTTCAGTACCCAAGATACTGTGATATCTTGTAGCCTGTCTATCTACCTACCTTGGGGGATATCTTACAGATGTGCAAAATCTGCATAAAGTCAGACATTTCACAAGTTATCACTCAGCTCCAGGCCTTGGAAATTTAAAATTCAAGGTTTTGTGGTCTAATTTTCACTCCTTTTAAACACTTTAATTCTAATTGGAGACCTTATAAAGATTAAAGCTACCTTTATCTCTTTATACTGGGAGGTTTTACTCATGTCTGACATTGATTTATCTAAGGCCCTCCTGTGGTTCACAGGATTAGTGCACTGCTAATGCTATTGTAACTTATTTTGGGTTTTAGGCAGTGAGTTTTTTACTTTTTTTTTTTTTTTATACTTTCTCGGGGGAGCACTATTTACCCAGTCTTGCTACAGTTTTTAACCACATTGCACCAATAGTGTGAAGCAGAGTGTTCTAAATTAACATTATAGATAGCTTCAGACTGAGGTTATTGCTGTTGACTGCATCACAGCGGAGGTATTCTTAACTTGAATTGCTATTAACAGTATAAAAACACACCAAGTTTAAAGGTCATGTTAATGTAAGACAAACAACTTCTGCACGTTTTGGTGGATGTGCTGGTATATAACTCCCCCTGGTTCAAATGCCAGCACTGTGTTTTTCCTCACAGGCTGTCTGATGGCAGAAGCCCATGGCAGGGGCCACTTGGAGACTTCCTGGAACTGAGAATTGTGCAAATTATGTGAATGTGTATGTTAGATATCTGCCATGAGCTTCACAGAAGGTTACTGTCATTCCTGGGCTTGAGAGACTAGTAACAAATTTGCACCCGAATCGCAGAATAAATAATGCTTACCTTTGCTCATCTGAACATGTACTTTTTTCATCTGGGCCGAAAGCGTGTGTACACCTCGGCTGTGTATTCCACTTCATTCCTGCCCATCTAAGCACACATCGAGGAGCATGTTTTTCATGCCTGGACAGAGTTTTTACCTGCATGTATTAGTCCATAGAGCCAATACAATGACCACAGCCCTGTAGCTGATGTGCATCTCCACTCAGAGTGTAACAGATCACAGCAGACTGGTGGATGAAGTGAGACCAGAAGTCCCAATAGCAAAAGATCAGCACTGTCAAGAGTGTGTAAAAGCTGACAGGTCATTGTTGTTACTTCTCTGAAGTGAAATGCAGATTGTTTCTGTTCTCTGTGTTTAAGGCTCCTTTGTAGCAGCTAATGCTCCTAAGGGATAAATTGTTTCTCTACCAACAGGTGAAATAAATTTAGGCCTCTAGGAATTCCTAAAGTCTCATATGCTTAAATCCAGCATGGTTACTGATGTTAGGGAATCTTCTCATCGCTGTGTCCAACTTAGTTGAGATGACTGTGGATAGCTGCAGTTAGTGAAGATTTATATCTGAAATCCACCCACTTGTCTAAGTCAAATGCTAAGGTAAAACAGACCTTGGTGCTGAAGCGGTCCTGGTGGAGAAGCAGCTAGCCTGAACGCGTAAGTAAAGCAATTAACTGATTATAACAGAGTTTACAATAGAGGGAAGAGCCCAGACAATAACGTGGCAACTGGAAAGTCTAGGTAAATGCACTGGAAATTGCTGACTTCATTTGCATGTCTTAGCAAGGAGACTACTGCTAAAATTGAAGCCTGCTTTCATCTGTAGGGAAAGTGTGAGGCTTTTCGACTGTGGCTATTCCTACCAGTGACCACAGAACCTGAAGGACAGGAAGAGTCAATTAGGTAGGAGCGTGCCAAGCAGAAGAAACAACTCAGAAAAACCACAGACCGTGACTCATCAGCCTTTTTATAAACTAATTTCCCCAAAAAAGAATGGAATTGAGCTCAGGCCAGCTTTGGTTGTTTAGAAAACAGTGAGAGTTACCACAATACCTCTTCAGTCCCTCTGGATGAATGGACAGAGATCCCCTTCTTCCGTCTTGCAACCAGAGAGTGGAAGAACAGCATCTTTAGTAGCCAGTGCACTGAAAAGTTTTCTATGGTTAACCCGACTAGCTGGGCACAGCCTAAAATCCTTGTCTTTACCTCTTCTTCATAACTTCTAATGCAAAATCTTTGCTTCTTGTGATCTCCAGTCATTAGCCATTATTGTTACTGCCTATTATTTGTCTTGCTGTAGTGCCTGAGGTGCTCAGGCAGCAGTTATGCTGCCCTTGAACAGGATGCTATTCAGACATATAACAAGGCTTTCTGAGCCTTACAACAATTCTCATGTTATACAAGAAGTGGGTCACAAAAAGGGGGTGAAGCAGCCAAAGGACCTTTTTTTTTTGGTAGAGCAGGAGGAAGACAGAAGAAGAAAATGAATGTTGACTAAAGAGCAGGATTATGAGGGGGAGGGAAAATGTTTGCTACTTTTTTTTTACCTTTTTTTTTTTTTTTTTAACAAGGAAATTTTACTCCATACAGGGAAAATAAGCATGGTTACTTATGAGTAAGTGCAGAGCTTTCAGATGGTTGCTGATGCAGGTTTCTTAAAAGGGCCACATCTTGTACCTGGCACTTGAGCATTCTCTGGAAAGACAACTTCTTGGACGTCCCATCTATTCATTTTCTGGGGTTGGAGGGAAAGACTTGCATCTGCCTGCCAAGGGCCTGGCGTGCTGCAGGGCTTCCTAACCAGGTCCTCTGCAAAGTTAGGTATGCCCAACGTCTAAACTTGGCTCATTCCTGATTATGGTCATGTTAAAGGAAGAAGAGGGGATGGAAGGGAAAGCCTGGTTGTTTTTTATCTCCCCTCAGTTTTCCTATTTGGATGCTCTTGTATATGATTCAGGTTCTCCAGAAAAACCTCCTTTTTCAACCACTGGATTCATAAGGATGGGTATAAGGGAAGCATTGGCCTGCTTGCCAGAGGAGGCTACATAAACCACAAGATGGACCTGTGGGACAGAAGCTTGGTAAGGGAAAAAAGGAATAATTCATAGTAGGCACACAGTAGTGGTGAAGAGGATAAGGAAGGACATGCATCCTAGCATGAAGGACCATGAGGACAGAGAAAAAAAAGGAAGGACAGAAGTGGGAGAAGGAGAGGAGTAGCTGGCAGAAGAACAGAGGCATGAAACTACTTTGGTCAGAGCAGAAATCCTATGAATACCATATTAGAAGTCCAAGTTTTATTGGTTATGTTTGCTTGGACCCAAATCACACGCAATTTCTCCATATCTGGTAGCACACGCTGTTCCCGTGGGAACCCTGAGCTGCACTCGCCAACTCTGCGACGCTGCTAAGGCTGATGGAAATCTACAGATATGAACACCAGTGGTGTGCAGGCTCAGAAATGGTGACTCCAGAGAAGCAGAACCAATGCCTCAAAACTAGGAGAGGTTGATTTTGCTTTTGTGGTCACTAGTAAGTTTGGCAAGCAAAAACAGCTCTGGCCAGCAGCCAGCAGTTTCCAGAAAAACCGTACCTCAGAAGATCTCTAAGGGACAAGGGAAATCTGTGCCAGGCAGCTTGTGTGAAAGCACTCATTTGTCTGGCTGTGAAATCCTAAGTTTGTCTGGTGTGAAGGGCTAAAGGTTTGCTTGTTGCTTCCCAAAGCAGAGGTTTGAATATGCAGGCTGCAACAGCTCCAGGTACAATTTGAAGAGGTAACAGTGTGCTTTTACTGTGACCAACAAATGGCATTCAAACATGGTCAGTGCTTGGGAACTGGAAAGGAATTATGCAAAAACGAGCAGTATCCTTTTTTTTTTTTTTTTTTTTTTTTTTTTTTTTTTTTTTTTAAAAAGAAAGGAAAGGATGGGCATGCCGAGCCAGAACGGTGGAGTACAGACAAAGGTGGGCACTGGGGCTTCTCCTTGGGGGCCATCCACAGTAAACTCTTGCCCTGGTAGAGTATAGCTCCCCATCCCTCCTGCTGGGAGAGACCCAGCATGCAGCCAGCCCTTCAGCACAATCACAGCTCTTTGAAGTTAGTTTGCACAGTTTCACAATACCATCAGCCCACGTCACGGCAGGGCAGCAGCAGCTGAGACCAGCAACAGTAGCAGCAGCAACAGTGGACACAGTGCACAGAAAAAAGGGAGCAAAGAGCTTATTTGCAAACACTTGTAGGTAACAATATAGAAAGTCCAAAACCCATAATTCTGCTATAAAAATATTACACTTCATAAAACCATGTACTATTAAAAAAATCTATTCAGAAACGCTGGTAAACATAATAAATATCTGTACACCGGCTGCCCTTGTCGTACAGGAAACATAAAAAGCGTGAGCCTCAGAAATCACAATTTGTAAACATGAATATGGAGCCTGTAAACAAAGTGCTAGATCATGGTTCCTAGTTCGTGAAATTCAGACTACTACCCAAGTAAACCCCTTGCACACACCATCACCTAATGGCCAGACTCCACCACTGCAACAGGAAAGAGGAAGGTGCACACAGATGAGGAACTGGCAAATCAAGAGTGAGGGAGTCACAAATCAGAAACAACCTTTTAGCAACTGGTTTTCGTATTCTGCACTTCAAAATGCATATTGCTAGCCTCTCCTTTCAAAATCCTCCTTTTATGGAAGAGGACGTGCAGGTTCCTCATTTGCCTTTCAGGCTACAGCGTCTCTGAAAACAATGACTATCATCACATCCATTCAGAAGACACGATGGAGCACAAATTGACTGTAACTAAATAAGAAAAGCAAGTAGTGGTTGTACAATTCAACACTGAACATTATGGTTTACACAACACAGGCTGAGGCAAAGGGCCATGATGTTAATTTTAGACTCTAAACTTTGGGCTGCAAAACATTTCCATGTGCAAGTCCACTGCGTGATCAGATGCCTGGTTAGCTGGCTGATGTGCATGTGTTGTCACCCACTTGCACATGGAAATGCAAGCTCTAGGCTCATAAAATTTATAAATAGGTTTCAGCTAAACTTTGGCTCTAAGAACTACTGTGACTTTATCTGCTCTGTAGCATTCTTGTTCTGCGCTTGCTTCTACCCACCCTTCACATAAATACCGAGAATTTTAGTTCTGCACACAGTGTGAATGTTGCTTTTAACTTCACTTTATCATTGGAGTTTAAACTCTCAATTTTTTTGCTAACTTTCAAAATACAAGAGGGTGCACAATTGTTGCTTGTGTTTGTTGTGGGCAGGCATGGAGGGGGGAGTGTGTGACCGTGTTCACACAGTATCAGAGGTACCAGAAGCAGCTTAGCTGCAATGTCTTGGGGCAATACGGGGTTTTAGAAGCATGATCAGCTAGGAGGTAAGAATCCACACTTCTATGGGATTATGATGCATGCTTTAAATGAGGAAAAGAGAACGGGCTTCCACATTTTTCTTTGTTATAAACTGTATTGAAACATCTTATTATTTTAGGCTTTTTTATTTTAGTCTAAGAAGTATCTGAAATTTTTGGCCCAGCTGTGCTTCTTGCCTGTCTTTTAGGATTCAGACATGTGACCCTGGAGCTCTCTTGGCTCTTGGTTGAAAGCACCAAGAGATGTTTGCTTCTAAGTATTTGCTTTGGTGTTTTTGCTACACACATCTTAAGATACAGCTTCAAAACATCTGAGTTAAAACAATTTTCTGGTGAAAGCTGTCTCATCTTCTGCTATAGTAATCTACTTTATCTTCCATGTTTATCTGCCTTACTCCTGCTAGGCATCTAGAAGACTGTAGCACTGTACAAAATCAGGAATTCCCTCTGTAAAAATGGGTGATTTAAAAACAAACCCCAGGATTTTTTTCTATCCTCTTTTTAAAGTCAATGATAGCAAAAATACGCACAGTCAACATTATTTCCCTGTGGCATGTTATCTGTGGCCCTACACCCTCTGGTTACAGGGAGTTTATATGAACGTGCAGCCATTTTCAGAAACCTGGACTTGTCCTCCCTCTCTGTGCACACAACTTGGCACCGGTAACCTGCTGCTGTACAAACATCCTATCATTTATTGTCCTGACTCTGTCCCACACCTGGGCTTAGTTCAGCGTAACTCAAATAGAGAGACAGAGGGGACATTGAAGTTGTAGCCACACCAATGCGTTGACAGCACTGCTGGCAAAAAAAATCACTGTTGCCTTCCTGCTGTCCCCGGCCACTTGTTCTCCTGCACAAACATTTGCTTTGCTCTGTGGTGACCTAAGAGAGGTGAGAAAGGACAGATTTCTCTTGACAGCTGAGGTCAGTAGAAAGTGACTGCCTGCCTTTTTTAGCATCAGCACTTGCATGTGCTGGCAGAAGTTCTGTGGACCAGCGGCATAAGAAACCCTCGTAGCATTCGTGGCTTAGGGGATGATCCAAGCCCTGGCATAATCCATATCACAGACACACAGCAATTACCATTCTCCACTAAGGTTCACATGTATTTGGATATTCCAGAGCCAGGTACAAGTGGTTAGAGTGAGCACTGCACTACACAAGTAAAACCAGCTGGTCCCTTAAGGGCCTGCATACCGATTTCTAATAGAGTCTGATCTATCCTGTAAGCCAACTGACTTAGTGCCCCTTTCAAACTCAGTCCAAAATCTGTTTAACTCAGGTCTGGCTGAAGAGTCCCAGTAATACATCCGGGGTTAGATGAAGCACAGGGACACACAAACTGTACTTTGTAAGAGTGCTACATGCAATATCATGTCACGACATCAGGTCGCACAAGACATGCTTATCCCAGCTCTCTGTGCCTGGGTTATTCCCAGTACCTGGGGTTGTCTCAGGGAGCTGCTGAAGATGATTTTCTGGAGAAGCAAACCAGAATCTATTGTCAGATGGACTTTTTTTTTTCAGATGTTGAGATTGATTACAAAGTATCTGGGAAGGTCACTTGTGGTTTGCTGAAAAAGTCAGGCTTTATAAACGCTACCTGCTTTTAAAACTTGCTTAGAAAAAAAAACAGATTTTAAACAAGTAAAAATTCTTGGGGGACTGGGGGTGTAAGGGGTAGATCTCCCTCTGAGAACCATCTCTCCCACACCTTTTTCACATACACAAGCTGTGGCGCTGTGTAGGAACTGGGGTAATTTCTCTCATGATCTTCTTCATCAGGACCACTAAAGTCCTGGAGCTGCAGATGTGGGGTCCAGCTCTGCAAAGTGTGGGGAGATGCCTTATCCCTGCTGGGCAGATTTGGCTCTACTGAGCTGAATGACAGCTTTTGAAGCAGCTCTCCAGATGAGCTATGTCTGTGACAGATACACTTTAGTATGCCTTGGATGGTCCAGAAATGTAACTATCCTATCAGTAATAGCGTAAGGCACTAGGTCACTTTGTGGACTAACAACCTGCAAGATGGTATGATCTAATTCAAAATGATTTTTAGACTTTAAGGAGTTAAACATAACATTTTGTGAAAATCCCTTAAGATTTAAGAGAAAGAGAGAGAGAGGCTAAGAGGTTAGAAGGGACCTTTGAGATCATTTAGTACAACCATCAATCTATCTATGATAAAAAAAAAAAGAAAAACAACAACCCATCACTAAACCACATCACTAAGCATTATGTCAACCTGTCTTTTAAATAACTCCAGGGATGGTGCCTCAACCACTTCCCTGGGCAGCCCATTCCAATGCTTAATAACTCTTTCAGTATAAAAATTTTTCTTGATGTCCAATCGGAACCTCCCCTGGCGCAACTTGAAGCCATTTCCTCTTGTCTTATCACTTGTGACTTGGGAGACCAACCCTCACCTCTCTACAACCTTCTTTCAGG
>VXBW01007109.1:200201-244877 GCA_013400375.1 Thinocorus orbignyianus
GTAGTGCTGCATGGGGTTGTTGTGAGTCAAGTGTAGGCCCCAGCACTTGGCTGTGGAGACTCAATTTCTTTCTGTGGAGACTCAATGTCCGTTCTCCTGCAGGAATTGAGTTTCCACATTTGGCCTTATTGACCCTCATCCCATTGGCCCTCAGCCCATCGATCCACCCTGTCCAGATCCCTCTGCAGAGCCCTTCTGCCCTCAAGCAGGATGACACTCCCACCTAACTTGGTGCTGACTGCAAACCTGCTGAGGGTGAACTCAGTCTCCTCACCCAGATCATTGATAAAGATGTCAAAGAGAACCAGTTCCAAAACCGAGCCCTGGTGTGACACCACTCATGACTGGGTGCCAACTGGATTTGACTCCATTCAACACCACCCTCCAGCCAGTTTTTAACCCAGCAGAGAGTATTCCCATGCAAGCCATGGGCAGCCAGTTTCTCCAGGAGGATACTGTGGGAGACTGTATCAAAGGCCTTACTAAAGTCCAGGCAAACAACACCCACAGCCTTTCCCTCATCCACCAAGCAGGTCACTGTCACAGAAGGAGAATTAGGTTTGTTAAGCAGGACCTGCCCCTCGTGAACCTGTGCTGGCTGGGCCTGAATAAATGCTTATGGCTGAGTTGTACTGTAGCAAGGATTCTGGAAAGGAGATGCTGGTATTGAAGCAGCCGTAGCAGTAATTAGGCCATGGCCATGCATCTCTGCCTGGATCCAGCAGGGCCAGGGGAAGCAGCAGGTGCTGCCAGTCTGAAATAAAGAGTGCCAATGATGTGTTCCTCCCCCTCTGCCAGGAGTGATTGTCCCTTGGATTTGCTGATGGGGGCTCTTGTATCTCAGTCAAAACAACCTAGATCAGCAAGGCTGACAGTGGAAATGGTTAAATTGGGTTCATCTTGACTGAAACAGGTCAGAAAACCCTCAGAAAAGCACCTCCCATGACAAGCCTGGGTGGTGGTGATTTGCCTTGGGGGCGCGTGGGAATGCACAGCTGGGACAGAGGGGAGGCTGGATGGGACAGCTTCTTCCACAGCTGCCTATCCACACCCAGAGTAACCACTGCCATTTTGACTGACAGACTTTCAAGAACACTGCAGGTAAAACTCTTCTGAGTATCACTCCAAGCACTGACTAAACTTCTATCCTTGTTTGGACAAGCTGGGACAGCGCTTTTCGTGTATATGTATTTATACACACACACGCACACACATGCATCTGGATGAACTGGCAACAAAATCTTAGCAAGAAAACCCCATTATTATGTAGGCTTATATTATATTTATAGGCTTATGAAGTAATTAATGAGCATCAACTTATCATTCTGTATGTGGCCCAAAGCTTGTACGGTTAATAGGGTGACAGCTGGTGGGTTAGAAAGAGCTAAATCAGGAAGAGATTCAAACCATTAAACTTCATGAACAGTTACATCCTGTAAGCTTGGCCTACAATAATATTAACCGAAAAAATGCTCAAAGAAAATAGAGGGAATTAGATTCTTTCCAATGGCTGTGAAGAGAATGCAAACAAGCAATGAAAGATGACCAGGGGCAGACAAAAACTGTACATAATATCTTACAACACTCTTTCTGCCCATATACAATACAATAACACTGAACATTAAAAATGTATTTTGTTGAAACACCACAAATCAGCTGGGACCCCAGAAAATCCAGCCCTCCCTCCAGGTTGCCCTTAGCATCCTTGTGCCCACCTTGCCTTCTTTCAGGACAGAAGTCACTTCCAGGGAAACAAATCCTGGCCCCAGTTTTTCCTCATCAGTCAGGATTTCTCCTGCCTGTGGACTGAGTTTGCAGCGTGCTGCTCGCCGAAATAAGCTTAACTTCTAACAGGAGGGAAAGTGTAAAGGCAGCAAAAAGGTGACAGTGAGCCTGGCTTAGCTGGAGGGGAGAATGAGGCTGCTGTGTATATAACCACAGACACACACCTGCCGTTTGCACCTATCAGTCCAAGCCAGTTCAGCCACAGGGTGAGGTTTCACAGCATTGTTTATTCTAGAAAAGAGACAGGCTTCAAGAAGAGCTGCTTTGCAGCAGACCTCTGTGCACAGCACATAAACCTGAACATTAAATATAATTTTAAATTATTAAGAATAAATTTAAATTTAAAAATAGACGAAAGCAAACAAAGAAGTTTCAGTCAACACTGGAACAGAGCTAGTTTTAGGAAGCATATTGCTATAGCAAATGCAACTACTCGCTCCCTTGGACAGTCTGAGGCAATGACCTGGTAATTCCAGTTCAGCACCGAGATGCACATACTACCCAGCAAGGAAAAATTACCATCTCTACCATAAGGAGCTCCATGTTCACATTTCTCTTTTTTCTCCATCACAACAGAAAAAAAAAGCCAACACAGCACATTAGCTTTTCCCATAAAGCATCTGAGGTGACAACATTTACTTGGAAAACAAAAATTAACAAGAGCAGTACAAAGAAGAATCGTGGTCAGCTTGTGACCACCATAAGCCAAGACGGGTGAGAGAAAGAATAAAAAAATAGTTCACATCCGGCACCACAAAGCTTGCTCATTTTCTTTGAAATAAGGGAATGAGAAAAAAGGTCCATTTTGCTGAGACCATTTCAACAAAGATTTCTTTCCCTGAACCTAGAAAAAACAGGTATTAGGGTACAGAATTTTTGTTTTATATGTATATAAATACACATGTACATATTTATATAAATATAAAAGCAGAGCATCCTCCCCTTTCTCCTCATAATTTATTATTATTAAAGCTTGTAACAGAGTTAGCTGGACTCTTCAGAAGTGGGTACTCTCCGCATACACATGGCACAGGGAGTTTAGCTCTGCCAGGCAGGGACGTGAAATGTTGGGTGATGGGGGTGCACTCGGGTGAACAGCCAGGGAAGGGCAGGGAGCAACAACTGGAGATGGCCTTCCTTGCTCCAGGGTGGCACTCTGGCCTGCCAGAGCTGGTTTCTGTCAGCAGACTCTGTGATGGCATGGCAGGATGGCTGCATCAACCCACTCGGCCCCTCAGCAACCCAGCTGCCCACCCACCCTCTTCTGCACCAACTGCTGAAGAGGAACTGTCCCTCACTTTTAAAGGAGTCCCAGTTAGCCCCCTAAGCACACGCTAGTTCCCTTTGGCAGCACTCCCCATCATGCTGCCAAGGGTCTTATTTGCCTACTGTCCTTCCTCAAAGTCACCTGCACCATTCCCTGCTTCTGCACGGTTCCCCAGCCCCTTCACCTGGTGCTCCCTGATGTCCTGCTTGCTGGCTGAGACCAGACACCTTTTCTCCCCTGATCCACAGGCTCCTACTCACACTGTTTGATGTGAATGCTTTCCCACAGTCTCTTAAGACCCAATAATTTCATCAGAAGAGTGCGTTTCTCAGAGGTTTTCTGCTCTCAGAGACCTCTGAGTAAGTCAGGGCTGGTGGCTTGCACTCCTCTAGCAGTGCTGACTTCATTCCAGAGAGGGCAGCGGCAAAGTGCAAAAGATTTCTTGAAATCAGAAGGTATTTCCACCACCGACAGCTCCCTCTCCTTCATGTTATATAGCACTCATTTCAAGTAAGGTAGTATTCACGTGTCTCTGCAGTCCTCACTCTTCCCGGGGTGAGTGGAGATCAGTAGATGTCTACTGGTGACCAGCCGAGCCACTTCATCATGACGCATGCTGGGACAGCTGAAAACATTCAAACCTGACTGCATTCTTCATAGCAAAAAGTGCTTTTCTTGAGAAACAAAATGAAAGCAGTGTTCCTATGGAACATCTTAAGGACTCAAAACCAGTATTTCCTAGGGTGGGAAGGATGGAGCACATCTACATTATTTGGCTTTATCTCAGTAAGGAAACAGAGCTACTGGCAACATTGGCACATCTTTGTGAAGTTGTTAAACTCAGGACCTTGGCTGGAATGTTAAAGAAATGACAGAGCAAAGGAGAACTTTGCCTTATGCTGGGCTTCTGCTAGTTCTGGCAATTTCATGTACAAGTTGTCCAAAACAGTTCTGCTAGCCAAGGAAAGATGAATCTCTCAAATAATAAACTGTGGGTTTTCAAAGAGGCCTTTTGAGGGTACTGCTACAACCTGGTAGAGGTAAGTCTTTTCATGCCCCGCCGCTGAGCCAGATTGGAGGACAATACAGGCTCCAGCCTTGGTGCCTGAGGTGCTCGGTTTAAAGCAAAGTAAGTGGCTGCCATTGCACCCTGTAAAATGGAGAAAGGCAAAAGAGATTATTTTTTTTTGTTCTCAGAAAGGGCTGAAATTCAGTTCTTTAATGCTTTCCCCCCTCTCTTTCCCTGTTCAGTCCCCTGAAAAATATGGATGTCCGTGGATGATTTGCATGAAATGGTAGTGTTTAGGCTGGAAGAGAGCTGTGCTGTCCCTAGCTGAAAGCAGTGAGTAGCACAATGGGTCCAGAGAGCCCCACCATGTCATTACAATGCAGATGGAAGTTAAAAATAGGTGACAGGTCAAGAAGCTTTACTGTTAATACTGTGCCATATTATATTTGGCCTCCATGACAAATGATCTTCCCAATTCCTTCATCACCTTCCAGAACGTTTAGACAAATGACAGCACACTCTGCAAGGAAGGAAGAGGCAGGGGGTAGGAGGTACCTTAACCAGGTGAACATCCTGTCTGCTGAGTTGGTTTTGAGACAGATACTCCCTGTTCACTATCCATGGATGTCTTAGGACCTGGACTGCCGTGAGACGCTGGTGAGGGTCTACATGAAGCATCTTTGATACAATATCCTGGGTTTAAAAGGAAGAAAACGGTAAAAGGGAAAAAGTAAATAATAGTGCAGGTTTTACTAAGATCTTCCGAGTTGACCCACAAGTCCAACAGAGGGATGTACTTTAGATATGCTTTATATTTTTCAAGTGTAAAGCGTGATCTTCAAAATTTCCAAGTGTAATGTTCCACTTTTAGCTGATAATCCAGTCAAAAGATAATGTGGAGGGCATTCATCTTATTGAGTGAGTGTTAATTATTGGTGAATTTGCAAAGGTTATTAACTCCACCTAGAGAGGATGCCATCTGGAGGCATGTCCTCACTGACTCCAAAGCATGCTTGCACAGGAAGCTTGAAATACAAATCTAACATTCAAGCAGCTAAAATCCAATTACATCAGTTCTACCACATCTGAACATTGTAATTTCAAAACTAGACATCTGATAAAAAAATTCATTGTGATACTCATAAGCATAATACATTACTAGGATGGCTTGCAGTTTGTGATGGGATACATCAATGTTCTTCCATTGGACACTACTGGTTGCTAAAACTGAAATCTCTTTCAGGAATATCTAAACCCTGACAAAGTTTCTGATTAATGCCAGGCAACTGGAAGCTCATCAGCTTTCCTGCCCATCTACCTCTGTCAGAGACTACCGCAGAACTTTGTGCTCAAAAATCTCAGCACCAGACAAACTTTCTCTCTTGAGTTTTTATGATTTGTGCTAGACAGGAAATGTTCACTGACCTTTGCAGTATCAGATACTGAATCCCAGTTTCCTCCTGTAAGTGCATATTTGCCACTGCCAATCCTGGCCAGAATCTCCTCTGGGGTGTCATCTGGTCCATTCGCAAAAGGAGTGAACCTATTTTAAAAAAAAGATAAAACAATACAGTGCAATTTGTAAGTATATCGTTTCTAGGATGTACTGGTAAGTGCCACCAAACTCAACAGGAATTTGGATCCAGAACTGACCACACAAATCACTGCTTTATTTTCACTCAAACCGTACAGTGCAGTGGTTCCTCAAATTAAGTTGTTCTCAGAGAAAAAGACATTCCCTAATTATTTATTTTTTAAAAAAAAATTTTGTTCTGTCCTCATTTTTTAGGAATTAAATACTGTTTTTTTAAAAATAAATGGGTTTCTACCTCTTTAATTATATAATTTGGTTTTATTGCCAATAAAAATACCTTAATAATGGTAAGAAAGGATAAAAATAAGAAAGGAGAAAAATTAGGATCTGCAACAGAAAAAAAAGGAGAAGAAAAAAGAACCTTTATAATCAATTTTGTAAAGCTTTGTTAACCATAATGTGGAAGTCTGTAGGACAAAACAAATGATCTGTAATAGGTTACTTCCTGATCTAGTCAGTCAGAAATTACTATAACATGCACCCAGCTTTACAAGCGTCACATGCAGAGGGCACACTTTTTATCTTCATGAAGTGAGAACTGGTAAGACTTTTGCAGCTGACGAAAATCTGCCAGGTGAAATATCACTCTGCAATCTTGAACAGCTGCATAGGTTTAGAAGAAGGGAGCATTTGGGTTTTTTATACTTCTCCTTCCATCTGTCTTTTCTCTTTTGAAAGTTTGCCAGAGTAGTTTTTAGATCATTTAAACAGTTGGTTTGGCCACAGCTTTCTATCCCACCTGGTTTCTAATAGCACATTCAATTCCTCATGCTGTATTTTCTAGTTTTCAAAAACATGTCAGATTTCACAGAAGTTCAGGCCAAAGCAATAGATAATATTATGGCAATCTGTAACTATCAAGAAGGATGCGCTGAGTTAAGGATTGGCTAAAACTCCAAAATCTGTTACTACCTGCATTAACAGGATCCCAGGTTTGAGCTCTAGTCCTGGGTGTCTGAGCCTTCTCAGCTCATAGTGATGATGACAGGAGAATGAAATCCTAGTTGCAAATAATATTCAGTTCCTAATAACTCTTTTCTAGTGAGGAAAAGCAAGATCATCCCTAAATGCAGAGGTGGCACCTAAAAAGTCAGCACTTCTCAACAGTTTGCATGACTCTTATTTTCTCTTAAGTGCAGAAAAATGTGAGATACAAGCTAAAAACACCTGTCAGCAAATTTAATGTCCACTTATTTATGCACTTTGTATCTTGTATTCAAAGACATTTGGATTTTGTTTTTTCACATTTAAAAAAGAAGTATTTTGAATATAATCACCTAAACAAATGTGACTCTGTGTAAAGTGTTGATTTTATTTTACTGATTCTGGTTGTGTTTCACTACAAATGCATGGCATTAGCCAAAAAGAAACAGGTTTTTGGAGATCCCACAGAAAGTCACAAAGTATTTCAACTAATGGTACTCTGGAACAAAAATAGATGGGTTAGAAACTCTTGGCAACAATAACAATCCATGTGGCAAGAGACATGAACAACAGAAAGGTAGGGTCCAACTCTTTGTTTTCTGTATAAATCTAGGACAGAATCCAAGCTTCTTGCCACAGCTGAATGATCATGAAGCAGATTAAAGAGCAGTGAGAGGTCACAGAAAAGTTTCAAGCTGCACTTAGGTACAATAAATGTGCACATACCATATCTTGAGAAGTGGAATTTAGGGGCCTTGTAACTCCAGACTGGGTTTGCACACTGTGTTTCCCATTCACCCCAGTACACTTCATTCCTATCCTTCACTGCTTATCTTTCTCTGGTTCTTCTTCTGTCAATATTTAACTTTAGCCAACACATTGGTTAGGGGTGTTTTCACCAAGTATATCCTCACCCACCCACCTACCCTCCCCCCAAAAAAATTCCTGCTGTCTGTTGCTGTTCCTGTTGGTCTGTTTATTTACTTGCTGTCCTTTCTGTAACATATCTTTCAAATAGCATCTGAAAACTATGCTTGGGTTTTTTTCGTTTGTTTGTTTTTAGCCTTTAAAGGTACTCAGATACCTTTATAACAACAGCAATAGAAGAAGAATGAAGCTGAAGAGAATACCTATATTAATAGAAACTAATTAACATCCTCTTATGGATAAGGTGAACGCGATATGGCTCCCTCATACTCCTACACTTCTCTCCTAGAGTAAAACTTTCATGCTGCTTAAGTGATGAGGGAGCCTTTTAGGAGTCTAGGTCTCAGAGCACATTTACTGGTGAAGGCTGTTAAAAACCTAAACAACTTGTGAAGCGTCAAAGGTATTTATCTAATTCTAGGTCTTGGCATCTCTCTCCTTGCCTCATACAACTGAGCACATTTCTCAAAGGAGGTCAGGCAGTTTGCTGTCTCTATTCTCTATCTGTGACTCGTTTCTGACTTAATCAGTGCTGAAGTACTGAGCCCACTGGAGACTGCTGCTCCAGGAAAACCTCTTCACTCACCCTGCCAACATGGTATACAGTAGGATCCCCAAGCTCCAGATGTCACAGGCTGCATCATAACCTTGGCGTTTCAGGACCTATGTGAAGGAAAGAGAGAGACAAAAATAGGTTGATCTGCTTTCCTGATTTTTTAGGTTCTGTTGTTCAAAAAGCACCAATATCCAGGGCTTGCCCTCATATCTGGCTGCGCCAGGTGCAAAATGTTCAGTAGCAGAGTGGAGCAAGTTGAAACCTAGGTGGGAGTGAGCTGGTTTGTGTGCCAGCCCAGTGCAGCTGTCAAGCTGTCACCTCCACAGTGATAGAGATGAGTGCGGTTTGTTGGAGGCTCTGGGAGCCTCTCTGAATGTTTAACACACAGCAAAGCACAACAAGCGCCCAACGCCTCCCTCCCCCTCCCTCCCCCCCATTTCACTGTTTTAAAATCTTTCTTCAAAAAAAGCTAGTTAGTACTTTAAAATGTATTCTTCTAACATAAAGGTTCTCCAGAACACTGTGGATGCGACAAGTGTAGGGCTGAGTGACAGTGATAAGCATATCTGAGTTCAGTTTGGATTTGATACAACAAATGGATGCACACTAATGCATGTTTAATGTCAGACTAGTAAAGCAGCGTGTCAGCTGCAAAGAAAGGTTAAAAGCTTATTCTTATCTTACTTCTGTATTAAGTGGCCACATCTAGAGTAGAGTTAACAGATAGCAGGCTAAAACTTGATCCCTTTTCCCTATGAGGAAAACAAGACCCATGGCACTCAGGAGAGATCTGACCAGTTGGTTCAGTGTTGGTACAGCAAGTTAGAACAGTAAGGGTAAAATCTGGATTTCATTTATGCTAATACATACCAGAAAAAATGCCTATTTGAGTCAGTGCAGGTCCAAGTGAAAGTGAAGTCACCAACTGAGGATGCATTACTAAGATTAGGGGAAGAACTTTGTTTTTGTTTGGTTTTGAAAAGTTTAGGGATCACCTCCAGACCTTCCACTTGTTCGTAAAAGCAAACTATCCTTCCTTTTGTTCAGTTCTGACACACAAGGAGAGTTTTGTCCCCTTCAGATTAATTTTTTTGCAAAGCACATGAAAAAGGAATGTACAAAGTCAGCAAGTCTTTATCTGGCCTGTAGGCTTATTACCCAGGAATGATTTCAGCTATTTGAAGTCTATCACAAAAAAGAAACAGAAAAGACCAAGAAAAAACTAGTTTCAGAATATGTTGCCTTGACAGATTTTACAAATGACGAGTGCTAAAACAACCATCTGCCAGGTATGCTGCTGAGCGAACATTTGCTACCTGAAAACAAAAATGGAGAAAAAGCCACATTTCCTCCTGTTGACAAAGCTGGTAAAATCCTGCCTCTGCCTCTCTGTCCTGCACATCATATATATGCTCTCTGGCTGTTTTATTTGATTCTATTTCTTTAGTTCCTACATTCATTCCCCATCTATTAATGTTAGTTTTTATGGGAACAAACTTCTTTGCTATTTAACAAACTCAGTTGCTTCTTGCGTCACCTGCGAGACTGAATACCCACCATTCATCTTCTGATGTGGCCATTCTCATTGCTTCTTGAACAGTTACACTTTCATTGCCATCAGTGTCAGCCTCCAAGGACCAAGGTCAACCAAGCCCAAAGAAAATGGGAAGTGATGAAGGTGGGGCAGGTTATTAAGCAAGTGGTTACACAAGCGCAAAATGATGGGCAGGTGTCGCTGTGTGCTATCATTAAGTTTGCAAGAATGCTCCCTTGGGAACAGGGGCATTGGCTCTGTGTCTAGGGATAGCTTTGTTGGGAATTACTTTTTATTGATAACAACAGGATCTAATGAGAGTTATCAGAGTGCTACTGCTACTTGAAAACATCTCCTGCAGGTCTGTGCAACTCTGGTTAAAATGGGAACACTGAGCTGGTAGGAGCAAGGGTATCTTGCCCAAAAAAGTGAGTGATCTAGGGGGCAGACATTATCAAACCGGAACAGACATCTGTCTTAAAAATAAACTGGCCAGGGAAAGAGCTTTGCAAAAATGCAATGGTGTCCTACTCTAACAGATGCTGAAGAACTTACCACCCATGAAGGGGCTTAGGTCACCTTGAGAATTTGGTGGGATCTGACATATGGCATGAACTGCTGGTTCTTAGCTCCACACATGGCAGAGCATTATTGTGATAAGGAACAAACACCCCCTGTGTTTATTCAGTTCTGATAATGGCTCAAAAGTTTATCCAAACTCCTTTTATTTCTACAGGCTTTGGTTTATTGCACCAATAATGTTAAAAATACGGGCTTTTCACAGTTGTGATACAAGTAGGGATGCATATGGGTATGAAAGTTAATAAACAATCTCATAATTTCAAACACTAAAACCATAATTCGTCACGGATTTTGCAGGAAAACTGCAGAATAAAATATTTTTACTTTATCCTAGAGGACCCTACTACATCCCTAAAGAAACAGCAGGACTCCTCACCCCCTGCACCCAGCCTGACTCACACTAGGTGGCAGCCTGCCTCTTTCTCTGGGGTAGCCTTCGCCTTTGCTTATGTTCTCATCAAAACCCCCAATTAAATGTTTCCAAAATAAAGGGAGATCCAGCTGGGCAAACATGCCCTCCTTCCTCTGACACTGTGTTCTTGTGTCATCCGCTCACCTGACTTTTTCCCGCCTTGTTTAGTTTCCTGAGTGTATGGCAGACATCAGAGCTGGGCTCAGAAAGGGAACGTCAAAGTCAAGTCAAGACTGGAGGGCAGCACTATCATGGAATCATGGAATTGCCAGAGTTGGAAGGGACCTCTAGAGATCATCTAGTCCAGCTCCCCTGCTAAAGCAGGATTGCCTAGAGCACGTCACTCAAGACGGCATCCAGGTGGGTCTTGAAGATCTCCAGAGAAGGGGACTCCACAACCTCCCTGGGCAGCCTGTTCCAGTGCTCTGTAACCCTTAGTGTAAAGAAGTTTTATCCTGATATTTGAATGAAATTTCCTGTGTTCCAGCTTGTGCCCATTGCCCCTCGTCTTGTTACTGGGAACCACTGAAAAGAGCCTGGCTCCGCAGGGGCAATATCACTGGTAAAATGTAAAAGTACTTAAGGTTTTATGTAAGCTTTCTGCCAGTTCTGCTAATGTTTCAATTCATCTCCAATGTTTCCTGTGTTAGCAGGACCTTTCTTACCGCAAACATCTGGGAGCATGATTTATATTTTCAGTTCAAATCAAAAGATTCTGATCTGAAACTGCATTGGTCTGGCAATTTTTGTGATCACAGACACAAAACAAAATAGCTCATCGTGAAAAATAGCTATACCTATTTTAAGTGCCTTGTGTCTTGGAGAAAATCTGAGTGCTTTAATTCTTGCAAACATGATTATTTTTTTGGTTTAGAAACCGAACTGCTGTGGTGTCACAGAACTTTTTTTTATGTATTTTAAACAGTTCATTCCAATTTCCAAAATGAAAACCCAACCAAACAGCAGTAAAATAACAAACCAATCTGTCTTGGCAATGCTGTTTTTTTTATTTTTTCTGAAAAAAATCTGCTTTGAATTTATACTGCCCCAGCAATGGTCTCAATTTAATACATTCACCTTCAGATGCTAGAAGGCTGTAATTCCTGTAACTTTTGGTATCAAAAAAGGACCTTATACAGAAAAGATTGCTGAATGATACCGACTGAGAAACAGTGGTATTTGACAGCAGAGGACAGATGAAGTATTGAAAGGCAATAATTTTGTGGTTTTCTTAAGAGGACCATAATAAGCAGAGAAAGACACACTATTGAAGTTATGTATTGCAAATACTAAAATTGCTAAGCATCACTCCAAGAAAAGAAAAAAATATCCAGGAAATTAACGTCTTCTCCTTCATCAGAAGGAAGCAGCTATGAACATCTCAAGGGTCAAACAGAACAAACAGCCCAAACTGTTCAAACAGCTGTGGGACCCAAACCAACCCCCATGGGGCTGTATGAAAGGAACAGCAGTTGCCAGTGAAGCAGAGCCACCTCTCCCCACACTTGCAGCAAGCTGTTTGGTCTTCCTCCATTTCCCCACCTGTAAAAATGGGAATGCAGCCCTTTCCTACATACCCCATAACATAGAGGATTGGTACTAGAAGACATGTTTCTTTAGCTCAATGAAGCCAACAATAAAACTCACCCTGACTTCATTGTGGTAAGGATTTCACACATGGATTTTTCTTTTGAGTTTTATTCCTGACACGAAGATTTCACTTTTAAGCCTTATCCCATTCTGATGCAGTGCACTAGAGGGGAAGCAGTCTAAGCAGAGGAGCTAGAGAAAAAATGGTATTTGTCCTAGTAATGAGCCAAGTGTATGTCAGCCCAAGACAGACACTGGCTTCCGTCAGGAGAAAAACAACTGCCCTGACAAGACCAGGAATAGGAAAGTTATGGTAATAGTGGCTGCGCAAGTGCCGGTAGCGTGGTTTCTGCCTTACTCCTCTTGTAAAGGCAGTGAGGACAAGGGAGAGAGAAAGGAAGGGCTGCTTCCTAGGACACGCTCATTACTCACGGCTTTGAAATGCAATCCTACCTCAGGGGCGACAAAGTTGGCGGTGTAGCAGGGAGTCATGAGCAGCCCGTTCTCTGCTCTCAGTTGCTTGGCAAACCCGAAGTCACAGATCCTGATGGAGTCTGGGTTTCCTGACTCATCCATGTAGAGGATATTACTTGGCTTGAGATCTCGGTGCACCACCTTAACGAGAAAGCAATGAGTAACAAGTGAGGAGAGGAGGTCAGGGACCATCCAAGCTTGGCTACTGTTGCTGGTCTGCTGGTTGAGATGGGTCAAGAGCTCATGCTGAAAATATTTAAGTTTTGGAGAAAAGTTGCTTAAAAGCCTTGGGAAAATGAAGGGAAGAAAAAAAAAAAGGTTAAAGTCTGTTAAAATCCACTGTCTGTTTGACAGCCTCTGCTGATGTATTAAGATGGAGGCTGCTGCTTTATGGGGGGACACCTTTCCTGGGGGTCGTCAGAGGGCATTGCTGTAGAAACACCTTGGTGTCAGTCTCTGGAACCCGATGGCCCTAAATATTCAACTGAAAGGCAAAGAAGAAATCCCATTGTAGGATTAAAGTGTGTAAGGGTCTTCTTCTGACTGTTCATGTGAGTGGCTCAGATCTGAAGGGGGGGATTATGTTTTTTTCCTCATTTCAAAATGTATTCACAAAGGTCCTTTCTGTAGGCACACAGCTTCAAGTGGCTGCATGTTTTACCAGGCAGACTGTATTTCAGTGGTGGGAAGACAGCCTTCAGTTGTTATAGCAAGACTGAAAAACTATCATGAAAACATAAAAGCCCAAGCTCAAAATGCACTTGTTTTAACCGCGATGCAGAAAAAGCAGCAAATGTTTGACTAGTCATCCAAACTGCTTGCCCCTGAAAAGCAGAAAAGGAGAGACTTTCAAACTGCTGAATATAGAGAGCTTAGATTTTAAAGCCATCTCTTTAACAGCATGTCAGAAACCTTTCCCATCAGCTGCTCAAACTGCCACATTTGAGCATTTGACTTCTACCTATCTGCTGATTCAGCTACTCTATTTGAAATTCTGTTAAAAGATCAGGTACTGCAATGATGACTGTGATAAAAAGTAAACAATATCCCAACAAGATACATGAACTTGAACATCAATGCAATTTGTGGATGAAAATACTGCTCCAACATACTGTAGTTCAGTTGGGAAATGGCTAAAACACCTCTGACCCTATTTAGCAAATCAAATGTAATTATAAATATGGTGAAACAGGTTTTGGGAGGGAAAAAAATATAATTACATTTCAGAGAAGCAAGATCACTGCTGTTTGCTTTTCTAAAAGCAATAGAAGGTTGATGCAGACAGTCAAAAAAACAATGCTTACACCCTGAGAGTGCAGGTAGTCCACAGTCCTGGTGATGGTGCACAGCACCGCGCTGGCCTCCCGCTCCGAGAAACACTTCTGCCGAAGGATGCGGTCCAGGAGCTCACCTCCCCGCATCAACTCCATCACCAGGTACACATATTTCCCATCATCGTAGACCTGGGAGAGTAACAGAATAAATATATGTTTTGGATCCATTAACTTGGGGAAGGTTGGTCCTTTAATCAGAGCGTTGGCTTGCTTGTGTGAGATGTTGCAAGAAAAAAACGTCAGCTAATGTGGAGGAAATGTGCCTATTATGCTCAAAAACAGAACAGGCAACTTTATAAAATGAGTCAATTATCACTTTTTTTCTTGTGTCTGTAGCAATTTGCTGATTTGTCCACACAGACACATAGCTTTCCTGGTCTGCTGTCAGGTCAGCAGAGTAGACCAAGCTGCTAAAAGCAGCACCACTTCACACAGCCTCAAACGTCTGCTGGCTCTCACCCAAGCCTCCTTCTCAGCAGTGTTCTCTCTTTCCACTTCTACAGGGTAACAGTTGCCATTTCAAATATCAATATTTCCCTCTGACTCAGGATCAGCTAAATGAACTGTATTGTACCGTTGGCCAAGACCTGCTTCCAATGATATTATATAGCTTATATTTGCAATTCTGGTGAATACATTGTTGACATCAGCCACAAGATGTATTTGCCTTCAACGTCAATTGCAAGGGGTAAAAGACATTTTTTGTCTATATTGGAAGACAGACATTTTCATGTCATAATCCTTTATCTGGACTGCAATAATAGGCAGTACTGTAGTCACCAGTGCTACATGGTTTTTGAAAGTAATATAAAATCTTTTTTGCACAGATTTTAAGATACTGTTTAGCACTTTTGAATTAGGTGAGACTTTCCTGAGGGCATGTGGTTAGGAATTCTTTAAGGTCTGAACCATAATATGCTGGCCACTGACACAGGCAGGATTTTGTTCTGTAGATTTTGAACCTGACACGGTGTGGCTGATCCTGGGTGAGACTGCAGGCAGCCTGAGCAAAACATCTGCGACTGAAGGTCATTATTGCACATAATCATAGCGAAGGCTATTCTTCATAAAAAATGTCGAAGAAATCCTTCTGTCTCCCAGGCTGCTTGAGGCATTAGAACACTGACAGGGGAAACCATGATGAGTTTTTGTGAACTCTCCTCATCCCAGCAAAGCAGGTACCACAGGAGGAATGGGAATGGCTGCTGCTCATGAAGGAGCATCCCCTGCCCAGCAGCACCACTGTGTGTGCTCAGCACCTTGCTCCGAAACATTCAACTAGGGAGATCCCACTTCCAAAAAGTGCTGCCAAATCAAATTAATCTTCTTGTTCTGTGCCCCTCTGGTTCTATCTACAGTTGGCTAGACGGTAATAGGAGAATGTTTAACCTGAGCAATGTTTCCAGCTCTATTCAGGAATTGGTAAGTCACCTTTTTAAACTTGATTTCAACGGTTCTGATTTTAGCTCTGGCTTTCAGCTGAAGAATTTCCCAGACATGGACTAGCAGATGAGCCTGACCATAAGGTGAAAATAATTTAATGTGGAAGTGCTCAAAGACTACTCACATCTTTAAGAGTAATGATGTTTGGATGCTGTCCATATCGTAAGAGGATCTCAATTTCTTCAGAAGGGTCTCGCTTGCTCTTATCAATTATCTGGAATAAATAAAGCACAGTGTAGCAAGATGCCAGCTAGAAGCAATAAGCAAAACCCAAGCAATTTCTACAGTTTAAACACATTAATATTTAAAATTCTTTTATTAATCACTATTCTAGGAGAGGACAGCTCAAACCCTGTGCAAATGAGAGTCATGTTGAATATATGCCAAAGTCAAATGGAGCAATAATTAGTTTAGATTCTGAAGGCATAGGCCCTGTTTTTGCTACCTATAGTTTTGTTTGCCCATAAATAATGACAGTTACAAGAAATATCATTCAGAAATCAAACAACTTGGAGAGTTTTAAAATAAAATGACCTCTTTTATGTAAAAAATGGATACATTCATAATATTAGCATATGCTTGTATATCTGCTGATAAATTAATAAAAATTAATTATTGGGTGAGTTTGTCAGAAATGAAAATGTATTAACATTTACTGTCAAAGGAGATCTGAGCTGAAGCTATTGGTAACCCCTTGGCTCTTTGGGCCATGCTGTTCTAATGAACAAGGGAGTGGTTAGAGACTGCATCTGGCCACGTAACCGAACTCTGCCCATTCCTAAGCTAGAAAGAAATCTGCCTTTTATATCACTTTTCCGTATTCAGCATCTTTTACCTTACCAGAAAGTATAGTGAAACATGAAAACTTTTTAGTTTTGTAGCAGCAGGTCTCAGAAAAACATGACACCCACTGCTCAGAGAGAATCACTGTGTGGAAAGCCCGTTGTTAGGATGACACTGGCTTCTCATCAATACCTATATTTGAGTTGTCAATCAAAGAGCTTCGATCATTTACCCAGTTGAGAGCACTGATTAATGTTGCTCAGTTGGCAGATTTAAACAGTAAATATGAAAAAAAAAAAAGTATAAAATAATCTAATGGAGATCTCTCTATTTTGGAATCTCAAATGCAACCTTACAGGGAATGGTAAAAGACTCATTCTACTAGAAACTCATTAGGACTAACAGTATTTTGACATAATAACAGCAGCAGTACTTTTGAATAACGGGTTTACTCAAGAAGAATGGGTGGCATTTTCAGAAAATCGTAATTCAGTTATTGGCTTGGATTTCAAGGATTCTAACCTTAAATGTGATTAGTTCTCTCTAAGAGCTGCATACAGAGCACAGATTTAAAACAATAGTGTTTTCAGGGAAACAATTTTTTTAAAATATCTTTTGTTTATGAGGATAAATGCCTGGCTGCTTTTGCATGCTTTTTCTTTTCTTTTCTTTTCTTTTCTTTTCTTTTCTTTTCTTTTCTTTTCTTTTCTTTTCTTTTCTTTTCTTTTCTTTTCTTTTCTTTTCTTTTCTTTTCTTTTCTTTTCTTTTCTTTTCTTTTCTTTTTAATGGCTTAATTATGGCAATACACATTTAAGTACATATCAAGAATTTTATGCGTCAGCTATAATACTGCAGACTTGAATATATATCAGAGGTTTTGCAGTCATCATGACTGGCATGCTTTTGAACTGATTGTGATGATCAGTAGTGGACCATGGTTCAGGTATGCATTTGGAGCCATATCAGTGATTCAATTCTGAATTGATATTAGTGTGACAAATGAAAGTGCAATAGGGGGCTGATGCAAGTAGATGGCTGTTGCCTACATTTGAATAAATGAAGGAAAAACCTCAAAAACAGGTGAGCAGAAAAAATTCTCCTCAGAATAATGTTCTGCCAGTTTAGTTGAGACATTCTCAAGAAGCCAATGAAACCCTGACTGAATGACTCCTCGTACCTACAACCACAGTCACTGAATGTGTCCCACTCAGCCAATAACTCTAACATATAAAAAGATCCTCAGGGCCACTTCTTTGGCTAAACTAATATAGTTCTTGTCAGGTTAATGGAGTTACACACCTGCACCCATTAGGATTTGCCTGCCTTGTACAAACCAGCAGAATTTACTGCAGCAAGTATTACTACCACTGTGTGAAGTATTACTTTCGCTACTACTACTGTAGCAAGCAATATATTCCAGATTCCCTTTCTGTTGTATTTCCTTGTGAAATGAAATATCCAGAGCTATAGAAAATTTTAAGCATTAATTAATAATGCAGGACTAAAAATGCGTACATATGGATATATGGCCTAAAAAAAATCCAAACCGAAAATAGCGTTCAGCTATTGACACGAAACTCAAAATAAAATAACCTGAAGGTATCTGCTGCTGACTTAGCAGCAACAGCAGTAGATGATACATAATACTCCTAATTCATAATATGCTATATAAACATATTTTGCAAGACAGTCTTAACTATGCATGCTTTTTGCTTTAATGTACGCACAAGCTGCAGCACAGAGATTAAATGGATAAATTGCCCCAAAACCACACAACAAATCATTGTCAGAGCTGTGAAGGGACCTTCCAAATTCCTCACACAGTCCCTGGACAGTCCAGTTGGACAGAACAGAACAATTTTTTTTCCTTCATAACAAGTGATTGTCACCCTGACAGTGCCTCTCCTTGCTGTGCCTGTGGCTTACAGCTGGCCCACGACTGATAAAGCAGCAAAGAAGGTGGCTGCTGCACCTTTAGCAGAAATATCTCTTCAGTTCAGACTGGCTGCACTATGCACAGTTTATTTATTCACATGTTGCAATGGCCATACCAGCTCCTTGAATACACCCTAGAACTCCACTGTGATACCCAGTTCTCCTGCTGTTCTTCAGGAAGTGTTTTGGTGTGTTGTTAAACCCACGCTAGACTTGCCAAAGAAGGAAGATGCTGTATCAGGGTGGTTTGGTCAGTGGCTGCTGCCTCCTTTTGTGCCCAGAGGTGTCTGGATCATGACATGAAGTGCTGCATCCCCAGAACACCTACAAATCATGCTCCAACTTCATGCCAAAACAAGTTGTGGTAAAATGCAGGCCCAATGCTCCTTATCAAACACAGGGGCTAAGGGACATGTGTCATGGGCTGCTGCTGACACTAGTAAGTAGTTCTGAGATTCTCAAAAAGTATCAGATTAAAGGAATTAAATTATGTAAAGTGAAAATGCAGTATTTCTGCAGGTATAAACCAAGCATTTTTTGTCCAACTGTACTTTCTGATTTTCACTATGGATGTTGCTGGAGGAAAAGCATGCTCCAGGCATCTTGTGCAGATGCCACAAGAGAGAGACAGGATGGATGGAGGCAGCCCCAGAACAGCTCCCTCTGAGAGTTCTCTCTCAGCTGGCCATCAGGCTGCTTGTCCTCCCAGCAAAAGCAGTATGCTTTGCTGCACTTGTGCAGTAAATGCTTTCTTCTCTAGACAGCAACGCCTGGGCTGCTGAGCACAGAGTCCAAAATCTTACGAATGCCTCGTCCACAATCCTACATGATTGCTACACATGCATTCCCCTTCCTAGAATGGGTCAATGACAAGATACATGAAGCAACCTTGACCATAATTTCAAGTCAGACTTGGCAACTGTCAGAGAAGGTGAGGGAGGCCTTGCAAAGTTTAACCGTGGTTGTACTCTGCCTCCTGGCAACATACCAAGGCACTCTTCTTGATATTCCTTTCCAGGGGGGACCAGTCGAGCATCTGCTGGCTCTTTGGAACTGTGCTCCTACTGCTCTGAGCCCCCTGGGCTTTCTCACGGTAAGGACATGGACGCTTTTTCCAGTGGGCTTTGACAGGTAGTGATCCACTACCAGAGCAAACACCCATACCAGGAACTTGGCTTTCCATTTGTTTGTTACTGTTTCTTCCTCCTGCTCCTTCTTTGGAGTTTAGTTATATCTAATTTTTAAAGATCAGCTCTGTTTCCAGTTCACTTGTGCATATTGAGAAGTTTAACTTTGTCCAGTTAATTCAACCAGTGCAGATTTTGTGAACCAGACAACAGTGTATGTGACACTTCACACTCAATTAACGTAGCAGTTAAAAATGGTCCTCAAATTAATTTGAATCCAAGACCTCTCAGAGCTATACATTCAGGCTGCCCAGAGAGACCCTGTAAGGATAGCCTGCTGTTGGCTACCCTGCTCCAATGAGGACCAAAGGCTCTGGATTGTTTCCTGCCTGAATATTGGAAGCTGCAATGCTAGAAAGAAAAAAAACATTTAATGTTACAGATTTGGATACAGGAACTCACATACTTTCATTAGACTTCCTACATGAGAACACACACAGACACTGCATGTGAATCAGTGTCTGCTCTTGGTCAGAATTAATATTATATTAACCAGCTAATATTATTTTTTTTTTATACATATTAGCTTTCAAGCTCTACTGTTGGATGCTGGCAAGCAAAATATCTCTGAATTTTAGATAGGCAATGACACTGTTAAACACCAATTAAAAGCTGAGCAAAATTACGTAACTTCTAAATATTTCTTGTGGAAACAAAGAGCACTTTCCACCCTGGTCACTCTGTTTCCTCTCAGACATTATGTTTTGCACAAAGACAGACTCTTCTCTATTCCTCCCTGTGGCAGCCCTTGAACCTCCTGCAGCTCTTCCTGTGCAAGGAATGATGTCTTTTCTTTAGGAAACACATTCTGATTTGAACTTGACTAAAATGTACACATAAACATACTCTGTTACAGAATTTTTTCTACTCCTAATCCTCAGGTTTTGAGTAATATATAATGATGCTAGTTTTCTGTCTCTCTCTCTAGATGTGTGGTGAAGAACAACAACTCAGAAAGCCACCATAATGCGTAAATAACTGAAAATGTAACAATAGCTCTGCTGTACTTTTGCAGAGAAGAGCTATGAAGCACAGGGTTTATCTATTGTCCTTCAGAAAAATAAGAAACTGAGCCCATATAACAAGTAGACTTTTCTCTATGCATTGGACACCCAGGGATTGCTTAGTAACTCCTCTGTATTCAACAGTAGATGAAACAGTTCCAGAGTAAAAAGAGGCTCAGCACATGCAATAGTGTCCTTTGTTCTAACAGGGGACTTGTTCTTTGACTATCACATCCTTTGTGTATTTTGCTGAGTAGCTCAAAGAAAAGGTGCATTTTCTTCTGCAGAATTTAGGATAAGAACCTCATATTTTAAAATCAGTCCAGCTCCACTGGGGGACAATACCAAACTCTTTCTCTATCAAGGAAGAAAGGAGAGAACATTTTCAAAATCATAACTAACACATCTGGCCGATTTTTACAAGTCCTTTTACAAGTCTTTTGCATGGGAAAAAATCACCTGATTCTCCCTCACTAATGGGTTCTCAATGTCTCTGTCAGAACAGAAATGATGAGTATAAAAGAGACCATCAATGCAGTTCTGTGTGGGTAAAGCCTTGCTGAAATTGGTACAGCAACTGTATAGGTAGTATATATTTATGTTTGCTTGTTGCAGTTCTGTGGAGGTATTTGCATGCTTCCAACTGTGTAGATAGATTTTTTCTTCTGGATCTAGTTATGCCATTAACAGATGTTACAGTCCTCAGTTGCTTGATACCACCAATCAGCTGAGACTTACAGCCTTCACAGCTCTACCAAAGAAATGGTATCTGTGAGCGCTGCCTAATCTTCTTTGGGCAGAATTAGCCCTGTTAATACAAATTGCCTTTTCAAACAGCTGAAATTAACCTGGGTGACTTTGCCTGAGGAGGACGGCTGTGTTTCTCATGTGGATTTCTCCATCACTGCAGTTGTGAGATTGGAAAAAGGCAAGAGGTAGGAGGTGACAATTTAACTGCCTTTGCTGTCTGGAAAATGAACAGCCCAAAAAAAAGGTGAGAAGAAAGCTACAGAGTGAGAAAGAAGGCAGAAAAAAAACACATAAGATGCACTGATGGGACAAGCGGTGAGAGAGGCCTGAGGAGAAAGGATGGGGCTCTGACTAAGCTAAACAGGAGCTATCAGCAAGGAAACTGCTCTCTGCTGCTGGTTCTTCCTGGGGAGATAGGACTTTGTGCAACCTTAACGAACAACAAGACAGCATTAAAACATTTGCTTAGCTCTGACTTGATTTTTTCTCCTTAAGTAAAACAAGATGCAAAAGCCCTCTCTAATCATATCAACTGAAATGAGCAACAGTAGTCATCTTCCTTCTTTGGAAAGCTAGACACGGCTAGTACTGGCACTGGGGTTTAACCCTTAACACTGCAGTGTGTGCCACTACCATGCACTGCAGCAAAGATTATCCATTTTGTTATGGTGGACTTATTCCACAACAAGAACCATAAATACTGGGAAGCATTAAAGGTACACCCTGCAGGATGGGCATGGATAAAAAGTAAGTTGTGAGATTTGACCGAGGTGTTTTAGTGGATCATGCTGCAGGTCCCCAAATGGGACCAGTGTTGGCATCATCTTCAATTGCCTTAAATCACCTTTCCCTCAACTGAAACTGAGATACAAGGGGGTGAATTGGGGCAGCTGAGCCACTGGTACTGTCCTAATCTGCTGCTCGGGCTACAGCTACCAAAAGTCTGGCAGAAGGTCAGGGCACTGCAATATTTAAACAGCCACAGCTGAGGCTGCCAACATGTTCACCCAGTAGGACTACCTAAAGATCCTTTTGACCAGCACCAGGGAACTTAGCATGGCTTTGTGGAAAAAGCGTGGAGGAGGAAGAGAACCTTATACGCTTTTAAAGCTGCTTTAGTTTGTATTACATACTTTGAAGATTTTTCTAAAGCTTGTTTGAAGAGTAAGGATGGGTTTATCACTTTTAAGAAGAGATTCATATAATACAGTGTGATGCGATACTCCCTGCAGAAATCCTTTCCTTTTCTGGGAGAGGAGGGATGAGCAAAGGAAGATTTAATTTTGTGTTCCTTTGTACTTTATGTCTACACCATACCTGTGATGTATTTGAAAATTCAGGGCATCACTGGTGGAACTGACTATACGTGGGATTTGCATCTCTTCTGAAGGAAGGAGGTGCAACAGCATGCAAAGATTTTAACCTGACAATTTCAACTACAATATAAATTCCAATGAAAGTGTCACCAAGATACAGTTCTGCAGTTCTGTGCTGCTGGAAAATGTACAGGTTTCCATTTCAGTAATATTTCCTTCTAAAAATTAGCCCTATTCATGCCAAGCATCTGTTTTAATTTGGTTCCTTTTTTGATGTCAAATTACTCAAGCTGGATGAAAATCACTGCAGAAAGGCTAACATTATTTAAAAGGACATGGTATAATTTTACATTTAAGATGTCTCCAAGGAGAAGTATTCCAAACCTAATAGTTTCTGAGGGACCATTTGCTGTGCTATTAGTTTTGATTAGCTCCAGAGATTCATTCCCCCCATCCATGCTTAAATCTTTCAGAAAAATAGTGAAATACATATTAAAAGAAACAGGCCTAATTAGCAATACTTTTATGAAATAAGCACTGCCCATCAGATCAAGCTGTGTGGATGAAACATTAAACTTTCTGCACACAGAGCATGCCCACTCACTGCCACTGTTTGCTGATTTAGCACTCCTAGGTTGTCAACTGGAAATGTAGTACTTATTAATTAGCATTTATAGAGTAGAACACATTTTCTAAGCAATGTAGAAACATTAACAATTTTTTTCCAATAGCACTCGTGAAACACAAAAGCTCATTTCAGAGAGAAATCTGCAGTTTTGGAGGCAGAACAGCTTGGTGGGAAAGGCTCTGCACTGTGTTTTAGTCTGCTCTGCTCAGCCCTAAGCACATGTCCTTGGATCAGACTGATGAGTTTTCAGTCCGTAAAATGACTGCAGTGCTACTCCCACCTTCTTTTTCAGAAAGCTTCAGGCTTGGAAACCAGTATATCATATTTAGATCTTACAAAAGGGGAAAATTATTACATCAATATGGAAGACAAATACAAGAAACATGGTTTAAATGGCCTCAAAAGAGAAACAGAGCCACAAAAGACCAAAGTCTGTCCAAAATACTTAGGTATTTGGCAAGCGAGCTAGAGAAGAGAAACACGATACTACTAAGCTGCAGAAAAACTGCTGCCTGATGCTAAGTCTCAGAAAAGATCTAGTTAGCAGTGAGAAATACCATCATCTCACATTCTTCAGAAGCTCAGCCACTGCAGGGAGATAGGCACTGAGCTTCATGACCAAATGGGAAGGAGGCTGCAGGAATCCTTACACCAGAGGGGACATGCAACCACTGCAGATCCAAGATTTGCTCTGAAGCCAAATTTAAGCAGTCATCTACATACATTTCTGTATTTATATCTGTCTCTTCTGTTTATTTGTTAAGTCTCAAGCAATGTCTTGATCCCATTTAGCCCAGAATTCACCATCTAGGAATGCTGTTACTGCCACAAACCAGCTTGCTGTTTGTAGAAGCACCCAAGGTACTCCTCACTCTCTGCCCTGTTGCCTTCTCCTAAGCTCTTCAAGCAGAGCCCAGCACTCTGTACCAGACCATCTTTTCTGAAGCTCTAGCCACAGGGTCCTGTCTATTCAAGCAGCGTCCCCTGTTTATTTCTATGGGGAGAGTGTCTGGCAGAAATCTGAACACACTGAAATCAAAACAGAAAAGTGAGGCTCATGAATGTTTTGCAGGCAATCTTAAAAAATGAGGACAGCATATAAAATATGCTACATTGCCTCCTGCTGTGGTGAGTGAAATTGTACACAGCAGCTCTGGTCCAACATGGAAATCAGGCCCTTCGATAAAGTTGTTCAAAACAAGAAAACCAAGAAAGCCTTAAAAAATACTCTCACAGATCAGGCATAAAATCTCCACAGACAACTTTCTTCACCACTCCTTTGCTACTTCATCCATTTTACATTTCATATATAGAGGACACCCATCCATACTGTTTGTAATCACTCTTACTGTATCCACCATGGATCTTCACAGATCACTCTGGAAAACAGCCCTTCCTATGTAAATCCAAAGCAGCACAGAGATTTGTGCTTAAATCTGCTCTGAAGCTTGTATATCCCTACAGCCCCCTACAGCCTACTGAATCTGGTGCCACAGCTACCAGGTTAAATATCCTTCAGACAGTGAGCAACATCTTTTACTAAAGTGTCTGGACAACAGAAATCTAATGGTAGAACATAGTAAGTGTTCTCTGTAGTTTATTAAGGTAAGAAGGGGTCTTACATCTTCAACTATGCCTTTTGTAAGGCTACATTTCCACTAATATGATAGATCCAACTCCTTTGAGTGTGAGGGGGAGGATGTCTCGGTCATCTCCTTGAAAAGTCTGTTTTACCAGCTGCTTTCACCATCAGACTTTTTTTTTTATGAAACTCCTTTTTTTAGCTTCAAGACATTCTGTCTTGTCTTGCTGTCTTTAGCAGCCAAATGGTTGTCATTTATCATTTATATCACCTTAGAGATATTTATAGATTTTGATTGCATCCCGTTGGACTTGTCTGTCTTAACATCATATATATTTGGAACTTTCTTGATAGAGCTTGCCTTAGAATTCTTGAGTATTTTCTGCTATAGATATTCTCTAATTTGTTTATACTCTATCTTAAACCATGGGTACCAAAATAGCACACGGTCCCACCAGGCTTTAGTAGTCCTACCCAGGCAAAACTCACTTGCTTATATGCAAGCAAGACAGACAGAAATCTATGGATTTGTTTTTCAGTTTTATTAATAAAACTTTTGACTACATTCACAATGCTTGTCTGATTCTGGTATTCACACCTTTGTATTTCCATTTTATCAATTAGTTGAGCGTATTTAACAGCTTCATTACTTACCATTCAGGGAATGAAAGCAAATAGGAGTGAAAATTTCTCGGGACACTGCAAGCAGAGATGTTTTCTCAACAAAATATTGGAAAGTACCTTTCAGAATCAGTATGATCTTGCAGAAGCAAGAGTTATGCTCTTCATAAATAATTCAATAAAACATCTTGTGGAAGAGCAAGGACAGCTAGAGACTTACGGAAACACAGTTATCACTCCCATTTCCCTTCAGCTGAGTAGCAGGTTTTTTAATGAGATCTTTTTACATCACATTATATTCTTCCTGATGCCACTTCTCCCCGGAGCTGTGAGATGTGATAAAGCCATACTCTCATCCCTACAAACCGTACTGTGACAAACACCCAGTAAAGTCAAGAGGGGTTTGCATGACCAGGGATTAAATGAAAACTGAGACAGAACCTCAGCACCTGATCCACGGACGCATTCAGCCCATCCTATCCCTTGCAGAGTCTTGTTACTACTTTGTTCTGGCAGCAGGTGACCTCTGCTAAATTGCGAGGCAACATTTACCAGTGCCTCTGACTTGTAGGTCTCACCACATACCTTTGGGACGTGACCCTTGTACCTTGTTCTGGTGCAGGCAGAGGGAAGAAAGGTTGGATGAGCAGTGGATGGCTATCTGCTGGTGCTGACAAGCTGGTAGGCTCAGGGCCAAGAAATTGGAGGTTATTCAGCAAACTTTCCATTGACTTGCCTATTAAAATACTGATTTATCCATTTATCTGTGTTCTGCCAGACAATAGATACCTCCCCAGAAAGACAAAACTAGACAAATAATCTCACCTCAAAATTTCACTGCCTGTTTGACTTTAGAGGAAAGTCAGTTCAGTGACCTCCTACAGTTAAAAAGAAACAAATCTAAGTAAATGTCTCTAGATCTACAGACACCTTAACTGTCAAGGAGATCTGACGACCTTTGAAGTGACTTTTTTTTCTTTATTTTTCTTTATTTTTCCTTTTCCTATTTCAACAAATAAAGCTACATATGCTCAGGATTACTGCTTTCTTTAAAAGAACAACAAAAGAGAGCACCATGCTGCAGTCAAACGTAGAAGATTACTGTTATTTGTGCTTTCTACACCCGGCACTAAAATCCTGACATAACCATCATATAGGTTATGGAGAAAATGTAGAGCCAGCTAAATACCACTGTGTAGCCTCCTGCATTCAGATTAGCATAATATTGTTTCTACTTAAATCAACCACCTAAAACCAACCAAACCAGGACTGTGAACATCAATGGAAGAGGAAAATGAAGTTTAAAGAAATTATGAAACAACTTGAATTCATACAGCTTTTGGTGACTATGTCACTGTTATTAGAAAATAGATAGAGATATAGAGCAAGTCTGATTTACACAGCCAGCCCTGCTAAAAACAGCTCTCACAATTTACTGATTTCTATTTACTGATAGCATGTTGACATCACTTCTCTGTGGATTTTTATAGCTAATTAAAATGCACCTTGTCCCCAGTCTGCACATACCAAAACATGCCAAGATAAATGTATTTTCAGTGCTTCATAATTACCAGAATTATGTATGAACTGTAGGATTTACTAGGACTATAGCATAAACTGACATGTATCCCAGAGGCAGGCACAGACTGCAAAATTTGGCTTTGCTCACAGCTGTGGAACATTTGGAGCCAAACAGGTGGTTAGTACATTACAGAGATAGGCAGAAGTAAAAAAATTCACATGTGTTTCGAGATCCAAATTCCACTGTAACATTGCAAAATTGTACTTGTCATTTGGGACTCTCTACTGTATGCTTTTCTTCTTCAAGGGAGGGAGAAATGTATACCCTATCCTTTTACTCAGTCGTTCTCCCTGGCTCTAACGGCATGGAAGGACTCAAAATCTGTAAATCTTAGCCAGGGAAATACTCTTTAGAGCTGGAGAAGAAAACTGTTCAAGCTGCTGAAGCTGGTACCTACGCCACCCACCTCTGCAACATTTTGGGGCAGTTACCATATTGGGGGTAGAGCAAGCCATAAGAGCAGAAGTTTCTACTTGGCTAATATCCACCAGTAATCTCTCCTGGGGGTAAGGAGTCAACATAAATAAAGAAATGTTTAGAAAAAGGGGGATGCAATGAGGCCCTTTGCAAACTTGCTTAATCTGGCATCAGTAAGAAGCACATCTGAAAACCCAGCTTGAAAGTTTCACAAGTTTTTCACATGGTTTTCTGTGAATAAAAACTTGGAATACACTAACTGCATCAAATCTCTGGCAGGTTTTGAAAAATCTGATTCACCAAGAACTCTGAATTGTAGCATTTCCTTTGTTTTACAAAAGAGAGTTCTTTATCTGTTTAGGCTTTAATTGCAGACTTTCCTCTATCCACAGAAATGTCTCCCATCTGCTCTAGCATCATTCTTTCACCTAATTGACTTATTTTCTCTACATACTGACATAACTGAAATAGTTTGATCTGATTTTCCTTTGCTTCTGACTTCACTGCTACATTTGTACATGTGAAGCTTGTAACTGTGATCAACAACGCCAGTTCCCTTAGCTATTAAAAATCACTCTGCTGTAGTCAGCGTCATCAATATTCTAGCAGAATAATCTCAAACACCTTAAAGGTCTGCCAGAGGAGAAACACATTTTTTCCCAGATCCCTTATTTATACCACAGTGTATTATAAAGCAGTAAGAAGAACGCACAACGTACTTCATAACTTTGTACTTTTTTTCACTTGGGGATGAGACTGAAAAAAGCCTAAGAGTTAAAATATAACAGTACCTCAGAGTATGTACATGCAGTAAAATATGATACAAAGATGTGCTAAGCCAACATCTACCTGCCCTGAGCCAGGTAGGTGGCTACTAGTTTCAGGGTAGACTCAGCTTGTCGGAAATCTGGCTGTCTACAAGGTTTTCTGTTGCATGGCATTGAAATCCTCTCAGAAGTGGAGTTGTAAGCCTGAATTCTTAAATATTGCATTTAGGAGCCTGAGGGCATGTCTAAAATAGATATAGAGCTTATTATTAGCATTTTGTTTTGCAGATGACATGGAAGAAGAGGGAAGAGGTTGCAAGAAAAGTCTCTTCTGCAGGTTCAGCGATGGGATTTACAAAAGCAGTTACATGCCTAAAGGTCCAAAGATGTGTCCAGGGGGACCTCCAAAAGCAGCTCAGTGAGTGATGTGCCCAGTCTCACTAAAATCTGAAACAAGTTAAATCCCAAATCTGTTCAAGTGCTTTGACGACACCAGCAAAGAACCCCTTTGCACTGTGAAACATCTAATTATTTCTATAAGATGGCCCCCAATTAGTTGCAGATGGCCAGTTAAAGGAAAGGGGGTGAGATGTATTGTGCTTTAACAAATATATTCTGCTTCTGGGTGAGGAAAGGTTTTGTTTTTCTGAGTAAAATTTCCAGCTGTAGCTCTGACTCAGGCTACTTTGGCTGGGTACTCTGCTGTCTCAGTGCAGCACTACACAGTGATAGTAAATAAGGGCTGGTGAGTGGCAGTCTCCATGGAGGGATTATTTACCCAGTGACATGAGTGTCTTCCTGCGGTGATGCCCCCACGTCATTTCCTTACCTCCTTCCCTACCACCAGCGTTCCCTGGGGAGACGGGATGATGCTCTCTGACGCGTCAGCAGTTCATCGTAAAGAGGGAACTTTTAATGAGGTGGTGCCACGCAAATGGGGCTCCTGCCTATCATACATGCTGTCATCGCAGATATTTTTTTCCTGTGAATATCATGTATTAGGGAGCACTGGGAAAATTATACTTACTGAAAGAAATCAAAAGGGTGTAATTACAGTGATTTTTATAGAGAGAGTTAAAGGATGCATGTCAAAAGGGACTGATATATAATTATGATAATATCAGTTGCAACTCCTGTGCTATCTAATTACTTTAAATGGGTGGCATTGTGAAATCTTTATGAAAGCAAGCTACTTTGGTAACAAATTGATACAATCTTAATACGGAATAAAAATAAATTTGAAAAGAAAGTAAAATGAATATATTGGTAGGAATAATAATCAAAGAGGCAGCACTCAATGTGCTGGAAAGACAGTACAAACAGAAACCCACCAACCAAACTCAAATCTCTGCTACACATTTGAGTCACACTGTGTCAGAAACTGAGATGTTGTATGTGTTGCCTAAACTGGTAGTCAAAATCAAGACATATCACAGAACCACAGAATGATAGGGGTTGGAAAGGACCTCTGGAGATCATCTAGTCCAACCCCACTGCAAGACCAGGTTCCCCTAGGACAGGTTGCATCGGATGGCATCCACAAGAGTTCTGAATGTCTCCAGAGTGAGACACTGCTCTGGGCAACCTCTTTCAGTGCTCTGCCAACCCTCAAAGTAAAGTTCCTCCCCGTGTTTAGATGGAACTTCCTATGTTCAAGTTTGTACTTGTTACCTCTTCTCCTGTCACTGGGCACCACTGAAAAGAGTCTGACCCCATCCTCCTGACACCCATCGTTTAGATGTTTATAAGGATTAATGAGGTCCCCTCTCAGTCTTCTGTTCTCCAGACTAAAAATACCCAAGTCTCTCAAGCCTTTCCTTTTAAGACAGATATTCCAGTCCCTTAGTTGTCTTCACAGCCCTTTGCTGTACTCTCTCCAGCAGTTCCCTGTCCTTCTTGAAACGTGGAGCCCAGAATAATGGCATGGCAAGAAATGGAAGAAGAAAGGACTAAAGAGAGGAAAAATAAATAAATTCTGAAAGAGCATAAACCTAGTAATCAAAGTCTTAAACTCTACTGGAGTTTTGAGTGTCTCCAGGTGTTGAGATTAATCTGGATTCTCTGAGTTATCCCAAGCCCTCAGCTGCTGAGTAGATGCTGGACCCTCTTGGATTCAGGTATTCAGACATCTTTGAGGACTGAGGTCTTTCTATTTTGGTTTCATACTGGCTGTATTACACTGATAAAATTGATAGCAATACTTGATGTAAATAAAATATGAAAGTTATTACTTTAATTTAACATACATTATGTTCATCACAGATTTAATTTAATTGCACATAACCCCTACCTACTATCACATAATGCCATCTGTTAACAAATGACCTGGACACTGGAAAAATCTAATTTTTCCATTCATTAGAAATGAAAATCCTAGCATGTGCATGCACAAGCCCATGGACCTGCTGGTAGGTCCATGTTCCTGATTGTGGTGTAGCCTAGAAATATCAACATTTATTTGAACAGTCACATCAACAAATATTCAGTTGTTAGTGTTTCCAGATTTCTGTGGCCACCATGGGCAGACATCAAAACTTACTTTCATGGATATCTGCATTATTATCAGTCTTGTAATGGAAAATAAGAATGAGTAAAAGGTTTAATATTATTCTATTGACTACCTGCAACTCATTTATCTCATGTACTGTGGTCTGGATAACTTCTTTAAGCTCTCAGCATGTCATTTAATAGCAAAGACATAATCTCATTTATAAGCTAAGTTTACAATTTTTTACATAAGAAAAGTAGTGTGGCAATTGGCTAGAATCCCTCATTTACTGCAGGTTTGGTAAATACCTTTCCCTAGGTACTGATTTCTGGGAAGCTATTTTTTTGGTTTTTGGTCAATTGAACAATCTGTTCCTATGAGATCATACAGAATGAAAGTGTCTGCCTTAACTGCCCATGTCTTCAAATTCATTATACTAATTTCTCATTTAATAATTTTTTTTTTTGTACAAGAAAAGAAATTATAAATACTTTTCTAACATATGAGTTTTTTAATTGTTATGCCCTTCTCTGAAAGAAAAGTGAATATTTGGAACTCTTGCTCTGATCCATAACCCCACAATCACTTGCCACATGCTCTGGTCTGTTCTGCCCTGTGTAATAGATGAATATTGTATACTGTTCATTCAACAGCATTTAATAGGGATTGTGACTTAGTCCCCTGAGCATGACAAGTTCTACTGAGGCAGTTCAACTGAAGTTCTTCCTTGTCAGAAAAGGTTTCTTGATACCTACATTCTCGCAGCTTCCTGGCCTCTGCATCTGTGGTGACTCTGTTTTACACAGTGCTGCTTTACCAAGTCTGAAGTTCACCGACTTATATTTAATATCCAACTAAACTCCACTGAATTAATATTTTAAATCTCTGCAGAGATTGCCTTTTGCTCCTTTGTGTAGCATGTGGGTTTTGAATGCCAAGGAGACAAAAAGAAATCTGAGTTTTTGAAGGCGGTCATGGTTTTCATTGACAAACCAGTCTAATTACAATAGAAAATGTCTTAAATAACTTGAGAAGGAAGAATAAAGTACTATTTCAACTTTGCAATCATATTATATGTTACTTTCTTTATTAATGATGATTCAATGTAGGATTAGCAGGATTTCCATGCAAGCCTGTAAAGGTTTTTTCCATTTGGGAATTATACGTGATGAACTTAAGGTGTGAGAAATAATCTAAGGCTTATCATGAAACCCGTCATCTTCTGAAAGAAAGAACAAGCAACATCCCCCAACAAGAGATAAGCCAACAAGATATCCAGTGACTCCACTGCTGCCCAGGCTGGCAGAGCAGTCTCAGACACATTTCTGGCACTTACCACAAGGCTTTCTTACCTTCACTGCGAACTCTGTTTCTGTAGCTTTATGAATACATCTTTTGCATACTGAATAGGAGCCAATTCCGATGTCCTCCTTGATCTCATATCCATCTGTAAAGTGAATGTTGTTCCCATGTAACTGCTACAGGAAAAGACAAAAGAAACGAGATAATCAGGACATGTGGCTGTCAAAAGCAAGGACTAGCTTTACCTTAGTAAGGGAAGCACTTGATCTCATCTCCTTCACATAACTTTCTAGCCCTTAGTGGTTTTTTGAAGTTCAGCTAAAAAAAATCTTAAGCTTTTTACTTAAAGAACTGCATCCCCTCCCTTTCTACTTTTTTTTTCTTTTTTTTTACTTTTTTTTTTTTTCTTCCCAGTCTGTAGGACAGAGTCATCCATGTAGAAATAATGGAAAAAGGGCAGTGATTTCCTAAACTGCTTAGGGAATGCAGATAATCACCTCCTATTAGAGATTCACAGGAAACTGTGGGCAGACAAACCTTGACAAACCTGTCTAACTTGACAATATACACTTAATTACTGAGGGTCCAAATAATTTATGAACGACTAATACCTTCGCAGGCTTCAAAACAGTGCACATACAGGGTGTGCCTCCAGACCACTGGAGATCTTGTCTAGAATACATTTAACTATGATTTCTGTGTGAGAGAAAAGTTACTATTTTGAGCCAACGTAACTCAAGAAAATTTATTACTAGTGAAAATAGTAGAAAAATAATTTGAAAAATTTAATTTTATTTATTGGAGGGTATAAAACTAACTGTGGCATCATTAGTTGATACGCTTTCTGGAAAACATGTAGGCAGGCAGACTGGCAAAATGGTGAAACTCACATCTGAGGCCTCGCTGCAAATTCCATCCCAGGACTCAAAAAATCACCAGCAACTTTCAAAATCCTCTAGGATCCTCTGTCTAGAAAGTATATCCTTGATAGCAAAGTCTACACAGAACCTTCCATATGTGTTACATTCAGCACATTTTTACGAAGCTAACCATGGGAATATAGACAAAAAAATCTGGAATGTAATAGCTTGGTTAACATTTCACCTGTTGTTGTGTAAGAGAATCTTTAAGGATTCTGCTGTAAATTATTAAAATAGACATGAAAACTATGAAAACCTACAAAAACCACAGGCAGGGGCTCTCCCCTTCAGGCATGTATACATGTTGCTGTGGGTAAGACAGGAACTTTTTGCTTGTGAGCAGAATTTGCTGCATTTCTGAGCACCCCAGTTCACTGTCACGCTGATGTATTGAGCCATTTGTAGCACTTTCTTTCTGGTTTGAATTACAATAACTGGAGAACATGTTGTAGGGCAATGGCAGCAAAGAACCAAGGGCCTGACAAATGTCCTTACCCCGTCGAGCCGCTCTGGGTTATGTGAGTACACCCTGGCTTTTGCGCAATAGCAACAAGAACACGGTGGTGTCTTACACCCAGGAGCTTGGGCTCTGTGTCTGTGGGAGCCTACAGCAGTAGTTCATTAAGCCCCTTGCCAACACAGACTGCATCATATAACCCAAGACAAAACTGTTGACAATGGCATGCATTCACTAAAAACACCCCACTTCATTATCTGCCCTGTATGCACAGCTGAAATAGTGTTTCAGGCATTCAGAAATACTTTCACTTCAGCTGTGATAAGGTGCAATTCCTATTTCCTTTGTAAAGGTTGTGGAGAACGTGAACTTAAAGACAAAGCCTTTGGGAAAAAATTCTCATTTTTCACCTCCCACATGCTGCATGTAAACACCTCCTACCTACACTGGGTAGCTGTGAAATACCAGCGAGAATGCTGAGGCAGTCTGAATACACCGTGAGTGTATGTATCTGCCCATCAAATGTGAAGCGTAATATCAGCATCAGTACCTGCACAATCGGATGGACGGTGATTTTGTGTACATCCTGCTGTGCAGGCTCCTGCACCAAGTTAGAGGCAACGAAGCTGAACCCTCTGAAAAGATGATGAGCATTGGCGCTTGGAGGAACACCTGGGGAGTCTACAGGAAAAGGAAGAAAATGGCCTCATGAGCTGCACAAAAGATCAGAAAGTAATGGCACAGCACCTGCAACAGACAAAGTCACCTGTGCCAGTCAACAGCAGATTCTGCTGAACCAGCAGACACATGTGAATACAATCCACCTCCATATCAAGGCTTTGGTGTGCCTTCTCCCTCCTGTTCCTCTGGACCTGAACAGTGCAGGAATACTTACTGTTTGCAAGGATCTCTCCTCTTAGATAGGCACAGGATGGCAAGGTTAGGAGAAAGATGGAAGACTAAAGGCAGGGCACCCCTTTGGCTTTGCACAGGTTCTCAAGGGAGTGGAAAGAGCTGCTCTATCTGTCCTTCACAGAACACTTTGACTACAGACATTACAAAGGCTAAAGTGCTTTCTGGATAATGTGGTATGTCGTATGGGTCAGGAGAATGTAGAGAAGACAGGACCTGATGTAAGTGTAAAAGTGTGATGCTCCAGTAGTGATGGTTTGTGGCCTCATAAGGATCTTTCTGGAGCAGCTTTAGGAGTTGGAATTTACTCTAGGGAAGATGCTGTTTGACTTGTCCTCAGCTGAACAAAATGACTAGAAGTGCTTTAACTAAATTTTATGGACTTTTTCTCCCCACTCCTTCTCTTGATGTGGCAAATCCAGGGGAGGAATGGCTGTAGATCAGAGCTCTGAATTCTTCTACATTTGGAATGAAATAACTAGAGAGCAGTTCCTGGTACCTATATTTCTGCTCAGTGAGAGAAACAGCCTGACAAACCAAGAAGAGAAAAGCTGCACTTCACATACAATTTTAAAAAACTTTAAATCTTTCTCCCCAGTATGTGTTTTGTCCCAGATATTTTCATAAGCAAGATAGAGACACATTGCAAACCATTCCTTGGTAGCTACGGTATTATAAAACCTACAGCACTAAAGTTTGTTCAGCTTTTATCTGTTCTTTTATTGGGTTTCATTGTTCCCCCTCTCCCCTTCACATTTCCTCCTGTGCAACATGTGGTTTACTATGGCAAGGTTACAACACTAAACTTTCTTCAGAGAGCTATCTCCTTGTAGGAGTCTGCAAATACCCGGTTTCAGTAGAGTAAAAACATGTCCCCACCGGACCTTGTATCTGACTCACCTGTCTATACTATCAGCACGACATGGCATGGAAGACTGAGTATTGTTTGAGGTCCTGAAAACATGTGAGAATGTGAGCATTTCCTTTTCTTGATGTTCCCTGTATAAATTTATTGGTTAGGCAAACAGAGGATCTGAAGCCAGAATATGGTAAAAAACAAATTATCTGCTCGGAAATAAGTAAAACTGAGTCTGCAGCTAATTCTATATCTCATTACAAAGCTGCCTCTGCTTTGAAAGGACTCGGAAATAAACACAGCAAGTCAGACCTCACTGCAAATAAGCTTGTCTTTCGGTAGAGTGACGTGGGCTACTTGTTTATCTCTGCATTGGTGGGCATTCATTCTCCTTGCAAATACATAGATGAATCACACCAGACCTCTTGCATCACTGGGTACTTCTTACAATGGCATATAGACAACAATGACTTTCCAAGAGAGTTTAATTAAGAGGAAAGAATGTTTGCTTTAAAAAAGAAATGGCAATCATTCAAATCTAAACACTCCTGAACTTCAAAAAAGCTGTGATCCCAATCTAAAACATCTCTATTTAAAAATAACTGTTCCTTTGCATTTCACTGCCAATCTCTGTACCAAACGTTGTAGAAGAACTACAGATTATTTGGTTTTCCATATTAAATATTCATCACCAACAACTGATACGCCCATCATATGAATTAAATGTTAAAACACCTGTGTTAAGTGCAAAATTATGTTTAAATAATGTTAATTAACTGATAGATGTGAAACCTAAATATTTTTACTAGTCTTCGTAAATCCAGAATAATTTCATATGTCTGAATTAGACCCATCTGCAAACACCAATCTTGTATAATGGTTATCTTTCTCCCTGTGAAAGACATAATGCTTTGTCCCACTAGGGCATCTAACTTTACAGGATTTTCAAAGGCTTCATAAATCTTACATAATTTACTTCAGTACATTTCACTGGGGTTAGCAAATACTGTTATCTTATTTGCAGAGGAGGAAATTGAGGTGCAATTTTACATTTTTTTTTCTCAGCAGTAAAGCCAGCCTAAGACATCCCTGCTGGTTACAGCATGCTGCCCCATCACTTACAACAGGGCATAACCATTTGTGGACTGGAATCTGAGTTGGATCACCAGAACGATCTTGGTTTGAGTCTTGTTCCAATCACCATTTATAAGACGGATTGCTTCAGTCTCCTGATCCCTGTGGGGAGCTGAGTCAGCACAAATGAGATGTAGGTCCACAGGGGTGGACTGAGGAAACAAGTGGCCAGAAAAAGTGACTCCAACTCAGATGACACCCAGAGAAAGAGTGAGGTGAAACTATATCCATAGAGATGAACTGTCAATGTCAGAAACCACATCTTTGTCACACAAAGCTGAGGTCAGAAAATGCTATTTCAATCTCTAAAGTGACTTCCTGAGATACAGCAAATTACTGGATTGGTAAATTATTGGATCCAAAACTTTGATGTAAAAATGTTTCCAGGCAGGAGAAATCATTCATAAAGACAGAGTGCAAAATGACTGTATGTATCTCTGCCCTCTCCTTGGTCACGTCTTTCTGACAGCTTCATTAAAATACAACCCCAGCATCATCATGAAACAGGATTTATTACAGAGCTTTCTGGATGTGCATGTTCTCAGTAACAAGGTAAGTTTGTAGAGGGCCTTTGTCATGACAGAAAAAACACAAAATAAAAAAGGTTCTTGTTTGATTCCACCACTAGTACGAACCAGTATTAAACACTCCTGTGATGTTCCCTCCTTCTGGTTCACCCAACCAGTCAACAGTCAAGGGCTGCACAATATGCTGCTGGTCTGTAAGGGCTTTTTTATCACTCCAGAAGTGGAAAGGGATTTACACTTTTGATTACAACTATTTTGAAAGGCCAGGGTTTGAGTCTAAGGTCACTTTCCATATTACCATGAAGCAGAACTGAGGCAGGTCATCTCCCCGCCCCAGCCACCATCCCAAGACAAATCTTCTGAGTTAGTGTCTTGCATGAGATATCAAATTGGATTGTGCAACAGTAGTAACATGTGGAGTGCAAAATATAATCCTGCACTGAATGATGAGTGCTTTCGTGCCAGTACAACCAATGACACATGAACCTCCAAAGCAATCCAAAATCTCAATACTTCTTTGAGACTTTCCAGAGCAGCACCAGCCTGCAATTCTCTCAGGATCAGACTAACTTGCAGAAATCTGACTTAAAGCTAAAACCAAAGGTGTGAAATGTCTGTACCCAAAGATGACTTGTTTCAATGAGGTGGGACAGGAATATCAGAACATCACTAACATATACTGGAGGGAGGTGGATGCTACAGTTAAACCCAAATAATCAGTGTAGCATTTTTTTTTATAAATTGTGAAAGTCAGCTCATCTTTGTATAAAACAAAACAAAACAAAACACTTGGAACCAAGACTGCTATAAGACTTTGAATAGACACCACTATTTCATATCCCATGAAAGGAGGTCTGAGCCAGGCTTTCAGCAGGGGTCTGAGCTAGTTTTAAGAAAAAGGTTGAAGGTCATAAGCCTGAATAAAAACTACAGGAAATCTCAGCTCTGATTTGTGTGCTACAATGCAGGGTGTTTCATAACGAAAGCTCAGATCTTTAATTCTCACTACAATAGTTCTGAGCCAATTTGAGGGTTGAAGCTTGAGACCTTGCACTCGGTTATTACAACAATACTATGTGACAGTCACAGTGCTTACCATCTTCCAAGAGTTTTATAAACAGCAGCTAATTAAGTTATTATCTTTTAGAATGTATAAATAGGTACTTCTTTACAGAGGAATATAACAGGCAGAAATGTAATGGAGTTTCTCTATGTCTAGCAAGAAGCTATGTTATAACTGGAATCAACACCCTGCAGTCACTGATATCCTTGCTTTCCACTAAAGGACTGGGAAGATGGTGCTTTGTGGAATGATCGCTTTCATGTATGTACTGTGCAAATTGTGGTATTCCTGTTAGGAAAGAGAAATTGTAAGAACAACATTCTCAGTGCAAGGATTTTCTAAATACTAAATATTGCGGGCCAAATTTCCTGTTGGTATAACTCCACTGATCTAAGAACTTGATGATTCTCCATTACTATTAACCATGTATTAACCTCCAGCAGTCCATAGTCTATGGGATTTCATAATTTAAGACAACATCTATGGAATCTACAATTAAATACTAACTTGCAGATATACAAAGTTCTTTGAAGTCAAGGTAATTTAAAATAGTTAAATTCAGCTAATGTAGGCAATGGTAAGGGTAATAAAACAGCAAAGCAATAGTTATTTTTCCTATTAGAAATGTGAAATCTGTCCTTCCTGAAGACAAATTAATGTGGAGTTGGTGAAATGTTGTAAACTTATTTTCTTGGGAATGCAAAACAGGCTTTGCTTCCTGCTGGATATTGCAAAACTCAGTAAAGCCACAGGTGACCAGACTTTTAGACCCTGCTGGAATGGAGAGTGGAAGGAAGAATTAATTTTCTCACTAAAAAGATGCATTACCCATGTGCCACCTTACTAACCTGTGGGGGTCCGAGATGTAAACTCTGGATCAAAATGAAACGTGTCTTCTGGACGTCCCACTGCGGGCTTGAAAGGCGGCTTGATTTCTTTCCTGTATAGTTTCTAGAAGGAGAAGAACAGATTACAATCAACAACAATCTGCACACTTTCAGCATCTGCAGATAGGCTCCCCCGCTTCGTTTACGGTGTCCTCTCTCAGCTCTGTGCCATCCTTGCAGGACTGACAGAAAAGGATGATGTATCCGTTGCTCTGGTTTGACTGGTCAGCTTAAAAACTATGTCCTGGATGGTCCCTGCACTTTTTAGTTACTGAAATCTAGAATATAAACATAGATGTTTCGGGTAAAAAGTTAACCTGTAGACTGGCACAATATTCCAGCTGGGGCATCTGGAAATTCACTGGTCTGAAGAGCAGGACCAGAACGTGCAATGGCAACACCAGGAAACTGTTCACAGGTGACTTCAGCAGCGCAGTGATGGCAATCAGCACAACGAGCCACTAGGACGCAGTGGCTGCTTTCGCGTTGATTATTTGTCAAGAACTAACAATATGTTTGACACTCTGCCAGACTGAGCTGAGCAACAGGCCTGGCTGCCTGGTGCTTACAACCTCAACAAGCGGCTTGTTCTTTTGACATATCTGTTAAAAGGGAAGGGGCTTGAGCTGAGGATTAGATGATCTTCCCACCATAAGATGTTAGGAGAAGGGTGGGGAATCACGTTGAAGGCCTAAATATGGCTTGAGCAGAGGATCAAAACCAAGGACAAACATAAGGAAGACAGGTAAGCACTTCTAGGTGTGTGAGTTTGTACTGGTGAGTGAGTGATTGCTGAAAGGGATTCACCTAAGTAGCAGTCACCATAAATGCACACTAATACACTCTCTTTACTACCAGGGACTTCATGGCCTCTTTAAACATGCTTAGTGATCTTGAAGACACTGCTACACTGTGCTCCTTTGCAAGCATCCATACACGCAGACACACACACGCACTCTGGCATACGAACAAACTGAGGTGCAGCATGTCTGGATCTGATCCAAAGCCTGCAGAGGTTAATGGAAAGAGTCCTATTGATTTCAGCCATCTTTGCATCATCTCTGCTTGAAATGGCCAAACCCGAACACTGTGCCGATGGCAGCATGGGGAACAGAGCTCCAGTTTGACTCCCTGCCCCGCGTTTCAGTCCCTAGACTGCATTCCCTTTCTAGCAATGGTTTTGTTCTCAGGTTTCAAAGGTCTGAATTAGTTGCCACAGACACTGCCCAGTAATTACAATGTCTGAGCATAAATGCAACGTTTCATTCAAACTTTCAAGTCATAATAGGAGCTGGAGAGTTCAATTTTATGACTGTTTGTATTATGTATTTTCAGGTTATCTTTTAAAACAACTTCATAATGAGCTGATTTTTCAAAATATTTAATGGAGATTAATACATGCTTGTCCAGCTCTTTGCATGCAGGAAGATTCTTTTTAACTGTGGGTTTTGCGGTGACTGAACTTCTGTAATACAAAGCATGTGGTCAAACCTTAGATATACACACATCAATATAATTTGAACTTACTTTTGCATAGATAAATAAAGGTTCTTGAGGCAGACATTCTGTAGCATAGTATTAGCATTAGCATAAAGCATATGTTTGTGGCTGAATTATGATTCCTGGGAAAAGTGGAATGGTAAGACTGGAAATGACTCTGCAATAATTAATGGCCATTTCACCATAAAAAGATCCTGCTTGCGTAAAACTGCTCTGTATCTTCTGAGAGAAAAAGAGATTAATAATTGCTGTGAGCCACAATGCTGTGAGACAGCCTTCCAAATAATTAAAAGCCAATTGCACTCTTTGGCAGGAAGTGTCACTCATCAACTGAAAAGTATCAACCTAGTAATTAACATATAGCTTTTTCTGCCTGCACAGAACTTTAAAAGAGGACACAGCACCTACTGAAGGTTTTTCTGCTGCTAGGATTTCACCTTGAGAAAGCTATTTGCTTCCAGCTTCCCTTTATTTGTCTTAATTCACAACTGTAGTCTTTCTACTGCAGAAAGCACTATGGTCACACGCGTGTGCTTCCTCCTTGAATTAAATGCACCACTCATCCTGTGAGGTCCAAAAACTGGAACACGTTTTAGAGTCGTACATCATTCGAGAACTGCATTCTCTTTTGATTATCGTAACCATATTCTCCCTAGCCTCTTAATTCCTTCCCCCCATCTGTAGTTTTTTAAGTGCTGTTGGGGCTACATTTGTATTTTGAATCCCTAACCCACATCCTCCACTACTAGGGAGGGATTTAAGATTCATCATGAATCACACGCCACCTAAAGATGTGTAATCACAAATTCGCTTGCTGGGAGGGGATGGAAACAAAGAAGTTGCTTGTGTGAGTGAAAGGCACCTCCTCTGAGCGCAACCTAGATGACTCCCTTTTCCATTTCCTTTTCCACTTGTGATAAAAATTGCTTCTGGTGTTTCTGACTAGACAACTAGGAACAGCAAAAGGTGAACTAGCTAAAACATTTTTTCCCCCAAGCTCTTGAATTGGGTAATTAAATGAAAGAACAAGCAGAGCAGTGTCATCTATGGGCTTTCCCATCCCACACTGGCTCCAGTTCTCTGAGTGAGCCATTACAACCAAAATCAATTCACTGAAGCACATAAAACCACAGGGCAGCCCAACACAGTTAAAAATGAAGGCTTGCTGCAGGCAGAATTCTTCTCCCTTTAAAAACCTGCATCCAGGAGACTGCAAAACATAATGCGACACAAGCTGATCTAAGAAAACGGTAAGAATCACAACTGTTGTTTTCTATAGACACAGAGAACAAAACTCTTGGAGGATTTGAGATCCTTCCAGTTTTTCAAAGAATATTTCTCATATTAGGAGAAATGTATTAACCTATCATGTCTTATGGTTGTCCCAAAACTATTTTGGGCTGATGGATCACCTTGATCTGTTCCAACACAAATCAACCAGAGTGGCAAATGACATAGCAAGTTAAGTTTCAGATTTCATCTTTGACAATTTCTATCAGGCTGTCGCATGACTTCTGATAAAGTTCGAAGAGTAATCTACATCCCAAGTCATGGTAGTCCTGTCCACAGCATTGACTTATCACAGAAAAATGTAACTGACAGGTATCAGGAATCACTGTGCACAGCTGTCAGATCCAGAGCCTGTGTGGAGGGAGCGCATAATCCACAGAATGAGGGGGATAAACTCCAAGGTGTGAAAGTACTAATTTAGGTAGTCACACATGGATACATATTCATGCTCCTGTCTACTTATCAACACCTCACATCATTCTGAGATTTTGATAATCAAAACCTTCAGATTAATAAGTACCTATGACTTAACTAGAATAGAGTTCTATAGCAGTTGGAGAAATAATGAGGTTCTATCAACTTCTTTTTCTGGGAGAAAAAAACTTCCCCCCCCCCCCAAGAACTAATTTTCCCCTAGGTCTCAATAATCTTTTCTTAATGTATGTTGCCAGATCCCTAACGTGAGCTTCATCTGAACCCCTCCTCAGCAGAGACGCAAGTAATACACCAGAGAGAGTAGTAACAAAATGCTGTGACACGTGTCTGTCTCTTGTTATTTATAATCAGTTATTTTTTCATCATCTTTAAAAAAATGTACTCTGAAAAAAACCCAAAAACGTAAATGCCTTGTACATGTGCCTGGCAAATATCAAGAAAGAGAAAACAGTTTAATTTAATTAAAAACTATTTAGTCATTTCCTCAACTGAGTTTCTTTGATGAAGAATTGAATTATTCTTTAGACACCTCCTGGATACAGAAAGATCCTATCCTCCACAGTGACGCACTTGTAGAGTGAGAATAAACTCTCTTGATACATGCACCTGCCGCGGAAAATCCAATAAGCAGACAAAAGGATGAAGTACCTTCTCAAATGCTTCTCGTCTTCTAGATGAATGACGCAAAGTTATTGCCTGCAAATGATAGGAAAGCTAGCAGAATTTGGACCTTCTTATCAATTTCTTGCTGTTGGTAAAACCCACAATTAAATAATGTTTTCAGTTTTGTTTGATCTCTGATTAATATTGAAGGAAGTAGAACTTGAGTCCACTTGCTTCTCACTCTTTCCCTCAGCTGCATTTGACAGTTCATTTTCTAGCATGCTGTTTCCTCTAGTTCCAATTTAGCCTGTCAGCTAAACAAAAACTACTGTTTATAGCCCACTCCTCTAACTGCAGTCTGCAAAAAGGAATTTCATTTTTCATTCTCAATGAAAAGCTAGCAATCCTTTATGCATGACCTGGAACGAAGAAGCAGTAATAAAAAAAATCAGGAACAGGACTGTGCTTTCTCAGAACAAATGACTGAAATTATCTGAGGTCAACTTGGTTTGGGTCTGCTTATCTTAGGGACAAAAGGGGTTGCAAAGGTAGTAAGCAGGTAAAACTCAGAAAGAATTGGACATCTAATTTCCTCTCTGTAAATCTCAGCCTTGATCATGAAAGACAGTTCGTTCATTTAACAAAAGACGTATTGAATTTGTGTCAGAGGACCTACTGAATGCCTTAGAGCAGTAAGACTGAAATTTGCAGAAACCTGAATCTATTTTTCACCCTGGGAAGTGGGAATTTAGAGTTTTGTTACTGAGTGACAACAGCTGTAAAATGAGAATGTTACAGAGATGAACTCACACCAACATTGAAGTTTGGACATAAGAATTCTATGTCAAATTATCCACGTAGTGTGAATTATACACCAGATATTAAACCTAGCGTTGCTGGAGATTTGTGCTGAAGAATGGCACCATGGAACATGGGCATGGCATCTGGGAAAAGATGAGAGAAGGATGGTCGTTCTCTGACCACGCTTATGTTTTCCAGGATTGCACCTATTACCTCTGTGTGCAGTGGCCATCATCACTCCTGTGTTTGGCAGGAGAATCTGCACATCATAACAGGGGGCTTTTTTTTCACTCTGCATATGGTGTTTCCACTGCGCTCGCTGCCTTCATCTGAACCAGGTGGCATTTGATTGAAGACAGTCAGAGATAGGAAACAAGTGGGAAATGACTGCTCCAACAGGTAAACACTTCAGCGACATTGAGAGACAATAACCAAGCCCCAATCCAAAGCCTGAGGGAACACCTCTGACAGTACTCTGAAATGAAGGGTGGGTTTATACATTTCTGTCTGTGACTATAATGACCTCACCGGTGTCATATCTACACTTCACGCACAACTTGGAAGAAAGCAGCCAACTCATTTCTGTTTTGAATCTCTTTAGAATTATGCAAAGCAACTTGCTGTTTTGTTCCTGGTTATCACATCACTCTTGTAGGAAAAATCTTGCTAAAAAGACCTGTTTCATGCTGGGTTTCTAGAAGACACTAGCCCATTCTGACCCTTTACGATAAGGGGGCCTCGATGGAGGATCATTTTATTACCGTCGGTAAAAGCTTCTTTGCAGTCAGTCACAGCACTCCTGTCTGTCATAGCTGCCAAGGTAGTATAGGAGCTCTCCAGAAGAGCTTACGTCTTGCTCTCTGAGGTCTTTATATTACCAAGGTATCAAATAAATCAGCATTCATGTCCTGCCTCAACAATGTTGCTTGCTGACTGCCTGCAAATTGATGTGAGTGATTCTGTATACGTGATGGGAGATCAAAATGAAGGCATCGGGGATTCTTCTGCAACTGTACAGAGATCAGCACTAAACATCTGTGTCTGATCCATTTCTGTTCTCTGACCCTGCTCTGTTTCTGTCCACAGAGAACACGTTAGCAGTTAGCTGGATCATCATCATTGTAAGGCAAAGCCCTGGCTTCAGCTCAGGGCCAGGCTGGCTCACGCTGCTCTGAAATGCATACAATGTTGCTGCTGTAACTAGATAAGCCTCCCAAGATCTCCATGACTGATAGTAAAATTAGGATTAAATGAGCAAATATATTACAAAGATGATAGCTGACCTGTGTATTAATAATCCTTCTGTCTCCAAGAGAGTGCAATAAACACTAATTACGTTGAATTAAAATGGATCTTTTAAAAGGGATAGATGAGAAATCGGGGGGCAATTAAATCCACATGCCTTTCTAGCTCCAAGTCACGTTCAAGCATACCTAGACTCTTCATGCTAGATATCATGGTAGATCCTCCTGGAATCTCTGCTAAGGCACATGGAAAA
>VXBW01007109.1:245585-317711 GCA_013400375.1 Thinocorus orbignyianus
GAGAGGTGTCCCTGCCCATGGCAGGGGGGTTGGAACTTGATGATCTTTAAGGTCCCTTCCAACTCTAACCATTCTATGATTCTATGATTTCCCTGACATGTCCATAAGAAGACAATTTTCTTAGGACAGGCATGAAATTGTTCCCTAAAGAACTGAGCTTGAAACAACCACCGATCAACATAAGAGAAGGTTGTCTTGAGGAATCTCATAGCCCAGAACTGGCTTTGCTGAAAACCTTTCCAAGATGCAGAGCCTCATTTCTCTGTGGTGAGTTACTGAGCTGCTCCACTAGCAAACACAGAATCATAGAAGGAGAAACCCTCCCTGTGGTCCAGTACTACTTATTACATTAACATATATGCACCTGACCTGTATTTTGATCCCAAAAGGAATCAAAACTGAGAACTGTGGAGATATCAGAGGGATACAGAAAGTAATAATAATAATGATGATAATAATAACCCAACTCTTCAGGATTCTTTATTTTTGTTTTTCACTTGAGATTTTCATAAATGTAAAATATTTATATAGAATCTCGTGATTAGTAAGAAGCAGAAGAGAAAAGAGAATCCAGACTCCAGAATATATGTAATGGGACTAAAAGTCAGTTAGATCATCAAGGAAAATTTCAAATTCCACTTTCATTGATTATCTCTTAACATGCGTATGAGTCACACCAACTCTTTAACATGCAATTCAAATTAGATTAATGGGTTTTTCCAAAACAAACAATTCTGTGGGCTTTTCAAAGGCCATCTGGTCACCATGAAATGTGCGTTCACAGAGAAATTAGCTTTATTATAAAGCCCTGGCTCTATCACATACATTCATGCTGTTTCACCAGAATTTATAGTGAGAACTGCATCAGTGTGATCAATTCAGATCAAATATTAAAAAGACATAACAATAACGTAATACAAGCCAGGTAAAATTAAACTAGAAAATTCTAGAGGATGTTGCAAAAGGGAGCTCTCATGCACTGTTAGGTGTCTTAATCAAAACCAAATTTGTTTGCCTCCAGGATTGTCTAAAAATAAGTTGAGCTGAACAAATATGAAGCTGTAAATATGAGAAAGTTTAACCTGTTGCAAATCTAAATTGAATAGTTCATTAATCTCTACCACTGGCTTTATGAGGTGTAGCTGATAGCAATAAAATAAATCCTTGTTTACCATTTTGTGAATCATGTCTGACATGTCTTATTTGAACCATGTTACATTTGATCAAATGTTTGCTGTTCCAGTTTTGAGTCCTGAAGTTAAATTAATGACTCACCTCAATAAAACATCAACCACTTGTAAAAGGAGTTGCTGTTTCCTGTTCTGTCCGGTTCACTTGTATACTCAGTGATTTAAAATCACTCTTCTGAAAATCCATCTATGTTTTACTTTCCAGTATCACCATCAATATAGCAGAAGGGTCAGATCCTCTCGTATGGTCACTTAAGCCAAAATTGGCAAGGAGGAGTCGACAAAGCTGTCCCGTTGGAAGATTTATCATTCTCCCAGCATAATGCAGCATAACCTGCTGTACAAATTGCAGTACCAGCTCTACCACTACCCAGCCAGTCCAGTAGCACCATGCTGTGTTTGGGAAATGGGTGCACCTGAAGGTCTAGGAGCCCCTTGGAGTTGCTGGCAGCAAGTTTGCTTAGGACCAGACCTGGGGGTGCTCTGAATAATTCCAAGAGAGAAAAGGATTCCCAGACATCCCTGATATTGGAAAGAATAAAACCAGCATCTAGTCCAGCTTGCCTGATCCAGTGAGAAGAGTCAAGTATTTCAATACAGAACATAAAAGTAGGAAGATGGAGGGATCTGGAGCATCAGAATGGTTCCCTCTGGAGTATTTTTTTTAAAGTCCAGTCATAGAATCATAGACTCATAGAATGATGAGAGTTGGAAGGGACCCTAAAGATCATCGAGTTCCAGCCCCCCTGCCATGGGCAGGGAGACCTCCCACTAGAGCAGTTGCTCAAAGCCCCATCCAGCCTGGCCTTGAACACTTCCAGGGACGGGGCAGCCACAACTTCTCTGGGCAACCTGCTCCAGTGCCTCACCACCCTCATAGGAAAGAACTTCTTTCTGGTATCTAGTCTAAATCCCCCCTCTTCCAATTTAAACCTGTTCCCCCCTTGTCCTGTCGCTCCACTCCCTGACAAAGAGTACCTCTCCAGCTCTCCTGTAGCTCCCTTCAGATACTGGAAGGCTGCTATAAGGTCTCCCCGGAGCCTTCTCTTCCTTGGCTCTCTTTTGCAGAGTCCTTTGTCTCTCTTTTGCAATTGAAGTATTAAAGGAATTTTTTCATTTAAAGCTGCTCATTTTCACTCCAGTCCAGCTCCCACAATCAATGCATCATGTTTATTAGATTTGAATGTGGAAATTATTCTGCAGAACACTACAAAATAGCCTCAGGTAGTGCTGTGATAAACCAGACCATAAGACAAAACAGAGACAAGTGATTAGAAAAAACTGTCAGTGCTGGAAGCAGCTTTCTATTTCTTTCATTTGTGGGTACGTGAAGAAATGTATATATAGATATATATAGAATCATAGAACCATTCATGTTGGAAAAGACCTTCAAGATCATTGAGTCCAACTGTACACCTAACAATGCCAAATATGTATGCAAGAGACACAGGCACCCTCTTAAAAGGCTCTAGCTCTGGGGTTCTCTATGTTAGGGTTTACTTCATCTTTTTTTCTAAGCATGGCAGTTGGTCTTCAAAAATTTAGCTAAGAAAATAATTAAATAAAATAAATAAAATGCTGCTCCACTTACGTTCCAGTCAATAGTAATAAAGAAAGGGTGACGTTTAATTTCTTCCACTCCATCGAATCCAGCACCTGACAAGAGAACGAAAAAGTCACAATTAAGTCATGCTTAGAAGAGCGCTGCATGATACGTCTTCTCTAGCCTTCTTCCTCACCCTCTCTTCTCTTCTGGCAAAGATGGACATTTCTTCTAGCAAAAACCCCTGAATAGTGCAATTGCCATAACAGTATAAAATACCACAGAGAAGGGTATTTCATTGATGAAAATCTGATGGCTGAGGGGTTTTCACTTTTCTTGAATTGAGGGTGGTGCCAGGGCTGAATAGCTACTCTCCAGACTTCAGTTGAGATGTGGGATATCATCTGCAGCAAAGCGCATGCACCAGTGAAGCCAGGAGAGGACCCAAGATGTCCTGATATAATGCCAAGGCTACTGCTACTCCCCACTCTTTCAAATCTTGTCTAATTACCCATTCTCCATGGGCAGAGAAAGCTGCACTACAAGTAAGCTCCAGCTCAAAATGCCAAAAGGCTCCAAACGATTTGAGGTAAGTCAGGGTTTCAGGTTCCCCTTTTTCAAATACTGTCTTCAAATTTGTGTAAATATCAAAATCATCACTCTCAGTGGTATGTTTCCTTCACTGTTAAATATCTGATATGATACTACAGGAAATTTAGGGAAACTCTTCTGAGATTTGGTAATGAATCTAATTCCTTCATTACTTTTACCTTATGTCTTCACTGAAGATTGCTCTTTTTATTCCTTTAGCTTGATTTATTTGCTTCAGTGGCACCAAAAATACAAACAGGTGCTCAGTAATAATTAAACAGCTGTCAGAGATGATTTAGCATGCCATTTTGGAGGTTGATTTGACTTCATTAATAGCACCTTTCATTTTCCAGTATGAGAAATAACATCTGGAAGCAGATGCTTTGCATTGCAATTTTGGGATCCATTCCTGAACGGTACTCAGTGCTTCTTTGCAAGGATGCTGGGCATTCCTGATTCCCAAAAGGACTTGGGATTCATAAGCATCTTGCAAAAGGCACTCAGCACTTAGGAGGACTCCGTTTTTTATATGCAGTATTTATACTTTCTGAAGATCATCACTACAAGCATCTTTAGAAAGGTCTTGTCAGCTCAAACTTTTGTAAAATGTGACATCTGCTCTCCCTGTGTACAAGACATTACCGATGTTTGCCAAAATGCACTGATCAGGAACAGCTTCCTACAGCCTGCTTAACATCCACTGATGAATGGGTACGAAAAGCAAACACTTTGTGAACATAACATGCAGGATTGTCTGTCAAGCCTCCTGAATAGTAATGCAAGAGGAATGTTCTTCTGATTACTTCCCCATCCTGGTGATCTTACAATACAGACAAATCTAAGTGGCGCACATGAGGATAAACAATCCCGGCCCATCACACAAAAATAGTGTGCTCCGAGGTGGTCAACACCACTGAGGAGTGAGGCCTTTGGGTTATGACAGAGAGGCAGTTCTAGGCAAACAACATAAAATCAAATCTCAGAAAGAGTAAAGAGGACAAAATGGACATCATTGCACTGTCACTGTGTAAGTCTGTTGTACATCTACAATTTGAGTACTTATTAAAGGTAGGAAAAATCAAAGGGCAATAAAGAATGGTATGGGATGACTGAGAAGGCCAGGACTTCTTAACCTGGGAAGAGTGGACAGGAGTTTACAATAGGTCATCAAATGATGCTAGCAGGAATCAATTCCAGAAAAACCTGGACACGTTTCTTCAGGCAACAGATAGTTGTGTAATGTAGAAATCCTTGAAAAAGAAGATGTGGATGCAAAGTATTTATATGGGTTCAGGGGGAGGGCAGAAAAGTATGTTGAAGATTACTTCATTGACAAATCACAAGAAATTCAGGGAACTCCTTGCTTGGTCTTAAAGCAGGAGTAGACTGGGAGAGAATTTGGGTGGAGTATCACATATGCTTACCCTGCTCTTACTCTTCCCTAGGCAGTTGTTAGTTTTTGTTCAGGTACTGAACAAGAAAACACTAAGACTTAGATAGTAATAAAACTTGTTCCATGTCTTCCCTAACATGCTTTTTTCAATGCACAATCTGAAGTCTGCACTAGATTCCCTTGGCAGATACATTCTGATTTTAGCAATGCCAACAGAAACATGAAACCAACAGTTACTCTGAAGAGAATTACATTAAGCAACTCTTCGGAGAAGAGTGTCTGTGAAACATGTTTTGCATTCAGTGGTGGTGACTGGAAGCTTTGTAAAGTGCAGTAGATGTTCTGTGCTACATAAGGCTGAAGTCCAAGTACCAAGCTGATTTTGAAGGACTGGGATAGACGCTACAGACCTGTAAGTTACTGGTAGCATTCCCTAGACTGAGGATAACTGCTAACTTCCATCTTCTCTATTCTCTCCCTTCCCCACTTTTTACCTTTTCTCTCTTTTCTAGGCTTAGGGACAGATTTATCATTGTGTGATGGGAATGATCTGCCTTTTTCAGACGATCTATTTGAAGGTCACACTTTTTGTTACCGTTGGTTTCCCCCCCCACCCCCGCAGAAGCACAGAAACCAGAACCAAGGAAAAAGGCCACCCATAGCCACTTCTCTTAGTGGGGGATTGCAGTATGCAGTAAGGAATGCAGCATGCAGTTGAAAGCATTTGTTTAAAAAATTGGCATTTCCCACTTGGAGCCACCTCAGAGCTCTGGCACAGAAGGACTATGTTGTTAGGACTGCCGGGACTTGAGTCCATCTCTGGTTAGCTTAATGTGCTAAAGAGATCTAGTATGGTAATAGCCTAATTTTGCAAAAAGTGAAGAATTTCCAATTCCCAGCAACTGATTTTACACCATGGAAAAGGTTCAGTGCTTCCTGCAGTTTTTACTCCCTGATCCTCCCTGCCACGAGACCTGCTGGTGAAGCCTTGGTTTCCTCTTGGGCTGTGTGCTGTAGTCACAGGGAGCAGCATGTGGCCTCTCATGGAGGAGAGAGGTGGCCCAAGGGTGCATTCAGGGACAGCTCTGGGAGCCTGGAGAGGAACCTGATCCCCTGCAGAATTCCATAGGAGAGGTTGGGCACTACTGCTTATGGAGACATCTCTCTGGATTAGCTCAGCATGTTCCAGTCATGCATCTACCATCTGCAAATCTAAAGTCATATTGGCAAGAGATGTGATTTCACAGAGAAAAGAGAAGCACTGGAGAGGTTATTCCTGCAAAGTCCTGTTTCATAGGGATGGGTATTTCTTGGCATAGAGACCAGTATGTAACAAACTGCTGAAGTACAGCGTATGATGGCACACCACGTGACTGCAAACCTTTCACCTTCCTCTTGGTTTCTAGTTGTGTTTTTTTTTTTAAACTTTGTTTTAACTTAAATTTATTAATCAAACCTACCTGTAAAGAAGAATCAGCACAATCAAACCTACTGCCTGCAAATATTCCTAAATGCTATCCAGTCCCATGAGGGTCTGAGAAGATAAATAATGCTTTCAGATCAAATTGCCAGTTTAAACACATTATAGAGAGCAAAGATTTATATAAAAGCAGTCTCATGTTAATAAGCGAGAACCTGATTATCTAAGATTGTTTTATGCCTGTAATAAAAGTGTCTACGAGCAGTAACAGTAGAATGTTTTATTTGTAATTGGTTTTGATTGCTGAATCATTATGGACAATCTGAGCCCTGCAATATATTAAGGGGAAAAAGAGAGACCTATGAATTTGAAAGATGATTATTTGGATAGTCAAAATAAGCAGAAGGAGTTTCCAGACTTTAAGCTTCAGATTAGAAAATGTTAGTGTATCCACAGCTTCGGGATCTTTTTAGTGGGTTAGATTTTTTGAAAAGTGTTCCTAAGGTTTACGAGAAAGATGTACAGTCTCTCTGACAAAGGTACAGAGGTGACACTTGTTTGTAAAACTCATTATCTTATAAAATTGAAAAACAAAGTTTTCTATATACTAAAGCAGAATGTACCTTCTCTGAGAACACAGGATTAAGGAAATAATAGCTATTTCTTTGGCTTTTATTCTGAATCTACTGGCACATGCTTTTATTCTACACACTCTTGGCCAAGCTTCTTAATTATAAGGACTCTGGAACATTTATATTGCTCAGCAGCACAGGGACTTTCTGAAATACTCTTTACATTCATCTACCTACCTGAGTGGATCCAAGCCTTAGGGCAAATAAGAATTAGTCCCTTGCCTAAATTGCTGGCAATCTAATGAACTAACAACTTCATAGTACAATTTCCTTTCTGAGATGGTTACTCCTTGTTTGCCTGGATATATTTCTTTTAAGAATTTAAAATTATGCTTGTCTATAATCTGAAATTCGTTGTACTTAATCAGAGGAATAATACCAAAGCAGTGGTGTGCAGACTATTTGTGCAGCCAAGTGTATAGGCTCAGAAAAGGACAGAACACATCTATAAGAAGGGATGTCAAAAGAAGAAAGAATTTTGATTCCTTAAAAATTTTTTCTAAAGCATTAGTATGGGGACCAGACTTAAAAATTGAATCAGGTAAACTGGATTACTGAATTTCTTCTCTGCCTTGTCTGAGTACCTCTCTTCAACTCTAATATTTTTTCCATTAATAATCCAATGCTTCAAAACAAAGTTTCAAAACAAAATGTTAGAACACATCATCAATCTTTACTTCTATTTCTTAAGATATCAAAATCAAATGATAAAAAACAAGATGGTAGTCAGAATAAAATTATTTTCAAAACTCAGCATATTTCACTTTGCCAATGTTAAAACCACTTTGGAACTAAACACAAACACTTTCCAGATTTGCAAATTTCTGAAACAATGTCTGAAAAGAAGTGTTTGATCCTTAAAATGACTCATTTATTTCAGCATGCTTCATTAATTTTCCAAAGATTTTTCAAAACAGGATGTCTAAGCCTACTTTTCTTTAAACTTCAGACTATTATTACTTTCCCAGAAAAAGCTAAAATCCACAAAGTTGAAGCAGCACTTTTATCTACTGACTTCTGTTCGGTATTTAGGCCAACCATTTAAGTATTCCTTCTTTCATTACCAACAAGCCTGTTTTCATTGTCCTGCGTGCTGATTCTCAATCAGTTAAAATAGAGGGAACCTTCATAAGCTTTCCACTGCTATCCTTTAAATGTTAAGATCTATTTTTCTGTTACTCTTTCAGATTTCACTTCCTTGGATGTTTTTGTTATAAATCTCTTCTTTTTTTCTACTCTTTCCAGTATTTCAATAAACCTCAGACTTAAAACCTTGACCCTTGGTAATACCCTGTTATTAAAAGGGAGACGATAAGGGGGCTAGAACTGCCATGGGTAAAACTAAGCAAGTTTCTGTAGCTTTTTGTTTAAGGATCAGTATCCAGAAACTCCCACTGACTTGACTGGAACCCCATTTTGAATGGGTAGCAGCTTGTGGGAAGCCACAAAATGAGCAGAGCAGAACAAAACCAAGAGACGGAGACAGGGAGGAAACAGCAGAAAGAAATGGAGCCATGGAGTGGGGAAAAGTTTATATTTACTGCAGCATCTTGTTTTTCTGAATGTAGATTAAACCTAGGAATCCCAAGACTCTAATTTTCCTTAATGTCAAGCAAATTGCTGGAAAGCAATTGAAGCCTGCTGAGAAAATGTGTTTTCCCACTATCATCCGTACAGCATATCAAACTACAAAAGCTACCATTTAGGTCAAGAGGTAAAACCTATGGGAGGGCATTTCCTCCATGAGCCATGTGGGTGTCCTCCCAGGAGGAGATGGTCCACAGCAGTGTGATGACAGACTGGCTCCCCTTTCCCACCCAGCCCTGAGGGAGGTCGGGTTGTCGCCTGGTCCCTGTGAGGTACAAGGCCTCTGGGCTCCTGCTCTCCTCAGTGGTCACAGTCAGAGGCAGCCTGCTCCACACTGTCCTTGTCCACAGGACTTGTTGCTCACAAGTGTCAATATTTAACCAGTCTATGTCATTCTCTAAAAGAGAAGTCATTTATTAGCTGCCAAAAAACCCCATGGATATCAACAACAGTCAATCACTATTTAAATATGACCCATCAGCTCTCTTCTTGTGATACAGTCTGCAAAACTGAAGGATTAAATTGCTGCTCCTAAAGTCACAAATGGCCCAACAGAGGCACGAAGGAAAGGTTTGTGCCTTTCCTTTAGAAGCAAATTCTTCCCTTGTTCATCCAAAATGCAGAAATGACAACTGCAGGGAAAAAATAAATCTCCAACATTTTCCACAGAACTAGGTAGGATTTTTAAGTGACAAACAATACAGTGCTATTATCTTTATATCATTCACTTGATATGACTGTTCTTATTTTTACACATAAAAACCGAAGACCAAATTTGCAAGGAATCATGCACCAGGCATTGTCCATGACCGTGCCAAATGCAATGAATTACTTAATAAAACTCCCAATACAAAGGTATGGCATAAGATACATGACCCAATACACGCTTCTAGTTTATCACAATTTAAATAGGATTACTAACAAAGGGCAAAACCACAGTAGGTAAGAAAGGCGATAATACATTTAGAGTAATAAGAAAGAAAGCCTGCGGTGAAAAAGTTCCCAGCAAACAGAATGAGACAGCACTGAAATGTATTTGGAGAATGGGAGAGAGAAATTCTACTCTTTTGCTCCTCACCTCAGATTTGCAGCTAAATTATACAGAATTAAAAATATACCTGTTTCTCAGTTCCCTAGATTGTCATAGGCAGCTGTTATCTTAAACCTTTCATAAATGCTGGTGCTTTACTCTCCTATTCACTGAAGAAATTAAAATACAAGTGAATATACCGTTCTAGATTCCGATGGTTTACCCGTGATCTTTACAAATTTCTCTACCAAGGCTTAAGGTTCACTGCACTCTGGGATGGAATGCAAAAGGCCACATAATGAAGTGGATAACTACCGAGGAAAATGCACCAGAGAAACGATCACCGCCCGACAAGGCAGAGCACGCAGAACAAATACCCTGATGAAATGCGCGCGTACCTAATCTGTTGGATGGGTTCCTTTTGAAGAGGGCTCGCAGCAGGCTCTGGGCTTCTATGCTCAAAAACTGCGGCATTCCCAGCTTGGCTCTGAAAGAACACAACACTTGAAAAGAAAATAGATTTTTCAAACATTTTCTCCATCCCACTGTAGTTTTAAAAGTGGAATTGCAGTAGGCAGGACGGGCAGACACATAGATTTGGAGACCAAAGGCTACCTTAGCAAAATGCAATACAAATTGAAGACCTGATCTTGTTCTGTTGGAGTTAGAGGGTTTTACCACTTTATTCACTGAGATATCAAAGATCAAATGAATCTCACAACACATTCCCTACAGAAATTTTGTCACTATGTTTAGCCTGCTGGAATAAATTTGAGAATCAAGAGGAATTTAAACAATCTAACAAAAGTTCATTAAAGTAATAATACTAAACCACATATCTACTAAAGAAAAGAAAACTTTTTCTTTGGTGATTTACTACTACAGGGAAAAATGTATTGAGCAAAGACAAGATTCATATATGTATGTTGGCACTTAACATTAAATGAATGGGAAATTTGCAAGGAAAAGGTTTGAAACTTGACAACAACAAAATGTAAGCTGTCCTGCAGAAAAGTGACTGTTACCACTTTTGCGTGGATAATGACATTCTGTATTAAAGCAGGATACATTTCTTTTGTAAGGCCCTCTCAGTATTTCACTTCCTACTATTTATTCTGAAGGCAATTTTAGGGCCACATGCAGGCATCAGCTGTGCGTGACTTACCAAATTCATGCCTTACAGAGCTTTGAAAAAGACATTATTATTCTCTACCTTTCATATACTTGGGAGCTGTAGGCTGCCCAGAGGGTGCAGTTAACTCACAGTCAGAGCAAGGAGAGCAGTTTCAGTACTCACTTGAGAATGAGAGCCATTGTCTCCTTTCTGTCTTTTCCCTGGAAGGGTAACGATCCTGTCAGCATCTCAAACTGTGGGGTAACAACAAAATGGTAAGTCAAATGAGCACTGAGATTGCATAGCACACCGCACACACCTTCTACTTCTAACAGAACTGAAAACATCAGGAAAATAAATGGTCCAGCAAAATGTAATTCATAAAAAAATGCACTGCATTATGCAGAACATGAAGAACCAACATGACTGTTCTGTTCAATTTGTTTACACTGATACTTGGGGTCAAGTTTTGGTATATTTGGGAAGAAGTGTTGTTTCCTCCAGCATCTGTTTTATGTCCAGTGTTGGGGATGACACATTTGGCTCTGGGAACACTTAGTATGAGTGAGTATGGTGGCTCTTAGATATTTGGCATGGACTGTGGTGCAAGGGAAATGGAATAAATGTGCCACTCCCCATCTTCTTACCTTGAGTTGAACCACCTCTTTGACTGTTTATTTACACCACTTAGAGATACCACTGCTACAATTTGCAGGAGAAACATGCACAAACCCCACATTCTCAAGGCATCGGAGTGTGCTTTTTTCTCTCCTGCTTTGGTTCCCCTGGCTGTATTTAGTGGTGAATTTTGCAAGTGCCACATTTAACTGAACCTAAATCTCAAAGCAAAACTCAGCAATCATCATCAATTATTTGCCTAACTAACACAGGAAAACATCAATCAGTTATGGTTCCTTTGAAACGGATTAGTGCTTTCAGTAAATTTGTCAGGAATTTCACATTTGTAATAAAAAAAACAAACCATATTCCAGCCTAAGAAGCTTGTCTAATAAGGATTCAACACCAGGTCTTTCACGCAGCTCCTGCCACAGTGTTTCATGGAGCTACGAGCAGCAGCTGGTTCCTCTAAGGGATGATGAAGGTTACGTATCACCAAACACAAAGACACCAAGAACATCATTCAGCTTGGGCACAAAGGAGAATAATGTCCATTGAGGGTAAGGAGAATGGTTATTTGCTTATGTCTGTGACTCAGGCTCTGGATCTCTTCTACTATATTGAGTATCTAGTAATTAATAAGTATTGCTATAATTAAATACCTGTATGTAATTTTTGTGTCCTATCACAAAAGTAACTCCACTGCTCTCAGGAAGCACTTTTCCCAGATTAAATATAGCCATATCATAAGAAAAATGTAAGAAAACATAAGAAAACTGTAATCCTGAAATTGTTATGCTAGTTTTGAGAGGAGGGCAGAGGAGATGTTTGGAAGCCAGATAACTAATTGACTGTAATTAACTGAAGGATGAATCTGCATTAGTAACAAATTACCTCAAGGCAATAAAACTCATAGTAGAAACAAGGAAAAACCAGTTTTTTAAAAGTGTGTGTGGCTGAAAGATATAAACAAATATTAACTCCTGCTTGGTCTAAGAGAGACGAGCTGCCTGGTGCAGCTGTATGAAAGCAGCTCATCTTCTGGAGAGGAACATGATGGGGGACAATTTTTTAAACTGCCTAAATGACACTGGAGCTCAAGCACCATTCTCAAAGTAATTCTGACCTATTAGACACTTAATCTCAATAAAAGTGTTCGGATATAGTAGGGATGAGGGGCAGAGAATGTTGCTTGCCAGCACAGCAGCAGAAGTGGAATGTATTGTACCAAACCCTCCTCATGATTTCTAAAGAGCTTACGTTCAGGGTAAGTACCTAACATTCCCTTACACTTGCTCATGTTATTTTGTTGCTATAATAAATCTAATTTAAGAGCACTAACAATGACTGCTACAGCTCATTTCTTTCAGCAGAAATGGACTTGATACTGGTGATGCAGATGATACAGATACAAGCAACTGCTTGGTCAGTGACTATGTGGGAAGAAGGTGACTGAAATTCCCACCCACCATGATATAACAGAAAGATCTGCAAACGCACCATGGCTGCACAGGGACAAGAATCTTTAAGACAAGAAATACAAATGCAGTGTCCAAGAGGGAAGAAAGCAAGCAAAAAAGAAATCTAAGTTGCAGGAGGCAGCAGGGGAAATGATGGTCCTGGAGGCTTCAGGGAACATTTACTGTGCTGCTTTAATGGCTAGCACTTTGTTACCACATCTCCCATTACACAGGTCTAATGTTGAGATTAATTCAGATTCAGAAGAAATGCACGTAACATCAATATTTAAAGTGAAAGGCAGCTACACAAGTTAAATGTATCAGAGCTTTTTACTTCAATGAACTCAACCAAGCAGCAGCTGGAAGAAAGCACTGCCTTCTCAATTTCAGTCTTCATTAAAGATGTTGAAGGTTAACAATGAAATAACAAGACTTAAACGAAAAATAACGGCATAATTCATCTCATCAGCAGAAGTTTTACCACACAACAACCTGTTTTCCTGCTTATTTTTTCAAAAAATCAAAAATCTTGCTAAACATAAACATGCAAAGAGAAGTGAGCACTTGCTGCTAACACCCTTACACATAAATAGAGTTGTATGGGTCACAGCAGGTTGGCAAGGAGCTGAGCCTAGGTGTGAAGAAACTCTGTAGTATTTTTGGCTATTAAAGCAGACCCTATAGTTTTGCCAGGAGACTCAGTTTTCACTCTCCTCAGTTCTCCATCTGCATAAACCATCTGTTTGCTCCTTGTCTCCCAAATGATTTGCTTCCTGGGTATTCTGGAGGGCCACCTTCCATTAGCCACTACTCCAGAAGGCTGTCTCCCTGCAACCTTGACTTCCTTTCTGTATCAATATTCAGCAAGAAAGGCAATCCTCCCTGTTCCAGTTCAGCTGGCTATTAAGAGGTCCACAGAATTAAAGCCTGATAGAAAGAGGACTTTGGAGTCATCTAATCCAGCCTCTGCTTAGTCTCTACATACTCTGCAGCTATTCCTTTCCCTAGTTTTCAAGGCAATCACCAATATCAGTAGGCAAAACACCAGCACTGGAGACCCCAGAAGATATACAAGAGGGAAGAGCTTGGAAAAAAAAGCCGCCTTTCTAGAGGGAGTAGATTCAGGAAATGACCTTGGTAGGTCATTGAGGAAGATAATGAATAAAAAAAAAAATCCACAGCCTGGGGTAATTACCAGCTGAATCTTTCTAGCAGATGGAAGGAGAGCAGATTGTGTAAATTACTTCAGCTGATGTCTGCTGAAGTATGGTGATCTTCGGATAAAATTCAGGGTACTTGATACCTCTAGGTTTTGCAGAGCAGAGACACTCTTGTCAGAATGACTGGGTTCTCCTCTCAACACTTCCAGTCATTTTCCAGGTAGCTGGGAACTGGCCTGCCACTTCATTGTTTTACCATTTGTAAAACACATTAAATAGTTTTCATTATTAGGCAGGTGTGAAGCATAATGAATTAGTATTTGCAAAGGGTTTGAATACTTTCACATAGCAGCTGACATAAACATTTGAAATGCTGCTCATGAAGACCATCTCTTGGTCTGGGAAAAAACCCAAGTGTTATGATGGGATTTTAGAAAAGAAGATTGTATTGCTTTGATGTCGCTTACGGATATTTCCAATGCCACTGTATAGTTACTACAAAATTATTAGGGAACAGACTACTTTGGATATGAAAAGAATGCTTCTTTTTTTCTTGTGAAGGCTTCACTACTCACACATTCACTGCATTGGTGACAAATATGAACACATTTCTTTTTATTTGGGACTGCCTACTGAGTCATCCACCCCTTCTTTCTCTAATTACATTGCCATCTGCTCACATGACTCTCAAATGTATACAGCGTTTTTTCCCAAACTGAAAAGAGATACAACTTCCATGAGGTCCGTGGCCTTGTAAATCAGTTGGTACCATGAGCTACACACCCACTGCCTTGAGAGGTTTTCTCAGAGACTTATGCATGTTGTGCATGCTTATCGGAGCCCCAGAGATGGCAGTGTGGGCATCAAGGCTCTTGCAGTGCAGCTGAGAAGGTATTAGTTCTGTACACAACTTTTTAACAATTAAAGTTAATTGCTTGTCCATGCAGATTTGTTGATGCAAAGTGTTTCTAGAACAAGTCCTATCCAAAACCTTCAAAGCAATGAGTAAGATGCAGGAAGGCAGAAAACAAAATCTGTCTGGTCATGATAAAACACATAAACACACCAGCACAACATCTCAGTTTTGTCCTAGCAGTTGTCATCACATACTAAATGAGAGGCAGGCACTCTGGAATCCTTGGAAAGGATCCCAAAGCATCCTCTGGAATGCTTGGAAAGGGTTAATTTCAAGATGTGTATAACTATAGGAGTTGACACATACTAAGCTACCTTAAAACAATTCAAACAAACTGAGAAGCAAACAAACAGAGAAGAGAACAGTTTTGGCTTTGTGAACTGTGTCAAAGACTTAGCTGGTGGTAAATGAAATTTTGCTGTTATGATAGTAGAACTCCTACTGAATAATAAATAATAAAATAACTATTAACATAATTAATTAAGTGAAGACCAGAATTTAGTCTTTTTCTGATAAGCTTGTTTTGATCACGACATGCCACATTTAATGTTGCCTTCAAGGATCATTCAGTTTGATTCTAGCCTGTGCCTGGTCAATGCAGGATGGCAAGGAGTTGCTAATATACCCTGACTCTTCACATTGTAGCATTAATCACTCTTCATGTAAGAAAACAGACAAGAGAGTGTTGGTTTGCTTTTCTGATGGTGAGGTTACAGGCCATTTTATCACCATCTGTCTAATCTAATCCATTTATTGATCAAAATTTAAGGTATGAAAATTCCACTTCTTTTCAATCTGTGCATATGCTACCAACTGGTACATTTTCTTTGTATATTTCATATCATACTGCAAAATAATTCTAGAGAAATGCTAATAAATCATTTGGATACAGTTTAATTCTCTTTAGTTTTTCAGACTGGCAGAAAACCAGCTCCCCTAGCAGAACATACAAGTGACAGACCAAGGAAAACAAGCAGAAGTGAGCAGAGTGAAAGCCAGCAGCAGAAAATCTTACTGCATTTTTAGAGTATGGAAATGCCCTTTTTTTTTTCTGCCCCAACCAGTTAATTGTCGAAAAGGAAAAGATTCAACTAATTAGAGATATTTTTCTCTAAGATGGCCCACAAAAGCTTAAAGCATTAGCTTACAGTTAAAAAGATTTTACTCTCTTTAACTCATCTCCATTTATATGGATTCTTATCTTTTCTAATTCTAATACATTGAATCCCTGTGGATGAGAAGAGAGCTGGAGGGGGGGAAAAAAAGCAAGTCTAACAAAAAACAGGGGAGAAGGAGCCAAGTTCATTAGCAGGTGGAAGAAAAACAATCTATACACCAAACACCATCATTTAACTGGAAATAATGACAAGACACAGATATCCTCCAAAACTCAATATATAACAACAAAATTAAAAGGTTGGCACATATTTATTATAGGAGACAGAACCTATTGACTTTCCTGAATAAAACATATGTTGTTCAGAAGTGCTGAGCATCCACAAATGGATTTGTGGTCATAAGGGATAAGGATGTTCCACTCCTTTTAAATTCAGGTAATAAATTACAGTATTTACTCAGATTAGCAGCTGTCCATGAGTTAGATCAATGATGCAGACCCTCCCCAAATTTTAACTAGTTTTCACATTGCTTCCTGCAGTTACTTCTTTTGGTGGCAGCAGTTGTCTACTTAGGGTAAACGGTATTTAAACATAGTGTATGGATAGTGGTATGTAGTGTAAAACATAGCTACCCAAAATAGCTTCTATTTCCACAGGAAATAGAAATAGGAATAGGAAGTATTTCCACATTGCTGTGTTAGTTTGTGCTTCTGTCCTGGTTCTGCAGAGGAGCCGTGATAACCATGGAGAGGTGCAAGTGGAGCCACAGCTGCAGTGCGGTGCCACGCTGCATTGCTGCTTGGTGGCCCTGCACTGAGCACTCAGCACTGCAGCCTGCACACTTCTGTAGAGAGAAGCATCACCCTCACCATCTGAACATATCCCTGTGAGAGTAATAAATGCATGGTGTCTGGTCTCAGGGGACAGCACTGTGTTTGATAAAACAACGCTGGGAATAACTGCTTCAAAAAACCTACAGCATTCATACAGCTTTTAAAAAATCAAAGAGTCACAAAACAACTTCTCTTTGATCTTCCCTTCATCATCCTTAGCAACAATGGTACCACAGACTGAAGAGGATGGATGGATGCACATGGTAGAGCATTAGCACCTGAAAACCTAGTTTTAGATGGTTGGTGTGTTGATAGAAAAACTTTGCTGACACTGCATCCCAGTGTCAAATCCTGCAGCACTCAGGAGGATGTTATTGGGTCCTTCTCATTAGCCAAGCAGCTCCACTGTAGTCAGATATCTCTTGCAGAGCTCTTCTTGGAAGGTGTTTTCCAGGGCCTCATTTCTTAAGTAGTTGGGAGTTTTCTTCTCCTTTCCAGGCTAATTACATTTCACAATGTGTTTATTCATACCTGCTCTGGGGCAGCATTACCCTTTAACTGAAACAGTTCCTTTCTCTCTTTAGTGTTTTTCCCTGTGAAGTATTCATATTCATGGTATAGTACCTATACCATCTTTGGACCATTACTGGGCTAATAAGCATCTTCATCTAATTAATTTCTCCTGCAACACTGTATCAAATACTTTATTATAATGGAGCACATGAGATCCACTTCATTTACTTTGTTTAGATAAAGGTGGCTACCTCATCAAGTAAAATCCCAGATTAATCTCACATGACTGATTTTTGGTGAACTCATGTTGCATTTTAACTAACTTTTCATTGATTTCCATGTAGAAAAAAGGAATTAGCACAATTTTTCATATTGATTCCATTTTAACTACCTCCAGAATAGCTTGCACGACTCTTAAAAGTTAAGCAACAGTGGGGAAAAATTGCAGCTTTTGTATAGTTATAATCCAATGCAAAGACATGAAAGAAAAAGATGAATTTGTAACTATTCCTCTGAGCACATTTGTGTCCGGTCCAGGTCATTTCCTCCCCTATGAATAGCAGTCATTTTAAAACTGTTTCACGTGCGAAATTTTAAAACCAGCTTCAGCATGCACTCAGGATGAAGAAAACATCCAAAACTGGTCATAATCAAGGCACAGCAAAATGGTACAGAAGAAGAAAGGAGGATGACATGGTGCCTGTATTATTTGTTTTCTCACCAGGAGAAAAAGAAGTTTTTGAGTTGCAGTCTCCCATCAGACTACAGGAAATCTAGCACCAGTCCAAAAAGTACCTGAATCTCATTAGTGGCATGAGAGTCAGCAATGCTGATATGACGACAGATGAATGTCAAAAGAACCACTGATGTCCTGTGAAACATTCAGAGTGGGCTCTAAAATATGTCCTTTTTAATCCATATTTTGCAGACAAAAAAGAGTAAATGTCTGAGTTTCTCTAAGAGGATCTCCCTAACTTCTGAAAATTGCTGCCTGGGGAACTATTTCTTAACAGGAACCGTGTTAGCAACCAGACAGGTATTCCTTCTGAAAAGCTTGTGCTCTTCTCACTTTCCCAGCCCTGTTTCCGTGCAGTAGAAATATTCAATGCTCATGGTAGCCAACCAAAATAGCAAAGGACTGTAAGAAGGAAGAGAGAGAATCTGGGGCCAAATACTACCTCATATACTGCCAGGAGCAGCAGGTTCTCTATCACTGATGCTGTGAAAATGATCAAGCAATCATTATACCATCCTGGAAGCATTCAAGACCAGTCTGGATGGGGCTTTGAGCAATCTGCTCTAGTGGGAGGTGTCCCTGCCCATGGCAGGGAGGTTGGAACTGGATGATCTTTCAGGTCCCTTCCAACTGTAACCATTCTATGATTCTACACATCTACTTTCTATCAACCCTTAATTGCTGGAAGTGGCACTTTTTTACTTGTGGGACCTGATGACTCCTACAGCCACTGCTCCAACAAACACACACAGATTTTCCATTACCATGAGAACGCCGAAAGACCACCAGTCTGCACTCTGTGTGTGTCCTCGTCGATTGACCACCTCTGGGGCCATATACTCTATTGTCCCGCAGAATGAATACGCTCTCTTGTCATGGTCGATGGCTTCTTTACTGAGACCAAAATCTAAACAAATTGAAACAAAAAAAGGCATGTCAGGTTTTAAGCCCTGCCTACATGGAGTGCTTGGCTAGCATTTGTTAATACGTCCTGAAATAGGTGTATCATTTTCTCTGTTCAGAATGAGGTTCTGGCCCAAAGCAGAAGAGAGAGTTTAAATAAGCAGAAATGCAGAGTTCAGGTTTGATGATGACAATACTGGTAAGAATTCTTGCTCAGATAACCAAAGCATTAGGAATAATAATCCCAGAGGGACACCAGTGGAAAGGATTGCCAGTCAGCCCTTTCCAGGTAACCTCTGCACAGTTACAATTCAGAGATTTTAATCTTGAGTAATCAGTCATGCGGGAAGCACCCTTCCACCCATGGTGGTAGGCAGCCACACTTCATATCAGTCAGGACTACAGTTCTACCAAGAAAACACTATGTTCTCCATGTGCTGTGCAGCAGGGGTGCTTGGCAAATTACCAGGGAGGAGAACTCTAATATTCAAACTTTTCCAGCTTCTCAGTCTTTGTAAGCAAACTCTTTCCAAGCAAAGACCAAGATGCACAGAACATAAAGCAGAAAAAAAAAAAAAAAAACCAACAGTTTGTAGACATTAAGTTTTTTGTTCCTCACATACCTGTTATCTTAATGTGGCCCTCTTCATCAAGAAGAATGCTGTAAAGCAAAAACCAAATATTCATTAGTCAGTCAGGCATAGACTGCAGTTAACAAACATGAATAAAACATGTTTAAGACAGGTAAGGAGATACACAAGACTCAAATATATGTGTAAACAAACCCTCTGTGGATTATATGCCTCCAGAAAGAAAAATGATCCTCAAAGTCTGTCTAATCTCATGTCTGAAGCAGGCATGGCCTGCGGCATTCACACAGGGAGCCTCCTTCTTACTCCACAGCGTGCTCAGGGTGGGCATGCAAACTGAGCTCAGAAAGAACAGGGTATTCAAAGCCAACAACAGCAGAGTATCAGCTTCCCGTGGGAGAAGGAGCTACAGGTTTTCTGCTCTTCTCATAATAATAAAGGCAAGCACAGAAATAATCAGGGCTTGGACTCAGTGGACCTAAAATTAACTCCAAAGGTAGCTACATTCACGCTGAAGTAATAGGAGTGATCTTAGAGCAAAATGACTAGTCACATCCTAATGGCATGGATCTCAGCCCCTGCTAATTTATTCTGTCCGGAACCATAAATGAAAATTCAGCCTGGAAGCCAAGTTCAAGTGTTCGCACATTTGCCACCTGCCAACTTATTTTATTCTCACAAAGGCACTCCAACATCTCTGTGAGAAAAATCACTGTAGTTCACAAAAAGCGTTGCTAGTTTTTGTGGAAACAAGGAACACTTAAACTGAAAAATAATGACTTTGGTAACTTTCCTGACTATAATTACCAATACAGTAATGAGGCTGGTGTTTCTTCAGTCCTAGTTGGGTTTAGTGCATTTCTCTTTTCAAAATGGTCTAGTGAGGTGTTGGCTATTTTTATACTCCCCTTCTCTGAGAGTCACTTTAATCCATTTATTCAGGAAGAAAATAAGACAGAAATGAAACTAACACATTGGGATATACTTTTGTGAAAGGTTGTGTCTGCACTGAAACATAATTGAAAAGAGATGATCTGTCATCTGCTTGTGTGTTTAGAAGAGACTGTTACTGTGCACTTCATCAAATAAAGGCCAGCAGCTGTGTCATCACTATGTGTTCAATAATTAAAGCTTTTCCTTGTAGGTAAGAGCTTCTTTATTTCTATTTGTTCTCCCCAGATTTCTTCAAGAAGCACAGTTTTTAAGTATTAGCCTGTGTCAGGTATGTTTAAATGTATTTTTGTGGCTACAATCCTTAAATGGGAGTCTTGTGTTTAAGAAAGAAACAGAATAAAACACCTGCCAGTTTGGAAGTTAGCATGAATGTACAAATTGCATAGACCTGGCTCTGGAAAAATAGTGAGGGGGAGTAGAGCTCACAGAAATCAACCAAAATTTTGCCCCACACCCAGGAAACCCCTGTGAATAACAATGTAGTTAAAAGAGCATAGAACTTTCCCTAGAAACTCTAATTTTGTATTTCATTGATTTCATATGGAAAATGCACGCTGCTTTTGTAGGTATATAATAGATGGTTTTCGTACCTTTTCCCTCATTAGAAGGTTCATACCTTGCCATCATGAAAGGGATGGGGGCAATATCAACACAGCTATTAGACCAGCAATACTGCCTTAGGTTAAGCGAGCTTGAAACTTACAGACTTTCTCACACTGTATTTTTGTATGAGCAGAAAAATGAACAGATCCTGCATGCTATATCCCCTAAAATTCAAACTACAAGCCCCTCCTCTGTCTCCTGTTCCCTAATCACCCTCACACAGTGCCCTCAGCCACCTGCAGCTTCCCCCGTGGCCCCTGGCAGCACCCTTTGGACAGATGGGGGTTTCCACATTTGCCATCTGCCAACACATAAACCGCTACGGTTACGCACGGAAAATTACATTCAATGTAAAAAGAAAATAATATGCTAACAGTGAGAAAAAGATAATCATTGCACTGAATTAGCTTTGAGTGACATTAAGAAGCAAAGAACAATGTGTCTGCTTCTAAGCATCTGGATTACAAAACCAGACAAATGGTTTTCCTTTGACTGACTGTGGAAGCAAACCTACTGTCTGATCATACCTTCTGTCTTCTCGTTTTATCTTTATCACTGTAAAGTTCCTTTTTATCCCACATTGTCAATAATAGAAAATCTATTGTGACGATCACAATTACTTTAGCTATGGTTTGTAGGATCAGCTAATAGGAAATAAACTAGTACTATTTTGCAGAAAGAGAAAAAAGAACCAGAAGTTGTTAATGGGATTCAGCCATGAGAAAAATCTTTCTTCTAAGTCAATGTTTTGAAATTATAAAATACATAAGGAGTGGACTACTTTTAAATGTTAAACTAGGTTATAATCCCATTGAGTGACAATCTTTCACTGTAAGATTTTTTCCATTTTATTTGTTCAATTTAACGATTGAGTGTGTTTACAGGATACTATCATTGTCAACCTGTTATTTATTTCAGAACAATAACAACACTTTGGCCTCAGGATCATCCCAGAAACAGTCAAACTGCTTTCAGTCTAGAAATATGCCTTGAGAAAATAAGGGCTGAAAATCTCCATGTTAGAGGCTGGGAAACTAAGCTAGTAGCAAGGAAAGCTAGAGGAGAATCTCATAGTAGAGTTAGGACTGAAACCTCCTTGGGAGTTTTCTTTGTTGCACCTTTAGCACAGGAGTAAAGTGCCTTTGTTATTAGTTGTCCAGATTATTTTATAGTGACTCTTAAATCAAGGCCGTGTTTCTCCCATTTCTCTCTCTTTTTATTTTTAATTTTGAGTCAGTCTTTTAAAATTCACTTTTGAACTCCCATATACCCAAATCATCATGAAGTTCTGCCAAATCTACTAAAGCTGCAAGTCTAGGGTAGAGGGTTTTTTTGATGATTTAAGTTTCTTTTCAAGCCAGCTCAGTTGTGCAGAAAATTCAGCCCACACTTTATGTTTTTCAGAAATTGTAGCCAAAATTTCAGGTTGGAAAGAAAACCTGAAACTTTATAAAGAATGTTTAATTTGATTGCAAGCTTTGCTATGAAAGTAGCAGATAGAGTGAAGTATTCAAACAGCTTCCAAATAGATGAAGATTCTCACAAACTGTCCCCCTTTTGTGACATTTCAGTGTTTGCATGACCCTGTTCAGCATGGTGGGACAGAACAGACTCATGCCAAAGCCATCTCATTTTTCTAGTTCAGTATAGCCCTATTTAATAGCTTGATCTTGCAGTTCTTAAACAGAAATATGCCTCACTGTAACCCACTACACCAGTTTCAGTGTGACTGAACAGTACCTTGTTCCGCAAGGGATGGCACTGAAACCACCAAGACAACTCAAGGAGAAGAATTTGCCTGCAACAATTTAAGGGAAGAAGCATCTGCTTGTTATAAACAAGACTTTAACCAGAAAACTCAATTGCTTGCCTTTTTGAAGTAAGTACGGTTAACTTTAAAACAACTCCCAGTGTATATATTCTGCTTGCACTTAAAATTCATTCATAGCTTTGAATTGTTAATATGGAATTTTGTTCAGGGAATCTTAAAAAAAGTGCTGAACCTTAGATTTTAATGTACTGAGGGTTCTTTCAAGTCATCTGAACAGTGCTGTTTTCTAACTAGTCTTTGACGTAAACAGTTCTGATGAACTTCATTTTAAGATACTTACAGAGCTGACTGAAGCAATCTCAAACCTATTAGCAATTACTTTTGGGAGCCTCTCGAGGACAGCAAAAGCACTGCACAATGAAAGAAGCTCAAATGCAGTGCCTATCATTTAAAAAAGGGGGAGAGAAAATTGGGAAATTACAAACTAATTCGTTTATTTTCAGTTCTGCAAATTTGATAGAGTAAATGTTGTGCTGTAATCAGACTGGTAGTGCTTCTCCTGAAGACATGGGTGTAATTCTTCTGTACATTGCACTTCAACGGAGATATGGATCAAGAGAAATCAAAGGGGAGGAATAAGAATAACTGAACACCCAGAAAAATTGACTGGTGAAGAAGAGTTTGGTAGCTGGACTGTTTAGGGTACAGAAGGGAGGTCTGAGGACACAGATGTGCTCACAGTCCCCTGAGGCTGATGCTGAGAGCAAAATGAGCAGAATGAGCAACAGCCTGCACCTGCAGCAAAGAAACTTCAAGTTAGCTATTAAGAGCAACTTTCTAGATGTACAACTGGTGAAGCACTGCCAAGAGGTCTCCTGTGGAGAACATGGAATCTCCACCAGGTATTTTAGAAATAGGTTAGCAACACATCTGTAATGACCTTGATATATTTGACCCTTCTCAGAGGCAAAGGGAGGATGGGAACATCCTGGGATGGTCTTACATTTCTTTCATCATCTTATTTAGAGAGCTATCCTTTCCCAGATGCAACTACAAAAATATAGTGCTTTTTTTCCCAGTTAGAATGAATATTTTTTTCTGCTGTACCTGCTTTTTTACTTTAAGCTTAAAAGTTCCAGTGAAATCATAGGCTGTCATGCCCTTCTGTCCTAGATATGGCCACACATGAGCTTTGCACTCACAAAGTTATTTTTCAATTTATAGTATTTTCAAGCTATAGTTTTCAATCAAACAGATGCCTTGATTTATCCCCAGGTATGAACTTCAGTTGTACCCGTCTGGGTCATTCCTTCTCCTGCACAACAATAATTATATTCATATAAAATAATTTTATACTATGACAGTTGTATCTAGATTCAACCATACCACTGGTATCTATTTAACTGTAGATCAAAGACCATAAGCAATACCTTCAAAAGTTATGAAATCACAGAATCGTCATTGTTGGAAAGGACATCTCAGATCACTGAGTCCAACGATACACACACAAAAAACCCCTACAATCTCAGCTACTAGAGCATGCCCTGAAGTGCCACAGCTACACGTTTCTTAAATACCTCCAGGGATGGTGATTCCACCACCTCCCTGGGCAGGCTGTTCCAGTGCCTGACCACTCTCTAGGTAAAGTAATTCTTCCTAATATCCACTTTAAACCCTCCCTGCTGCAACTTCAGACCATTTCCTCTGGTCCTGTCATTATTCACTTGGGAGAAGAGGCCAACACTCACTTCTCTACAACCTCCTTTCAGGTAGCTGTAGAGGGCAATGAGGTGTCCCCTCAGCCTCCTCTTTTCCAAACTAAACATCCCCAGTTCCCTCAGCCTCTCCTCCTATGACTTGGTCTCTAGACTCCCCACCAGCTGGGGAGCTCTAGGGAACAAGTAGCTCTTGTAGCTTCTTGTTGGTAGCTCTCCTCTGGGCATGCTCCAGCACTTGAATGTCCTTCTTGTAGCGAGTGGCCCAGAACTGAGCACAGTACTCAAATTGAGGCCTCACCAGTGCCAAGTACAGAGGCACCATCACTTCCCTGCTCCTGCTGGCCACGCTATTCCTGATACAAGCCAGGATGCTTGTATAAAAATACCAGAATGAGGGCTGCCCTCTTAACTTCGCACAGTGATCTCACTGTACAAAGGTCTTTAATTATATAATGATACTTTTTGTTTTCTTCCAGAGAGCTCTTGCCTCAGTTGGCAGAATGGGTAATATACTCAGGGATTTTAGCAGAGTGAAGGGGATGGATGGCTGGTCTCAGCTCAGATGAAAATGCACTGAGTACTGGGTTTCATCTTCACCTTTTCAACATGTTTCTATCTGACAATGGCAAATCAGTGGCACCTTCCTTTCTTAGGTGAGCTCTCATTTCCCAGTTCACTGACCCCTGATTTGAGACACTGCAGTTTGGTCTGCAGAGATTTTAAGTGCTCTCTCTTGCAACTGAAGTCAGTGAGAAATGTGCTTTGAAACACAAAGTGACACATAATGCTGAGAATTCTGAAAAATCAGGCTCTTGGCATTTCAAAACCAGTGAATAGTTTTGACATGCACTTAATTTTCTTCTCAGTTTCTAAGTTCTCTGAAAGCAAAAAATCATGGCATGTGCCTATGAATGTAACAGCACCATGACTTGTATTTGAATATACAAGTTCATATTTGGATACTTTCTAATAGCAGCTTCATATATCATGTGTTAGCTTGAAAAACAGCTTCGTCTAGCACCAGAAAGAAAAGTAGTGCATGATTCATACTAACACTTACATGGGGCTTTGAGCAACCTAGTCAACCTGTAATTGGAGTTATTGTATTATGTACATGTTTGTGGATGCTGAATGAATGAAATAGCAATACAGAACAAAGCTGAAACTGAAGAGCTGCTGGCAGACAATGCCAGCATGTGACAATGGCAGTGACAGTGCGACCACTGCCTACCTGCACTTCACACTGTGTAGCAAACCGGTACCTTTATCCCTCCAGTGGTTTAATTTAGAGAATGGCTTCCTGTATTTGACAGACTGGATTTCAGCATATAGTACTACTACTGTAACCAAACATCAAAACTGAATTTAAAGTCTAAATCACATAGTGCTTCATTGTAGATAAATCCTTTCCTTCAACTTCTCACTTACAAAATCTACCTTCCACTGCTCTTGGTCTCTTATTTTATGTATGAGTATGAAAGTACACCATTTTAAAGAACAAGCTGCATATTTTTGAACTTAGTGTCACAGAAACAAAAGGCTGCTCTGCTGTTATACTTTGGAAGTGTAAACAACAGCCAAAGAGACTGCTCTCAGTGGTCATCTTTTTCAATGATGGTGACCATTACATTAAAAAGGCAGGTAACTTTGAAATGTTGCAGACTATTTTATTGGAACCAGCAGAGAAGATGTAGTCCAAGCACCAGGCAAGTGGCATGGAATAAAAACAATACTGTATCACTCCCAGTGATAGCACTGAGGATATAATTTGGTCTATTAATGTACTGAAAAGAAGAAAGAAAAAGGAAAAACCTCTATAGCACCACATTAGGAATAGAAAATAGCTGCAAACATAGGCAGGAATAATTATGGGGAAAATATTTTGGACTGTTAATAAAAGTGCTTTTAAAATCCTCATCATCCTGTCTCTCATGAGTTAACAGGCACACTAGTTTTCAGAGATACTAATTTACTTTAAGCAATGGCTACAATAAAAATGAACAGTGCCATGCTGCAAGTGGAGCTGCTTTAAGCAATTTATACCACACCAAGGGGAAGGACAGATTAAAGGCTGTAAATGGCGAACAGCTCTGCTGAAGTCAAAGGCACAGAGATCTGAATCCCACGCTGAGATCATTCACTAAACTGAAGGCCAGGCACACAGGGGCCACCTCATGCTGGAGTACAGCCAAAACACTTGGCCTTGTGTTAAAATGATATGATAGGAAGATCCTACCACTGACGGTGAGGGTCTCAAGTGTAGAGTCTCATGTACAAGAAGAAAGGCAGAGCCTCTGGCATCTTTTGACTTACTCACATAAGAAGAAGCAGAAACTACCTAAAAGCTCATGTATTTATGTTTCGGTTCACTCAGTCTCATAAACTTACTTTTCTGGTTTTAGATCTCTGTAAATAATTCCAAGACCATGGAGATGGTCTAACGCCAAGGCCAGCTCAGCTAAGTAGAACTTGACATCCTCTTCTGTAAACATCACCTAGAGAGAAGGAGGAGAAGAACACATCTATTTACTGGACAGTGGTGGGCTGGCTTGTGTTAAACAGACACTGGGAAGGAATTGCCTAACTTGGGAATGCTGGAAGGACCATCATATCAGGTTTAATTTTCCATAATTTGTCTGAGGCTTGCATTAACAATTCTCACCAGATTCTTCTTATAAAACAAAACTTGATCTGTTGAGTATTTTTGTTCCTTAAAACATGCTGCTCTCATTCGTCTGTTTGATCTGTTTAGATGATATCATGTTGCAATAATATGAATAAGGTTCTAACTCCTTAGATTTTGGAAATGAATGGCAAAACTCAGTATGTTCAGTGCAGCCCTTATTGCTCTCGTATTTCTAGATTTGGTTACCAAATTCCCACTAATTAACATGGGATAACCTCTTTGTGGAAGTAAAATGCTTCCAAATCTGAGCAGAATACACAACATGAAGAGACCCAGAGATGGATTTAAACACCTGTGCATTGAGGATTCAAGGAATCTCAGCGCAGATGCCCTAAGCAGAGGTATGTTGTCTAAGATCCAGGGCCTGATGAAGTCTAAAAGGAGCACAGTTGCTTCCTTTGTGTAGCTGATATGGACACTGCTAACACTGAAAGCTCTGCTTTAGGTGGGAAGACATTTCTGTAATCGAAAAAACACTAAGCTCAGGAAACAGAGCTCAGATGGCAAGAAACCCCTTTAGCTCAACTTTCATTATATCCCAGATGTTATTAAGTTCTCTTTAATTAATCTCAATATGTAAAGTGATAAAAATGCAGAAATAGAAGCTGATATATTGGATACACAAGTGTGAATATTATGTATGACAGAAGTAAATTTACAAATTTACATGTCATATGTAAATACAAATATCTACAGTAGAAGTCGCTGAGTTTATTTTAAAAATAAAGTCTTTGCTCTTGTAAAGGGGCAGACACAATACTTTAGTGCTTGAGCTCTCTGCAGAGGACTGAGAGCAAACAGAGAGGATTCAGAGAAATGATATCACATAATTTAATTAAGAATATTACTGTAAAGGTTAGAAAGAAAAAGGATACATAAGCAAAAACTGACTAAAAATTAATTGGTTTGAACATAAAAATTGCATTAATTACCAAAATAAATTTAAAATATTTATAAGTTTAAAATAAATAATGTGGACAATAGAATCTGGGAAAATCTAATCTATGCAGACACACCCAGCTAAATCAGAGGTCTTAGAGACAGCAAGAGAGAGACAGGCTTCACATGCACACATGCTGTAGTAGAAGGGTCTGACCACAAGTCCACTGAACTCAACATCATTGGACCAAGACTGTAGTTAACAAATTGCGTGCAGCCCACATTTTCCAATAATATCTTCCTTTATGATGCCTCACCACTAAAGAGCTGCAAAGTAGAGGCAGACATGACAAGCTGCAAACACTGAAAAGGGAAGTATGTAGAAGGACTGTCAAGCTAAGAGAGCTCATTCTTGATAGTATATAGTAGAGAAATCTATGCCTTGCATTGGAAAAGCTTTGGGGGAAATACGCAGTTTTAAAGAAGTACAAAATTTGAGCTGTTCTATTTCGAGTTCCTCTACTGTGCAGAATGGGGAACTGCCCTCTGTATATAAGAATCACTTTTTCTCTCTTCTCCCATGAAACCAGACAGGCCCTTGCTAAGACAGCACACTGTGTCCTAACGAAGCCTGGTTTCACGACAGACAGCAGAAAGATATTTTTATTGCTTTTAATCTTTTTCCTTATATTAAAAATAACAGCTACCATGTACTGAGTACTTATACAAGCATATATATTTGTCAGTGTAATTAACCTGTTGCTAGTGTCTTCTCACATTAGTGAACAAGCCTGGAAAGGTACCCAAGCTGTGGTGCACACAGCAGACCGCAACACGTCACCGAACCAGAAATCAGATGGGCAAAAAAACCTCTCAGGAACTTTTGAATGAAAGCACCATTTTCACAGTTTTTTTTTTTTTGTCCATTGCGTACACCCTAAACCAAGAAAAACAAACAGAGCTTCCCCTCAAATAGGATTTGAATGGTCCATATTTTATCTTCACCCCGTGTCCCCACAACTCAGAAAGACCACGGGCTGGGGAGATCATGTTGGGGACAGAGCATGACAGGGTGCAGCCAAGCCCCTGGGCAGCAGGGATTCCTCCCTGGGAACTCCCACATTGCCCTCCCTCAAGCTAAATGCGTGAGGATGCCCTGTTTCAAGCAACGCAGGCATCTGGCTTGAGGAAGCATTTGGAGACACTGGCAAGTGAGATAAAGGGACCTACAAAACCTGTCTATGCCACTCTCTACAGGCATTAGAGAGACTGAAGTTTGGTCCCTTTGCTGGCTGTCTTTTTCTCCAGCAACAGATGCATCTCGCCAGGGTAGGAGCTTGGAGGACAGGGAAGGGATAGGAGCCCAAGGAGGTGATGGAAGCAGCAGTTTCACTAGGCAGGCAAGAGGAGAGCCAGTGAGGGCTGTGTCAGCCAGCCTCCAAGCCCCAGGGTGGTGTGTGGCCTCTGACTTGCTCCCAGCAGCTGCTGCAGGAGACAGCTCTTTCTGGGGTTGCCCTCGGAGGTGTTCAAAGCCAGGCTGGATGGGGCTTTGAGCAACCTAGTCTAGTGCGAGATGTTCCTGCCCACAGCAGGGGGGTCAACTAGATGAACTTTAAGACCCCTTCCAATTCTAATCATTCTATGACTCCCATCTCTCAGGCTGATGCCCCACTGTCTGCACACTTGCTGCAGGTGTCAGACCCTGAGCTATGGCCATATCTTCATTCTGCTGGCAGTGGTTATGTTTCTCCAGAGGTTCTGTGCCCGTGTCCAGGGCAAAATGTGTTGGGGATTGATTTTGCAGACTGCTTCTCATCAGATCCAAGATATAATTTGCAAGCAATGAGTCTGGGGCTATTTCACTGTGAAATGGCTTAGTAGTGGTGCAGTTTTCAACAGTGACACATGATATCTTTTGCATTTCCTATGGCATAATTCAAATACAATTATTAAGAACATAATTTTTAATTTCTACCAACTTCATCTGAGTTCTTGAAATCAGTGCAGTCTTTCATTTCTAAAGTTAAAATCTACCAGCTTACCTCTTTGGAGAGTCTTGTGAAAAGGTCCCCTCCCCGCAGGAAATCGAGTATTAGATACAACTTTCCCTCTGTTTGAAATGCTGTATTAGAAAAGGATGGAGATGTTGGAAGTTTGAATCAAGATAAAGTCTCCAAAGAATTAATCTTGTTGACTAGCAGTGCATCGACCATGCCATTAGCTTTCCTGTCATTTCAGCACTTTGAGAACAGAAAAAAAATGAATTTCTCTATAGACTACACAATTGAGCTTAGACTAGGAAAAAATGGTATCAGCTGAGAGACAATGATGTGTTACTAATATATTCCTTTCCATGCTAAGCACCTATGAATTAATATTGCTTTCCATCACACAGGCTACCAGGAGTCACTGAGAGCTAGACATAGAGATAAGCTCTCAGGTTTGTGTGCGGGGAGAGCCCGCACTATCTAAAATGTCCTTAGAAGACCCTTTACAGTAATAATGGGGCTCACTAGGGAGCTGGTGAGGCAGAGGAAGGCAACTCCAGCAAGACACCACATTCATATACACACATACATAAACTCAGACTGGTGCTGATTATTAAAAGTAATTTTAATTTAGATTCTCTGGTTTCCTAAATGGTACCTGACAGCAGGTGAGTGGGTTGGCAGATGTACACTCACCAGCTACCTCACCAGCACAATCTATTGCATTAAGACTTTCCGACAAATGTATTTTGATGGAGGAATGGCTAAAATCTACTTATACTGAAATTCTCCTTTAGCATAAATAATCTCACACAGGTAGTCTCTAAGATTTTGTGAGAGACAGAGTCATAAGTAGGCAGGGTATATCTGTGTGAAATTATAACACATCTAGTTACAATTACCCAACCAGCCGATTTAAAAACAAACATGAATTATATTTTATTATAGTTACCATAATGAAGCTTGACTATGAAAGGATGATTCACTTCTGCCAAAATGTCTCTCTCCATTTTTGATCGTACCCGATCCCGAACTATAAAGAAAGAACAGTAAGAACAGAGACATATTAAGAGGCAGCACGGTCACTGGATACAGCACTGGAATGAGGTCCAGGTGGTTTGGATTCAACTTCTCACTTGGCTTATGATGTGACCTTTGGCAAATCATGCCACTCTCTAGTGTCCCCTTTTTCTGCCTGTCATGTCTGTGCAAAGAGTAAGCTCTTCAGGAAGGCTCTATGTCTTCCTCTGTAGAGAACTGCTCTAACTAAAAGGACTACAACACTAAAAACAACAACAGGAAAGTGATTATGCTTTACAGAAAAGAAGGTTAATGTGAGAATGAAAACCACATAAAATTAATAGCTCTATCTCATTTAAGGTTAAACAGAATGTACCAGTCTCAGAGCTTGTCGAGTTAACCTTATGCAAATTAACTTTTGCATTGTGCTGATGCTAGCAGTGTTTACAATATATCACTGAATACCATTCTCTGGAAGTGAGATATATAAAATATTTTAAGCTTCCAACAAACCACCCAAACAATCAATAAAAAGGAAAAAGGCCATTTAAAAATAGTAAAAAAGCACTTTTATGTGTAGAGACAAAATATTGTGTGATACCAGTGAGTAAAATACTTTTTATGGTTGAGATGGATAGAGACTAAGAGAGAAAGTAGTTACAGGGGTGAGCTGGGTTCAAACTAATAAAAAACAATGCTGAAGATTTCATAGTAAAAACATTTAGCAGAATGTTCAGACGTTGAGGAGGATTCAAGTCCCCACATTACCACCTCTTGATCTTACAGATTCATTTTTCAGTCAATCACAATTTTACTAATTGCATAATGAAAGTATTGAAATTTTCTTCTTTTTTCTCTGTTATACAATGCCAATATGCTAAAAGTGTCTACAAGAAATGTTATGAAACTATTTTAGGTGGTAAAGCTTGAGATCTCAGTGAGATTCTGTCATCGCCTGCATGTGTTATGGAGTTGCTGAGAAGCTGAGTACTCTCAGCACCCAAGTAATGAACACACCATAATGAAATCATGTGTTCTGTTGCTGTCCTTCAAAAACTGATGCACAGAAATGCATCCAAAACAGCTGATCTGAAAACCTTAAATAGGAGTGGAGGGACACTTGGATTTGTTGCTATTTTGATACTTTACTTAGATCAATAATGACGTAAGCTTTACTAGCTCATTTAACCTAAACTAGCTTGCAAATAAAAATAAAAACAAAGGGAAACTCAGAATCTGAATCTTATCTCATGAGTAAAAATCACACATCACACACTCACAAAATACTTAATCTACTTGAAGGCAGAGCATGCCTTCTGCAGAACAGCGATGGTCCCAGGCAGGAGTTCTTGTTGGGCGGATGGGCATTGCTGAACACTCCATGTAGGACATTTCCCCTTAAGCTTGGTTAGACAGCCTAACAAAGTGCCTCATTTGAAGGTAGGCTGGCATAACAGCAGTACACCCTTCTGTCCCCATCATTTAAGCCTCTGAGGAGGTAAAAGCACAGTTCTGTAGCTGTGCTGAAGTCCCTGCCTTGTGCTCTGTTCACTGCTGCAGTCCCCACTGCTGTGGCAGTTACAGGCTGTGGACCTGTCAGGATGCTACATCACCCTCCTCCCACAGGCATACAGGAGGCACAATGACATTAAAGAAAAGGCTATGTCACCACAGAAGACACTCCATTCTCCAAAGTCATGGCTCCATAAATGGTCTGAACCTAATGGTCTCCTCCAAAGCTTCTCTAATCACCGCCTTTACAGTGGCTGCCAAAAGAGATAAGTGTAACCTGTAATTAGAATTACAGCTCGGTACGTGAGTTGGTAACCTGCCCTGCCTATCTTTCAGCACCAAATACTGCCTGATTTAAATGATCTGAGGGCAGAAGCTATACAGACTCAGATTTTTGTGCAGTTCTTCCACCAAAGAACCTATTAATCATATTGTCTAGAAAGGCAATTCCATTGTGCTTTTCTTATCTTATTGCTTCCGTACACCTGGGCTGTGTCTGATTTTAACCTTGAAAGTAGCCTCCCTAGAGATATCTACCTGCTTGCACCAGCTCATATACCATAGGGCTCTGTCAGAGTTAGTGATTGTACCGTATCCTGCACATCCATTGTCATGATATTTAATAAATGTGCAAGGTTAAATCCCCTCGCCTTTCTGGATTATCATTAATTCTGCCACCCCTCCCTTTCAGAAGGGAAAACTTATTGTCTCTTACTGATATACGTGGAAATAAGAATTTCCCTTTTTTTCTGCCCTCTTGTACTTTTGGGACTGGGGCAATGTGCATCAGGAAAGGTTTTTGATATGCATCATGAAAGGCTTTAAGAAGAAACATCACTGTGACGTAACATTTCAGCAGCATAACACTCTGGATCAGTCTGACTCCTCTGTCTTTTTCCAGGTACGGTGAGTGGGAAAATGCCTCTCTTCTGCACTTTAGAGATCTTTTTCCAGTATTCAGTGGCCCCAGTCTGCTCCACTAAGAGAGTCTTCCTTCTAGTTCTTACCTCCCAGCAGTCAGATAATTAGATTAATTTGCCCAAGCATGATCTGAATTAGTTCTGGCTGCTTATTCAGCCTGCTAGATTCTGTCTATGGAAGGATTCCTCCAGCAGCATGGGGAGAGATAGACGGGGTTTGAACAGCTGCTGCAGTGCCAGGCATGATGACCCCTAAACATTAAAGATATTGACTTTTACACAGGTGACCAAGCAAACGTGTCTTTGCTTAGTCTTGTTTGGGGATCAGTGAACATGTACCACCATGAATTTCTCCGCTTATTTCCAAACTAAGTGGATCTATGACTTATTTCTATGCGCTCCTTTCTAAGTGAATCCTTTTTTTCCCTGAAGGTATTATCAAAGACCTGTGAAAACAGCACCAGAGTGTGGTACCTCAGGAGAGATGACTGAGTGCCCCAGCTGGTTCAGTGCCACTCAGCACAGGGGTGGACTCTCCTCGCACAGGGGCTGCGGAACAGCCTCTTCTTCTGCCCAACCCTTGGCAATGACAGGGGATGTACACCAAAGGCACAGAGGAAAGTCCAAATAACTCAGCTCCCCCATCCCTGTACAGCACAGGCAGCTCGAGCAGGTAGTGCTTATACCAGATGTTCACCTATGTGAGTAAAATGTTCATTAGAAAGAGTGCTCATTTGCTAAACTCTTCTCCTTTCTACCCAGTACTGGATTTGGTTTGAAAGGTGGGGTTTCCTTCTTATCTTTAAAACACACATCAGAAGCAGAGAACATAACCTGGAGCAATGAGCACAAAGTCATGAAGATTGTTTGCATGATCTTGGACAAATTGGCTACCCCTGAAATAATCCCTGATGTCATCAGACAGAAGAGACCAGACTGGTGGAGCCTGTAACAGTGGAGGAATCACCTGCTACCCTGAAACACAAACTGTTCTCATTTCCAGGTATTAATGTGGTATGCAAGAGAAGTGGAGGCAGCTGAGGATACATGCAAATAAATAGAGCTTATCCACTTCTGTCTGTCTAGCTCTGAACATCAAAGAGGAGGATATTGCTGCTTACTTTATTTAACACTGAATGCTTAAGGATAGGTGTTTAAGGTATGAATTTTTACTTCTTGGGCTGTTTTAATTTTAATAACCATGAAGTACAGAAGGGAAAGGGGAAAAGTATATTCAGAGCATTTTCCAGAGAGAGAAAAGAGTTCACTCTCAATAACAGAGTAGCTTTATATTTTCAGTAATAGAAAATAAAATCATAATCCTTCTTCCCTCTGAATCTTTCATGCTATCAACCTTGGTTGAGATTTAAATATGGAATAATAAATTAAACTTCAGCCAATGAACTTTGTGTCCTTATGTTTCACTTAGAAATTACGAGTCAGTGCGTCTCTAAGGTATGTACACTCCCAAGTAGTGATGTTCTAGGGATTCCTTGATGTGCATGAAATAACATCGTATCAGTTCAGCAAGAGGTAGGGCCAACCCAGTGAGTAATTAGTGAAACCATGGCCTACAGAAGCTGTAAATGGAGAGTTTATAGAACATACACTAATTTATTCACTGTAATACTGATTAAAATTTACAGCTAATTCACCACAAGGGGAAAGTAACTTGTCATATCTACTGACTGGATAGTTGAGCTGAAGTCACAGCTCCATGAAGTTAAACCCTATTCAGTTACTGGTTTAGTGGAGCCAGAGTATTGCTTCTGGGATCTCTTTGGCCAAAGAATAAATTCCATACATATTTATTTAATATTATTATTCTCACTGCTGCTCAAATAAATTCTTGTTTCTTAGTCGAGCACTTCTGAGGAGGACCTGCAGTACTTGTGGACGAGAAACTCAACATGAGCTGGCAATGCGTGCTGTCACCCCAGAAAGCCAACAGCATCCTGGGCTGTATGAAAAGAAGTGTGACCAGCAGGTCATGGGAGGTGATTCTCCCCCTCTACTCTGCGCTAGTGAGACTCCACCTGGAGTACTGTGTCCAGCTCTGGAGTCCTCAATGCAGGAAGGACATGGACCTGTTGGGATGGGTCCAGCAGAGGGCCATGAAGATGATCAGAGGGCTGGAGCACCTTTCCTATGAGGACAGGCTGAGAGAACTGGGGCTGTTCAGCCTGGAGAAGACAAGGTTCTGGGGAGACGTCATAGCTTCCAGTATCTGAAGGGAGCCTATGGGAGACACTGTCTGGGAGTGATGGGATGAGGGGTAATGGTTCTAAACTGAAAGAGAGGAGGACTTAGATTAGATATTAGGAAGAAATTCTTCACTGTGGGGGTGGTGAGACACTGAACAGGCTGCCCAGAGAAGCTGTGGATGCCCCATCCCTGGGAGTATTCAAACCAGGCTGGACGGGGCTTTGAGCAACCTGCTGTAGTGGGAGGTGTCCCTGCCCATGGCAGAGGGGCTGGAACTCGATGATTTTGAAGGTGCCTTCCAACTCTTAACTATTCTATGATTCTATGATTCTACTAGAAGAAAATTATCCTGAAGTTATCTTCTAAATTTGTGTGTAACACTTTGCTGGTCTTTTCTCTGTCTTCAGACTTACCTGGAGTAAAAGCTGATGTTTCTACTTCAAGAGACACAATTTTTCAGTTTAACCTGTAGAGCACTTTTGGGTTTTGCATGTAGACTTGGTGTTACAAGGCAAGAGCGTTCTACCTATGGCCAGGTACAAGTTAACATGTGCATCAAATTTAAATTTGAATTAATTAAATTTTCAAATATCAAATAAAAATGAAATAACTTTTCTTTCTGCCCTCCTCCCTGGGCTGAAAATCCCCAGGTGTGCCGCATGTGTCCCACACCACCTTTCCTGTGGTGCCAGCTGGATCCTGTCAGGGCAGGAACACTTTAGGTTAGTGCTCCCATGACTGATAGCATTTACCACTTACATCTTTCCTCTTTAAAAGGTTTTTGTAGACAAAGATCCACCAAGGTAGTGCATATTACAGACATCTTAATGGACTGCCTTAGCTAAGAGCACTGAGCTGCAAATCTGGCTCGATAAACAGCAAAACACTCAATGTGGTGAAATCTGCTTCAGGCTCACCCTCGGGAGAAACCACAACATGGAGCACCAGGACTAAGAGACAGGAGCTGAAGCATACGTCTACAAGGAAGACCAGCACAGAGCAAGGGAGCATGTCTGCTTCCACCCTGCTGGTTCTGGGGATCAGCAACAGTGCAGGGAGCCAGTGACTAAGGGCTGCTTGACCTTGGCTGCCCATACAGATGGTGTGGAGGCGTATGTGATATATTCTGACTTCCTCCATAGGTGCTGAACTATGGTGCTGCTCTCGCCTCTGCTGCTCAACAGCATGGAGAGCCAGACTCTCACAGGTGAAATATTTTCTTTACGCATTATGCTGAGGTCCAGCACAACTCTGCCTTGCTCTTGACTGTAGTTGTTCCTGTGTTCATGCCCCAGGAACATTTCTGGCTTGCAAATGCAAGCAAAGCACTTGAATGCTCCAATACACTTCTAGAAATAATTGAATGTTTTCTAGCCTAAATCATGTTTTGCAAAGGGGATGGAGATAGATTTTGTGAGCTCTGCAAGGCCTCTTAAGTTGAAGGTGGTTCTACCAATCTTCAACAGCACTAAAGTGATAGCTCTTCTTTTTCTTAAGTTGGTGTTAGGTGCATAGGTCCTGTCATAACTCTAGTCCCAGTGTGAATAAATGCTGGCTGCATTGAGGCTGGGAGCCCAGCTTCTCCCCAGAGTCCTCTGCAGGTGGCTCAGGGCAAGACCTAAAGCTCTGGCTGTCTCTCTGAGTGGGCCAATCTCACTCTGGTGATATTGGAGGCAACCTTCTTGGTGTTACCAGGTTGAAACTGGCATTTGAAAGCTGAATTTGTTGTCTAGGGTTTTTTTTTGGAACTAGGAATGGGTTGTCAAGCGATGGGTTTGGTGCCTCAATGACTTGTCCTTATGGCCTTTTGTCCTTTTGTCCTGGGAGAGAAACCCTGCAGCATGTCTGACACCTGTAACTGCCCCTTTACAGAAACCTGTTTCTGCAGGAAGATACACACAGAAAATACACAAATAATGTCAAAGTTTTCACAATCTGCTCAAAGGTGTCTGGTAACAAGCATTATTGATTATAAATGATTTGCATGTCTCTACCTTTCAAAATGACCTTTCGGTAAGAAATGTCCCTGTTCAGTCAGGAGTGGAGCACTAATTAATTAACAAAGCAAGAACAAGGGGAGTTAGAAACTATGTTAACTTAATTAAGTCACCATCAAAAAACATTAGTAGGAGGAGAAATAAATCAGTGAATAAAATGATGGATTTAAATTTCATCCATTACCCTCCTCACTTCCCTAACACTCAGCACCATGCCTTGAGTGGAACAAAAGCAAAATACAACACACAACTCGATTTAAAATTCTTCATGCAGCACTGGTACGTGCCAGTGATACAGAAAAAGGAATATATACATAAAACTACATGCAACATACTTTTCTACTATATTTCTGTTATTTTCATCTGTTTTTAATACTCGCTGTTGTAGACAAAAGCAGAGAACTAGATTCTGATTTCAAACCCACACTGTGTATGTCTGGAAGACAAAGTGCTTGTGTGGTGACTAATTACTTGAGATATGGAGAAATACAGGCTTTCCAAAAAAGATCATAATCTGGCTTCAATGGCTCTGCTTGGAAATATTATTTGCATTACTGTATTACTGCTCCACACCGTATTATACTCAAGTCTTTTAAAGAGCAGCCTTTCATATTGTACCTTATCAGCATAGCATTATTAGACTAGAAAGAAAAACAGAAAAGTGTCCTGTTGACAACTGAATGTAGAAGTATACCAATAATGTCACATAGGGATTTTATGCAAATTTCTTTTGAAATGCATATAATTTTATGAAGGTTATTTTTCTGGAAGAAAGATCAGCTTCACCTCCAAATATGGAACCTTTCAGAGACGGGGAAAGAGCCATTAAAACCAGAGCTTTACTGCTCAGCCCTAGTGCTGCTGCGACAAAGGAAAAAAACAGATTCTCAGAGCAGGAGACACTCCTTTGTAGAAGGGCACTCTGAAAAATCAATATGAATGCAGACTGGTTTTTAGGAGTCCAGGGTTTGGAGGAGGTCATTTTATCTTCCCCACCCCTCCTTTTTCTTTCCCTTCTACACAAAAAAACCACATTTGGCTTTAAAGAAATCAAAGACTTCTTTTTTAAAGAAATCAAAGGTTTTTGTTTTGGTGTGGTTTCTTGTTTGTTTTTTAAAGTAGCTTGGATGCTTCAGTGTTGAGATTTGGAATGGCAGATGTCTCTAAATAAATCCAAAACTTTTAATATTGAGCTCTCATTTATATTATTTATCACCTACTCACTACTCTCTCAAAATATTTGGAAAAGTTAATTAAATCTCACAATATCCCTCTGAAGTACCTCTGCTCAAAAGGAGAATAAAGGACAGATTGATGAAGTATAATGTTACTGGGGAAAAAAAGAAAAGAAAAAAAAAAGAGAGAGAGAAAATCAAAAGGGAATTGGGGGAACTGCAGAAGCAAACACAGCTTTCTAGGACATAGTAACTCCTCTGAAAACAAATCCTCGGAACAATAACCGGAGCTCTCCCAATGTTTTCCTGACACCCTTCCCCAGTGAGGAGCAGCCTGCAGAGGCTGCAGTAGGACTGAGCTCTTAGGAAGCTGACCAGTGGGCTCCCTCCTGCCTGGTGGAGCCTCTGGTGGCTATGACCTCCCACTATTTCCAAATTGGGACACCAACTTGGATCTCTTGCTTTGGCCAAAAAATCCCACAGACACTTCAGGAGCTTAAGCGTATTTAAGATTTTTGGCTGAAATTAGCCAGTGGGTTCAACCCCATCATTAGCGAAGTACTGACCGGCAGACCAGTGGGATGACTGTATAAACCTCATGTCCTTACGCAGAGGTGAAATTTTGATTTTGTGTGTTTTTAAACAGATCTGGACCAACTGAATATACACAGATGTTCTTGTGCACAGCTTCCAGGTGAACTTATTGCCCCCTCCCCAACAGGTCTGTGAGCCGCAGATGCGCAATGATATCCAATAAGCCAAATCTTATGGTGATGCACTGCACCAACAAAGTCAGTATTATCCCCCTTGCAATCATATAAACTAGCTCTAACTAACATTATTAAAGGAAAAAAAAAAATAAATGGTTTGATGCAGAGCAGAGAAAGCTGCCAGTCACTAGCATGGAACTTCCTCCAAAAAAACCCAAACCCTGCAGCTAGAAATACATCTGTCCATGACTTGTGCAAAACTGAAAGCCTTCAACACCTCTGCATAGCTGTACCTGGGTCATCTTTTTTGATGTACAGCATATGTTTTATTTAAACTTATTTACCTTAGTATATAAGATATCCTGTCAAATGATACATGATGTAATATATTGATTTCTTGACTTCTACTATAATCTACTCCTATTTATTATTATATTTGCTTCAGCTGAACAGATGTATAACTATTATGATTATTGTTATTGCAGTCAATAGCAACAATTTCAGTATTAACTCTTAGTGACAGGCAATAATTACCCGTGCTCTAGGAACAGGCATAATTTCGAAATGACAAAGGAATAAAAGGGCTGCCCTTAGAATTCAGGGGTCCCAGTAAACACCATTTGTTGGTAGCTCTGGAAACAATGATGACCTGAAGGGAGAAACTGGTGCCTGATTCATACAGTTTTGCAATAAAGAAAAGTTACTTAAACCAGTTATGAGACAGTTGGCCCTTTTCCTGCTCACAAAATAGGTATTTAAAATTTAGCTCCAACTTACAAGAAATCCATCAGAGAAAAGATATACATGTATATACTGTCCTCTATCATTTTTTTAAATACAGTCCAAAGGATCGAATTTGAACTAAACACAGTCTACAGGGTTGAATTTTCTTCATCAAACTTCTCTGGCATGACTGTTTCTCCTTTCAGACCCTAATTGCCTTGCAGTTACTGCCCTGCGGCAGCACAGGAGAGGCAGCACCAAGTCTAATGTTTCCTATCCGTGGGGCATTTCAGCATTAAATGAGCATCTGCCTTGTGTTTCCTATTGTGATGTTGCAAAGTCAACTGGAGCTATGAAGAAATTTTTTTTCTCTTGCCCTGCTTGAGATGGAGAAGATCCAGACATCCAGGAACTGCTGCTTCTCTCAGGGTAACGAGCTTCATCACTTGCCTTTTAAGCTTGAAGCCCAGTGTGTTTTAATCGACTGTTGCGGCTCTTTGCTCTTAACACACACCTGCTTTGCGGGTTCTGCAGGCAGGGCTGAACAAAGTTTCTGGATTACTTTACTCTGGAAGTGTGAAAATTGCCTGTGCCTTGCTATTTACCACAAATACATTCTGCAGTGTATCATCAAAGGCAAAAATATAGCTTTTATGATTGAAGTATTGGGAGTGACCACTGGCTCAGCGTTGAATACGTGAAGACATTCTCTCTTATGCTAGCATTCTACAGAAAAAAAGTTCCTTTATTTAATCTCTCTGGGCCTAAAAAGCCAGTTGTACTGAAAAGGAATTTTCTTCTTCATGATTTTTGAGCAACTACTAATTTACTTGCAAAGCCTGAAAGAGGTGGAAGGGGGCAAGGATGGTGCTGGCGCTCTCCGGAGAGATCCTTGGGACATTAACTCTGAGCAGAGTCCCTGCATGAGAGTGAGTGAGCACACCTGAACCCTTTCTATTTTGCTTAACAGCACAGTATGGAACCTTCTGCCTGGTCCAGTTGGGATGTTTCTGGACAAGACCAACGGCCTTTTATGTAACCTTAAGTGAGATTTCCTGGAAGGAGCAGAAATGTGGTAGTCTCCCTCTGTGGAAGATGTATGCACTGGGAAGCTGTCATTTGCCACCAGGACAGTTCTGCTCATAGGCTGAACTAACCCTAATGTTTGCTTGAAACTTGTAATTTTGGACATTTTCAAATATGTTTTTCCTGTGGCTTTTGTTTTGAATTGGAACAAAAAGCCTAAAGTCAGCAAGATTTGCCAAAACTAAATTGTGAGAAATTGTTTTGGGTGCATCAAAATACTGTTTTGTTAAGGGTTTTAATTTATTTTTGGTCTATTATTTCTTAAACACTAATTATAATGTACAACCAGAAAATGATTTTTAAAAAGATATACAATCAAGCCAAAGTATTCTGCGGACATGCTTACTACCAATGTTTTTTCAAATGAAATTTCACTCAACAATCCTGTTCCTTTAGATAGACACTCTACCAGAAAAGGTATGCTGAATCTTTACCAATCATAATACACATTCAAAAAAAAGATGGAATAATAAAAAAGGGTATTTATGGATGCTTCAGGAAAAATACGTTCACTGAGCCCACCAGGAATTTTAAAACAAAAAGCTCCAACCCCATGTCTTCCAAATGTAGAGTAATTGTAAAAAATTATGTACAAGTAAAGGCTTTCTGATTGACCTAACTGGAGAGCAGTTTGACAGCTTGGTTCTCACACAGGTAACGCAGGGCTGTGGCTGGACAGTGAGAGGTGTATTCCTCAGAACGGGGGGTTTGGATGGATGGGTCATGGAGCACAAGGCAAATGTCAACATTCAGCCCCAGCTACACAGCAGCCCTGGCCACGGCTGCACGAGGCTGACTTCTCACTCTAAACACTTCTTCCATTAGGCTGCTTGGATGTGGTAAACACAGAGCCAATCCGATCTGACTTGCTCAAATAAAATGTTTTGGATGAGCATTTTAGTTACTGAAATCCAAATATTTTGGTTTGTATAATGAGTAACTAGTACATTTAAGGCATCACTGAGGAAGCCGGGACAGTCGCTTATCATCCAAAACTGAGGACACTCACTTGATTTAGGAAATATGAAGCCCTGAGATGGCTTCTATTTGTAAACCATGCGGGATGAGGTTTATCAGGTTGCCTGCAACCTAGCCCTCTGAGCTACGTGCACACAAAATAGACGGGAATTTAGAACTCAAGTATTTAGAGAAAACTGTGGCATTTAATGTCAACATTCAGGCAAATCAAACCTTTGCTTAGCCCAGGCACTGGCATGCTATGCAGGCATGCTTAATATAGCTCTGCTGAAATGTTTGCATCATAAAAATAAATGAGCATCTGTGAGACGGCTGTCTGTCACTGAAGAAGCCTCCAGTCCCATCAGCAAGTAGGGTGTGAAGTCAAGGCAAGGTCATTTCCTAAATTAGAGCACAAGGAAAAGCCTGGTCTTGTGTTGTTACCGACACATGAACTAAAACTTTGCAACCAGCAAACCTTGGCCACACAAACAACACGAAAAAAAGGCTGATCCAGTGTTTTCTCCTGCAAGGAGAAGAAACACAGTGCTCAAACAATCGTAAATTATTTTTTGGCTTGGACTCCATTTACCGTATAGGGAGCCTTGTGGAAGATATGACTGAGTTCAGAGAGTCTCTGGGTGAAATCATGTCCCTAAAACAGTCAGTAGTAAAACTGCTGTTGACATTAATAGGATCTCACCATCGACATCTCAGTCCCTGTATACAGTTCTGAAAATATACATAGCTGCTTGAACTCCGAAAGAATACCTAACTGAAGAGGAAATCTTCCTTTTTCCTATGTCACTGGGTAACTGCCAAGAGCTAAACATAAACCGTACTGAGCAATGACTAAAGCGAGACAGGAGGAGAGCAAATAAATATTTAAAGGACATAAACATGAAGGACAGAGAAGAATTATTTATCAAAATAAAAGGAGAGAAAGGAATATAAATAGGAGGAGGTAAGTGAAACAGAAAAAGAGGAAACATAGACTTGTGTTGGGCAAACTGTAACAGGATGAACCCCTGTGGAGCAGAGTAAAGGGCTGGGATTGGAACCTCATCACTTGACACATTTTAAAACAGAACTGGACAGGAAAAGCTAAATAACGATTTAGTAAGAAACCAGCCAGCCCTGGCTGCAGGGGAATGAGATTGCATCTTTCACTATGTGCTAATTTGCTGCAGTGACTCTACCTCGTTAAAGCCCACTTTCTAAAAAACTCACTATTATGCACAAATATTTGGGAGACTAATTGAAACAGAGCAGTCATTTGTACCAGGATTAATGCCTGTAACATTGCGTTAGAATATTCCAGCAAAGTGAAAAAAAAAAAAAAAAAACAACCCAAAACTAAAAACTTGTATTGGGAATGGACTTGAAAACCCTCTGAAAATAATCATGAGCCCTTTAGCTTCCATGAACTGCTTTTAGTTCTGAGATCTCAAATAGCCTTGTGAAGAGCCATGGATCACTGTTGGATCAGGTGTTACCCTGTAGGTGATAGCTGGAGGTCAGAGGGGTAATGCAGCTCCTCCAGGGCAGGCCAGCACAGCGGCCACCAGCCCCATGCCAGCTCTTCCAGTGACTGCTCAGCAAACCATACTCCTACCATGCACAGTGCAAACTTTCGGGCTTCCTCAAAGCAGGCAGCCTTGCACGTGCCATTACCTTCTCTAACAAAGGGAAGCCACTAAGCACCTGCTCTGCCACCACTGGAGCTCAGCATCCCTCTTCCCTGGCAGCCCCCTCTTGGGTCAAAAGCAGAAAGGGGTGGGAGGAGGGGGGATGTTCTGGAGAAGCTGGCAGACAGATACCTCTTGCTTCCCAAATATTCAGAGAAAACTAGCTCTAGGCCTGCCTCACCCTCACAACAAAGATCAGCCTTTCCTTTGAAAGGACACCTGGAGCAAGCACTGCCCACGGTCCATGACCCCATGTCTTCCTGGCCCTCCACTTCTCCATGTGCAGTTTTGCCCTTCCTTTTGCCTTTCCCTTGGCTCCACACAGCAGATCACATCTCCAAGCCCCAATACTTGGCTTGGGGGACAGCAGCTTTCTGCTGCCCCAGAAAGCTGCCCATGGGAATCTGCTCACCTGGGGAGAACTGAGGAGCTTCTGGAAAATGGAGGTGTCCAGATTTCAGTAGGCTGGAAAGTAAGGTAAATGAAGGCTGTGCATTTAGTGGGACAGTCTAGGAAGAGCCTCTTAGCTTCCTTCATGCTAAGGTCAAAATGATCTGCTTAAAAAACTGCGTAAAAATCTGTTCCTGGGTGCTCGTTGGAGCTGCTGAGCAAAGCCATGGGCTATTTTCCTGAACAAAGCAGGAGAGGGAGCATAAGCTGGGGGCCCATCCTTTTCCCATTATGGGGAAAATATTCTAGGAGACAGAGATAGGTGGTAAAGGTGACCTAAATGTGGAGAACAGCATATGAAAACAAAAATACAAAATAGTCTTTCCAAATGTACATTTGAAAATAGTTCTTTCTTATGATAACATGCAAAGGTCTTTAGTGTCTGCATCTATTTATATCCTACCCAGATATACAACATTAATATTTTACATTGTATAACTTATTGTATCCATAATGAAAACAACATCAAACTGATCAGCATTGAGAAAACCTATATAGCAGTACAATCCCATAAACCTGGAACTCCCTCTGAACACGAGCTGAGCTCTGAGTTAACAGTGCTGATGAGGATGACTGCTCACTAAATGGCAACTATGTCATAGCACAAACGAAGTCTGAAAGATGACCAGGGACACACCAGGGCAATTATCTGAGCAATTCAGGCTTCACCCAAATTTATAAAAATAATCTACCGCTGCTGAGAAAATGTCAGTTAAATTACTGCACTATGGAAGCCTCTTGAGTGTGTCAATTGTAGTCGCATGCAGATAGAACAGGCTGCAGACAAAATAGAAAGGAGAGGCCGTTGATGCTGATCGCTGATCTCTCTTTGAATATCATCAAAACCTCCAACTTGGACCAAACGCCGCAACCATGAGGAAGTTGTAACTGACATGTGTAACCCACATGAAGAGTATAAAAACACAAAGAATAATTTTGTTTCTGTTGAAACAAATCCCAGATGGCAGTCTCCAGCTCTGTGCCATCTAACTTTTATGGAGAGCCAGCTGAGTGCTAGCACACCTCCAGCGGCAGTTGTGAACAAAACGCTTGGCCAGCTGTTTGGTGGAGGTTTATGAGTGATCTAGCCCCAGCGCTGCAAGGAAAACCATCACCAGTGCAACTGAACCCCTGCCCTCTGCCATCACTGACTTGAAATGGTGTCAAGTGGCAGTGTTGACCTCTCAGTTAATCTGTCCTTATGAAAGGAAATAACATTTTTCTGTTGTATTATGGGAACGAGTAAAAACAGTGGGATGCAACTCCCAGAGGATGCTTACGAATTCAGTTTCCTACCAACTGCAGTTGCAGGCAGCTGAAATTGGTTAAATGGCAATTATGTTAGATGCTCCGACCAGTGCAACTTATTCAGTGAACAGAACAAACAAATGCTTTTCATATAGATAATGGATTTGTACCACAGCCAAAGACTTGCAGAATCCATCAGGGGGGTTAAAAATCCCAGGGATATTTTGCTATTGTATTTCCAGTTTAGCTTTCCACTGCAGCTACAAATTTATGCAAAAGTATAGTTGATTCATAGCTCTGATTATTTTAGGTAGTCAAAGCATTATGCAGAAGAGACATTTCCAAACAATTTCTTCTTTTGGATTCTTTAGCCACTAAACTCCATAATGCAGCATATTGTACTTCAACAGGGAAGTGTTAATAACATCTCCATTAATATCAGACTATTACTTTTCATAAGGACATCAAGTACTGTGAAGAGGAGGCTGGCATAATTAGGTTAATATTACAGATACGGAGATTGAGAAGAGTGGCAGTAATAGTAGCTGGTTTATGCAGCAGGCTGGCAGCAGAGATAGGAGCAGAGCCGAAGTCCTGTAACTCCTAAACTGAGGTACCAGCTCTCACACCAGACACGGGCTGCCATGAAAGAACAAAGCTACATGACATAAATTCAAAGGAGATGAAGACTAAATGCGTTTGAGTCTGTATTTGCCAAAAAAGCAATTCTTCTCTTCCTGTAATTCATGCAGCTTCATTGTACCAACAGCAAGCTCTCGAACATTAGGCAGGATTAAAAGGCTCCCAGTGGTCCCTTCACGTGCTGCACAGCTGACGGGATGGGTTGCTAGCAATAGCTTCTCTTTTTCAGCAGTGGGTTTCTTAAAATTAGAAGAATTACAAGCAGAAAGCTTACAAAGATCCTTCAAGACAGCACAAAATAAACAAGACACAAAAAAATTCCAAACCACATGACTGAGCCAAACCAAAGTTGACTTTTGCTTGAAGATTCCCTTTTGGCTTGCAGGACACCAGCCACAAAGGCAGAAGGCAAGGAAAAACAGTAACCAGTATTATGTTATCACGGGTAAAGCCCAACAGGCCTTGGCAGGTCCTGCTCACTGATGTTCTGCTAAATTCTGAAGCTAAACACGAGAGAAGGGGAATGGAGGTTGCAGGCAACCGTGAAGAACCAAAAACACCATCCAGAAATGCTGCTGTCTCAACCTGCAATGCAAAGAAGTATTACAAATACTTCCACCAAAGGACTGGCTTTTCCTAGGAACTTCCTCTGAATAGGTCTCCTCAAAGAAACAAACATTCAGCACCTCAACAATATCACCCCTCGGCCATCTTTGCAGCAGGACATTTTTATGTGTTCAGTTAAAAAAACAGAGCATTCTGCAATCTGCTTGGTAGAGTGGTGGCTTTGGTAGTAACAAAGCATTCACACAGGACAGGAGATCTAGAGCTCACAGCTAGAGCAGGCAACATTTCGTTTAACAGTCACTTCTGACTTACCTAGCACTAGCAAAACTGAATGTTCTAACCCAGACACCTAGAAGAAATGAACTCTGAGGAAGGAAAGGAAGATGAAAGATTCTCTGTCTACAGAAAATGGAGGCTAAACATGATAACAATCTTCAAGATGTGGAAGAAAACTACAGAGAGGAAACTGTTCTCAGCAGAGAGGATGTGAACTAATAGCTTCAGCTGTGGCAAGGCAGATATGGGACAGATGTTAGGAAGCATTTTATAATAGTCGAGATAGAGACAATCCACGAATAAGTCAGGCAAACATCTGTGGATAGCTGTGCCACTCTAGCTCAGAGAGATGGGGAACAGGACTTCTTCAGGTGCCTTCCAGCCAATGCTTGAGTAGCAGCGCAAGGCACAGGGTGCCCTCTGACAGTCCTGCACTGGTGGGTTTACCTGTCACAGACCTGGGCAGGGACATGAATTAGTCTCCCAAAGCAGAACCATTGAGCCCCTGCAGTTGACCTGGGTATTGTCCAGTCCTTGTTCCCAGGTGTCAGCCCAGGCAGACAGCACCACACACAGCCAGCAGTGCTCAACTCACTCCAGTTAAACTAAGCTGTGTTTTCCTCTTCTCTCCCTGTGCCTCCCACCTATTTCCTGTGAGAGGTGTGAGGGCTGACAAAGACTATTTCACCTCCCAGTCCTTTCCTGGTAAAAGTTGGTTTTCTACAGATAAAATGGAATTGCACCACATTTGTCAAATCATATAAACATTTCGGTCATGGTTTTGGGACAACTGTCTGTGTAGTCTCTCAAAAACTACACCAAAACCAACTCACAGGAATCTACCACTTGAAAATAAAAAATACGAAATACAGTCTTTTCCATAAAGTGACAGCAACTTGGGAATAACTGCCATTAGATACACAGTGCAATGAATATGACAAAAAAGAATAACCCAGGGAAAGTAAGCAATAGTGAAAGTCCTTGATCAAGTCTACTATGGGGACTTTGAAGAATGAGTTTGGCTCTGAAAGCCTTTTACTGATGGACCCTACAGGAGCTGCAGTCTCAGTGTCTCCATTGTTACTTACTCACAGCAGGATCAATTGACACTTTAAAGAGGTAGATAGCAAATTGACTGGAAATTGCAAGGCGATTTGGAAAATTGCTTTTTACTATAAAAAATGAAATTAGTATGATGGACTACTCATTCCTGAAAAAAACAGCCACCATTCCTTGGGTGGCCGGAATAACCAGGGGAAACATTCAAATGCAACCTGTAAGAGCTGCCACTTCTTCAGAAACTTCAAAGAAGTCATTCTTTTAATATTTCATTGACAGAAGAGTGTGACTCAACAAACGCTTAGAACAAACTTGTATAATTTGATCACAGGTGAAGAACATACCCTTTCTGCCATAGAAATCAGCAGTTTTCACTGCTCTCTCCCTCTGACTTCAGATTTAAATCTTTGTGTTCTCTAGGAAATCATGATATGAGTACTGGAATAACCCGGTGCTTTTAGCTGCTGCTAACAGGGCTCATGGAACTGCTCAAGGATTAGAAGCTAAGGGCATGGGTATGCCAGTTTAGCAAAAAGATGGAAAATTTTAAGACAGCTCTGTGCTACACCTAGTGAAAAACACAAACACAGGTGCACTCAATGTCTTCATAGTCTTCATAGTCTTCAAAGTCTGAAACTTTGGCTTAAACCTATGGCTGCACTAGCAAGTGGTGTGGTGCAGCCAGCAACCTATGCAAAGTAATTCCATAGAGTGGAATTAATAAGGTGCTGGGACCTGACGATGTGTCACGCTCACCCACTTTGGAAAACAGAAAGAACTTGCTGTCTAGTAACCTAAGCAACACTTTTAACAAAGTGACCCCTATACAGAGCACAGCAGCCAAAGTTTTCATGAAGAGAAAATTTAATTTTCTTTGGCACTTAGGAAAAGCTCTATGAAGAACAACAGGTTTATGCGTAAAAACAAACCAGCCAAAATGCTCCCTTGCTACAAAGCAGAGAGCATTTTTAATATCCAGAGTTCATTTCTTGAATGTCTAAATGGTGGGAATTTTTGACTGACAACAGGATCTTCACAATGCACTTGGTATTTTGAAGAGGCTATAATTTAATCAGGACTTCATTCAATCAGAAGTCCCACATGGTCTGAATAGAAACAGAAAATAAAATCTTCATATTCAGTTTATATTTATATGCAAAAGTTTTCTCTTCTCATCTAAACCTGAATCCAAACACTGTGCAGAATCACTAAAGAGTATTAAGTATCTAATCCAGAAGCTCTAATCTTAATGAACAGGAGTCAATGCTCTTTAGCAAACATCATGAAAATAAACTTACAGCAATGCTATTTGTCACTTTTGACCTGTCCAGTCTGCTGTATATTCAGGCTGGGCTGCACTGTAATATTTGCTGACACACGATGAGCCAGTTTCCTAACCACACTTCATCTTCCTTATAATGTTTGAACACATTATGCTCCACAGTCCATTAGAAACAACCAAAGTGAGCTCTGTCAAATGTACTGTACCCTCTCCTCCTTCAGAAAGCAAGCCCTAGATACACTGACTTTTTAGGGGAGGAAGAAAGAAGCCCTGCAAAGGCACAGTAAAGCCACAGCCTGATGGTGACCTCTAAGCACTGACAGCTGAAGATCTTCCAGCTTTCATTTTCAGAACTCCCATAGGACCAAAGAAAATTCTGCTTCATTGGATAACAGCTACTAATTCCAGCTTGCTCCTAAGTTGTGATGGGCAAGGTTGGCATGTTCTGCAGCTCAGCAAAAAGTTGGAGATCTTCTCCTTCACTCCTGGCCACGAAGCTTGCATGAGAATGGGCAAGGTCCACATGGTGACCCAAGAGCATTGCTGAGTGGCTGAGCACATACTGGCCAGGCTTATCTTTACATTTTAGAGCTACTTGTGAAATACACAGAGGAATCAAACGTCATTGTGTTTGCGCACACAAAAGTTGGTATTTCCTTCCCAGATTTTCCCCTCCCCACTGAAAATTTAGTGTATGGCTGTTTGTGGAGAGGGGTGAGTCTATGTCTCAGCGAGATCTTTAAAAGCACTTCTGGGCCCAGCAATGTTTTTTTGAGCTCAGAGCCCTGACATTTGGAGAGTTACAATTCTTGGAATAAAGAAGCAGTATGTAGGTAACAGTTCCCGAGGATGCAGAGCATGTAGTCTTTCCTCCAAACAGCAGGGCAAGAGGACCTCTGGTGTGGGGTCTCAGAGGAAACTGCATGTGTGGTCACGGCTTCCCTGGTGAATTTTTTAGAAGTGGAATAACAGGCCCAGGAGAATATCAAAAAACTGAAGAACACTGTAGGAAAAGATAATAACCCAAAATTTAAAGGGTGAACCTGGGTGAATAACAGGCTCTCTCAACAAATACAGGGGTTGAACAAAATAGGACAAGGCACCTTGAAAACCTTGGCACCAAAGAGTAAGATTTATCTGAGGTGAAGGCTCTTCTGAGTCCTGCCTTATAAGGTTAAATTGTCCCCAGTTTTTGTTTGTTGGATTTTTGTTCCCTGCTAACCAGAAGGAAACCACTGGAATTCAATATCTTAGATCTAAACACCACAACCATGGCAGGGAAACAGAGACGCATACAGAGGAAAACTGAAGAAACCACTTCAGTTGGTGTCCAAACAAGGAAGCCACTACTATGATTGAAGCCACTACTACAATTTTGTCAATCGTTTTGATAGAAATGACAAAGTGGATGGAAGTCCAGCTGGTGACATCTAAGTTAGTTGTTCAATTTAGTGTATAATTAATAACATTGATGTAGCATTCCCAAGAACAGCACAAGCTCTCTGTAAGTCACTAAAGCAGCTCTCACTGCTTACTGCATCTGTAGCCATCACATGCACTCAGCACAACTGTAAACCCATAATCCTACTGGCTCCAACTGAGGGAATCATAAACTGCAAAGCACTTCAGAGCTTTTGACAAAAGAGATTATCATTTCTAAGCTCCATAAGCAGAAACAGGTAATCTCTCCCAGTTCTCAGGGTCAAATAACTTCCAGCACCAAGATTTACACAGCCCATTACCAACAAGATGGACAGATGCAAACTACTTCTTTGTGACCCACCACATAACCTTCACTACATCACTTGTATGATATTTACAAAGTTCATAAGCGTCATGCCAGTGAATTATAGCTTCATGCCTCTTTCTCTAAGATTGCATGCGTCCTGGAGGGATGGGTCTTTGATTTTCAAGCTCCAAAGATAGCCCTTATATTCCAGCACAGCAACCTGTAGGGATTTATAGGCACTTCAGGGGTGTTTAATGAGGCTTACACTGTAAGCAACCTAAACAGCTCTTGTTCACGGAATCCTGAAGTATATCCAGTAAAGCTGATGGAGCTTGAGACACCTTGAGAGAAATACCAAGTCAATCAAAATAATCAGCCTGCCTTTTCCCTCTGTCCCAGCTTTACTAGTGAATACAAGGCACACATACACAGAATAAACAGTCCCTGCTTTCTTTCTGTTTCTACATGGTGCATCCAGACTAGGCAGTCAAGGCTCATTAACGTATATCTGCAAGTTTTTAAACATATAGATAACTTTATTCTCTTTCAATTTTTTTTAGTCTAAAAATCTGATGTTCAAGAAAAAAAAATAGTGGAGTGTAACTAAGGCATGAAAGAACCTTTTTAAGATGGTATTTAACATCTCTGGAAGGTGTTTAAGTGTCTGAATGTCTTTGAGCACCTGGACCCCCCAAAAAAGGGTTTATGTTTCCAAAAGTAGCTATTAGAGTATTGTAATGTAATAAACAGTTTCAAAGTCAGATGAGTTAGAATTATTCATACATGCAGCCTTGAATCTGATGTATTTGCCATCTGACACCTAAGAGACATCATCTTCTCAAAAATTTTGGACAAGGTTTTCCTAAAATTCAAAATTAGAGTAGAACACTTATCTAGTTTCTCTGTTTTAAAAAGATACCCACAAGCTCCTACAGAAGGAAATGAGATATGAAGGAAAGAAATTTGTGTGAGATGCTCTCATTTACAACTGAGACAGGCAGTGGCTTTCTCACTTTCCAGGATCTATGCTATTATAGGTGCTTATTCAGATATGCTCTACATTTAACATAAACCTCCATGAGGTAAAGATTAACTTCACTTGCAGAAACTGCAGGTTTCTGCAAACTTTTACAATCTAAGCCTGAATCTTTTGGAATCGAATTCTCCCCTCACAGCAGGAGCGGTTCTGCTGTTTAGCGGATATTTCGCAAGCTGAAACGTACACATGCAATTGATCTACAAAGCCTCCTTTATATCAAACAACTTTTTCAAGCTGTAAATGAGTGCTGCTGCTGATTACTGTACCCCTTTTATTCTACCATTCTATGATTCGGGGTGCCACCCTTTGCTGTTGATACAGTTGGGATTGTGTTAACATGGGACACCTACCCTGGAAAGAGGCACGAGGCAGCAAAGTCACTGGAGCAAGCACTGGTTTGTACTTCTTCCTAAACATTACCAGCCAGTCACAGCCAGAGCCAGGCTTCTGGGACAGGAAACCCTTTAGCCAGACCCACTATGGTTGTTCTTTAGAGCAAGGTACAAAGCTAGTTTTGAACTATAACTCCTAAAGGCATTTAACTTTCTCATGTTCTTATTTACTCAGGTTTTAATTCTTCAGACTAATCCAGAAAAGAAAAAAGAGGTTTTCTACTCCCTTCTCTCTTCCTTCTCATTTCTCCATTTCATGTGTTTGACTAAAGAAAATAACTCCTATATTTAGAGCTGTGTGGTCATGTCAATGGCACCAGTACTGAGAGGTTTGACTTTCATGCTCCATGCAGTACAGATTAGGAAGCAAAATCATTCAGACATTTGACAGTAAATATTGAACACAATGCTAACAAGTACTTTTATCTCTGCTCCCATCGCTTGATGTGGTAATAAATACTTCACATTGCAGTGACTGCCAGCATTTGTGAGCACAAGTAGGCAGTAACAACTCAGTACCCTCACTTAAAACATGGAACATGGTCTAGCGGAAAGTGTTCCTGCCCACAGCAGGGGAGCTAGATCTAGATGATCTTTAAATTCCCTTCCAACCTAAACCATTCTATGAGTCTGTGAAATTAAGCTGACAGAAATATCATTTCTGTACCAAAAGTTACATGGAAGCTCACTGACAGCAATCCTCTTTGTTGCTCTTCTCACTTGCCCTGTTGCTAATGCAGTTTTGCCTTAATTTTTTTACTTTGAGTTAAATAGCTGTCAAGTTTAACTTATTTGTAGAAACTACTGTGGACAAATTAGCTCCTACTTATGTGACTATTGATCACATGTGATATATCTATATTATATAATATATGATTATTATGTGATCATCTTGAGATTAATGGGAAATTAAGAGCTACGAGTCAGGAAGGTAAGTAGACACCGTGCATGGCAGGAGATGGCTTTTTTTCTCGTGGGAAAGGCTCTGAGAGTTCAGTTCAGCTCAGTCTGGAAACTTCATGATTCTGCTCTTGGTTAAGAAGTCAGAGAATCCCTCTATCATACGTATACAGAGGCCCGATCTTTTACTTTTTATGTATTACTTTACTGTAGTACTATTTAAGTGGTTATTTACACCATGCTGTTCTGCCAGAACAAACTTTCCCATCTACATTCCAAACAAAAAGATCAGCACGCCAACATCACTTCAAACTAACGTTTCTTTGAAAAGGCCTTCTTAGGGGAAAGAGCTCTGTAAAGAGCTCTGGTTTGCCACTTCCCCATTTTGACTAGCACACAGAAAAGGTGCTCTGTCTGCCTGCCACAAGGTAACTCTACCTTGCAATTATAGGTAGTTTCATTCTTCTCTTGGTTCATCATACTGAAGCATGCTAAAGCATTTTGGATTTTGAAGTCATCAGAAGTAGCTCAAAATTATTTCTCTTCGCATTAGGATAGATATTTAAGGCACTATACTGCACTGTCCAAGGAAGAGTAAAAGAACTGCTCTGGGAAACCCAAGCTTGGTGGTACAGTCAACACACTGGAGAGAAGGGATGCTATCCAGAGGAACCCGGACAGGCTTGAGAGGTGGGCTAATGCAAATCGCATGAAGTTCAACCAAGCCAAGTGCAGGGTTCTGCATGTGGGACATGGTAATCCCAGGCACAAATACAGATTGGGCAGTGAATGGCTGGAGAGCAGCCCTGAGGAGAAGGACTTGGGACTGCTCTCTTTGCTTTACTAGAAATTTCTTTCTGGTCTGAGTGAGGCTGTAGCAGTCAATGGTCCTATAAGAAGATGACCCATTTGGCCCCAGCCTACAGGAGACCATATGCTGACTGGTCCCAAACTAGGAATCAGCACAATGTCAACACCCTCAGAATGGTTGGTCATACTTGAAAATATGCTCCCATGAATTTTCAGGCATACAGTGAGACGCACCATCTGGAAGGCCTTTTTGCATAGTAGGAGTATCTTTACTTCAGCAACATCCTTCTTTGAAAATGCTTATTTCAGTTTATTTCAGCAACAGACAGATACTGCCACTGCAATACAAATTAATATATGCCAAATAGAAGTCCTATAAGTAACACCAAGAAAGTGAAGAAAGCATGCAGCTAGAAAATGCCACAGCCCTGTTTTCCTGCTCCCACACTGTATATAGGTAACACTTTTTGTGTACACTTTTTTAGAACATTCACTACAGGGAGGCAGAAATTCAGAGGGTGGCAGAAACATATCTGTGTACTTGTAGATACCATCAGACAGTAGCTATACAAAAAATTACAAGTGAACGACAAAGTAGCACAGAAATAAAGTCTGCAGCCACTGTCCCAGTCCTTACCTTTCAGAGTTGCCTTCTTAAGTACCTTCATAGCATAAAGCTGACCCGCATCAGATCCTTTGATCTTCCGCACTAGAAATACCTGTAAAAAGCAGACATCTTGTGTAGATCAGTATTGAACCTCCAGCTAAAAGCCTTACTGCATTTGATAAAGGAATTCTAATGAAAACTATTAGCTAGAAGCATTTTGTATCTATTTCACTTGCAGTTGGTTGATCTAGCTCTGGAAATCTTCATTTTTAAGCCTTTACTCCCTCCTAAAGAGAAGACATTCAACATTACTGATTACTCTTACACCTTCAATTAAAGATGGGTGAATAGTTGTAATCAGTCTGTGTACATCTCTTCATATTTTGAGCATCTTCACGTGAAAAAAGTTGTGTCTTGTGCTTAGGAATGCACAGTGTCTTACAATTATTGTCATCAATTAAATTAAGAAGAAAAAAAATTGATTTAATTTATGCTGTAAGCCATGAATGGTGACTAGCCTAAGACATAAATGAAGGAAAAAGTTCATACAGCTGAAAATCTGGTTTACTTAAAAAAAAGCAGTAGTATTTTGATTAACAATCAGGTTACTACAACAGTTTTCCCTGTTATAGTTACCTATGTGACCTCTTCTGACAGTGCAAATTCATCATTGAAATACAATAAAATTGTAGCTAAAGTTGTGATCTTTTTTGTTTTACTCCTTGCAGATATCTTGTATCTGTCCCTGAGTGTATCTGAGCACTGGAGCAGTAATGTACAAAGGAATCAGTAATTTAGATTGGTCTTTATAAGACTTTCAGTGTTTTAGTAACTGAAAATAAAATAAAGATGTTTCAGCTGATTTCTAGGACTCGCTCTGTTTGCTGAGGTGAGAAATATGAGACAAGAGCTTCCTTCTTTTATTTCAGCACTTATGCTACTGGACAGAAGCAGGAAGAAAAGCCAAATACAGAAAGAACTATACGTACATGATGTATAGGAATTGTCAAAGGCTAGCTAAAATTATGTAACTAATGAAACTCTAGTGGGACTACAAAAATCTGTGACAGTTATTTCATTCTTTGCCTCTTCAGGAACCATGCAGCTTTCTTAACTGCCTCCACCCAAAATCTAAAAAGCCAAAAAAAGAACAGAGGAAGTGTGTTCCTAGCATATTATTTGCAAACTGAAAGGCTCTTCCTCCTGCAGAAAAAAAAAAAAAGTAATATCTGTAAACAGATTATGATTTTCTGAAGCACCCCTTTGAGCAAAGGTTTGCGGGGAGACAGAACAACTTTTAATTACCAAAACAAGAAAAAAAGGCTAAATTATCTCTGAACACCTAAACCAGAGCTCTTACATCTGTAGAGCATCACAGCAACACTTCTACAATACAATCTGGTATGATTTTGGTTGGACTTTCTTTCTCAAGATGTTTCCTGTGCATATGAGATATACACAGTTCCTTGCCTGAGCTGCCCTGACTAGCCGAGCTCGGGCACACGTTGCTTGTTCCCATCTCTTGTTTCTTAGTTTGATGAACATACAAATATCTCTGCTGCTCACAACTGTAGGAGCAAATGATAAAGTCTGGATGCAATGGAAAGACATAAGACTTCCTGAAGTGTTTTTCATTAGCATTCAGGATAAATTAAGCTCATCTGCTCCAGCATTAACAGGAAGTCAATTCATTTAAAAATTCAGCTAGACAGAGAAATGCTAGGATATTTTTCTATCCTGCCCAAGTAAAAGATTTAATTTATGCATTACATTGAGAGGGAAGAGAAAGTCAACAGTAAGCTTGCCCAAACACTAGATTTTCAGCTGTAGTATTATTCTGTAAAAATGGTTATGGAATATTTACCCAGAAAACAAAACCACAAAACCTTAAGATAATGATTTTAAGCTGTCCTGCACATAGAACCAGACAGCATGCTGTGTCTGCAGAAATATTAGGCTCTAGGTTCTAGCAATATCTTATCTGCCATGTAATCTTGAAAAGCTTGTAATACCCATATTGCTGTAATAAGCAAAATTATCAATTTTTAATACTAGTCACTAGTCAGTTGTTCCCTGTAGCATGAGACAGCGTGCTTGTCTGCATTCCCTCTGAAACAGATGAGTCAAGAACACTGTGTGCTGTTTCAGAGGACATCAAAACAATGATCACACCAAAAAGGAAATAGAACAAATGGAAATCACAAAATGATGCCATCCTTCTGATTATTCTTAAAGCTGAAGTCACATTGTTCTTGAAACCAGCAAGTGCTCCTGGAATGCTTGCTTGACTGGTTATAGTAGCTATACTATACTAGTCTGCCAAAAAAGCACAGGCATGTGGCTGAATATGACTTTCAATTTTCTAGTTTGATATACATGCAAACACCTCAGGTTGTCAACACCTGAACTAGCAAAACTCCCCTAGCTGGAGAAATGGCTGTATCACCCTAATCCCAACCCAGAAAGCTAAGCAAGTGGTGTGACTTTCAAGAGTGTTGAGTATACTTCCTCTGACACCAAAAGCATTTTCTCTAATCCTGCAAGAAATTATTGGTCCTCAGGTGAACAACTTGAAAACCAATGGGTTTGCATTCCCAGAGACTTATGGATTCGAACAATTAGCTCAAATATGATGAAAATTTATGTGGTTTGGGACTGCAAAAGAAACAGAGACTTCCCCCTCCTTTGTCTTTACTGCTCTGGGGAGTTTACTGACCTCTTTCACATCAGGTATGGAAAGTGATTTGTAATGACGCACAGGACATACAACAGGTATGATGTCCACCATCAAACTCTGATCCCCCATTGAACTGGGTGGGAGTATGTCTCAGAAATCAGACCTCCTTTTAGGAAGTGGTGGAAAAGACTAGGCACTTTGCTTCTAAAAGGCTTAAAGCTAGAAGGCCAACTTAGTTAATAATGAAATAGAACAGTACATTCTAAGACAGCCAGTGAACCACTTCTAAACTCCTTACTGTGTGAATCTGAAAACATCACTTTGCCTCTGTTACTTTTACAACAGTTTTTCTTCTCTTGTTCTTCTCCTTCTTGTACCAAATCATACAGCACATCTAATTTGGAGTTGTTTGATTTTTTATATTTCTTTAATATTTTAAAATCAAATATCATTGTTGTGCTCACAAGAAATTTTCTAGATCAAAACTTGGTATGAATGCTAACTTTCGTGATTTCTCTTATCTCGGGAAACTTCTAACAGACTTGTTTATCAACAGGAGATCCTGTGCTGAGGACTCCAGAGTTGGATGCAGTACTCCAGCTGGGGTCTCAACCAGAGTGGAGCAGAGGGGTAGAATCACCTCCCTCAACCTGTTAGCTATGCTTCTTTTGATTCAGCCCAGAGTAAAGTTGGCTTTCTGAGCTGTGAGTACACATTGTCAGCTCATGTCCAGCTTTTCATCACTAGTAACCCCAAGTCCTTCCTGGCAGGGCTACTCTTAATCCTTTCATCCCCCAGGCTGTATTGATACCTGGGATTGCCCTGACTCCTCTGGATGGCATCCTGTCCTTGAGGCATGTCAACTGCACCACCTAGTTTGACGTCATCTGTTTGGTTTAAATTAGGCTCATTGTTCCACAGATTTCAAAGTCTTACTTATTTAAACCATGAAAAGAGTTTAAGACTGAATCGAGCCCTCCCTATTTCTCTCCATATTTCCCTCCTATTCTCATTTCCAGCTGACACATCCTGCTCAAGAATAATTGCTTTTGGGATTAAGAAAAACCTTGGACTTCAGATGAAAATGTTGTTTCTGCACAAATTAGTTTGTGGTCATACAGGTAGGCATTTTCCCCTCATCCTCATGTTTTTGCCACAAAGATTGCTCTCCTCAGCATGGGGATCTGACTCCAGGATTCTCTCAGCAAAGCATACGGTCCTCCAAGTGTGACCTAAAGAGAAGTCTGGGACTTTGAAATGTGCTTGAGATCCCATCTTTTCTCAGCAGGAATTGGGAAGCTAACTTCTTCAAGCCTTTGAATCTCCCTGTTTACATCTTCCAACTACACAGCAGTAGTGCCCTCACTTCACTGGTGGGTAGGTCAGAAGGAGGAAGGGGGTGTTTAATTTTATAAACAGCGGTGCTTTATATAACTGGTGCTTACTAACATTCACTTGTGCTCATTAGTCCAGGTCCAGAGCCATAAGCACTGTTTTCTAAATTGTTTAATATACAGAAATCCAGCTAAAAGGCAAAAATGTTATGAAAAAGAAGACAGAAGGGGTTTGGGTTTGCTTATCTGCCTTTACGATATAATTTATATATATGAACAATGTTAGCAGTGTAAATGAACTCAGAGAAAGGACATGACATTTTCAATGTTGCTCTAGGTGATCTGATGGCATTAAAAATTACCTTTCCGTATGAACCTTGTCCTAATACTTTCAGCAGCTCAAACTGAGAAGGATCTGCTTTTTCAAAACCTTCCTTCACATGATGACTGATGTCTATTTCCTTCACGATACCGTCTTCCTGCAAAGGAAACAACAAAACCCAAAATCCTCAAATCAGAGCTGTTATCCTAAGGAAACATACTGTTTATTAAAATCTCATCTTCTGTGATGCTACAATCATGTATGAAATTTTGAGAAGAGAAACAAATGCTTGTCCAAACATTCCACATGCCTGTTACTGGTTGGGAAGGGTGATGTCAGGACACCCAGGTCTGCTGCTTCTGTTTATCGAGCCTTCAGATGTGACCAGGTAAGGACAGAATATACAAGTTGAAACACAGGAAGACACTTGCAGAGCTTGGTGTGCACACCACAGACCTTGCCAGCAGAGCAGCATGGACTCAGATCTGTACTACAGATGTTTCAGCATACTTCCCTCCACCATTCTTTCTCATTCTCCCTCAAAGCATCATTTAAATCCATCTTAATAAGCTCCCTTAGTGTTAAGCAGCAATTCTTCTTAAGAGTAAACAATAAAAAAAAGGCATTGCTAAGTGTGGCTCTCCTTATTTATCTTGTAGAATAGAAAGCTGCTACCAGCAACCTTCTAAACAGAAAACAAAGTCATAATTTAAATGCAAAAATGAGGGGGGGGTGTGTGTGTGGTGTGTGTGTGTGGAAGGAAAAATGACACATGTAAGCAGGAAATAGATTTTAAACACTTTTAATTTTCCAGGTTGTTTTGTTCAAATATTTCCATTGCGCATTCTTCAAAGATACTAGATGAACTAGGACTTTTATCTTGCAAGCTGTGATATATGGCATTTGGTTTAGTTATTTGGTTTATGTTCTTATGGTATGTTCAGCTACAAAGACAGTGACTAGGTCATGTGAGACCCACAGGGACTAAGTAGAGTTCGCAGTAACACAGAAAGTCATTGGGCTGAAAAGAAGCCTGGTAGAAAGGACCTGCTCTTCAAAGAATCAGTGGCGAGAGAAGATAATATTTACATGCTTTTTCTTTTCTGTAGTGTTTTGTACACCTAAATTTCAGGGGGTTTTTTGTTTTTGTTTGGTTTTCTTTTTCTTTTTTTTTTTATTCAGTCTACTTGTTCTAACTTCTCTACAACTAAAATGTGCATTTTGAGTACCAAACCTTTTCATTTCATCTCCCAGCACCACGAGAATTGCATACTTAGGAACAGGTTTGAATATTTTTGCACCCAACAGAAATAATTGGGATCTCATAAGGATTATTTTTCAATGGAATTTTGCTGCTATTGTCCTTTTTACCCAAGAAAATATCTTAACAAACCCTAGAAGCATAATATTTGCTTTACATTTTTAAAAAAATAATGTGAGAAAAATAGAAATAACATCCTAAAATGAAAATGCATTCACAGAAACATTTGGCCAAACCACGTTCACTTACTAAACAAAAATAAATTTGATTCCCTTCTCCTCCAGAAAAATTGCTATCACTTTCTACCAGCTGTAATTCATCTGATGCATGGCTAACATTACCCAGATTGCTCTCTATACTGTAGCTCTGTCCCACTTCTTTCCTACCCTGCTTCTTTACACTCATGTGCTTTGGAACAGGGACTGTATCCTCTTCTTGGTTTGGAAAGTTTCCTCCACTTTGTGCATGCTAACAAAATCATGGAAAATAATCGTCAGCTGACATCAACTTGTTTTTCTGATCCCGATTCCTCTAGTTTAAGGTTTGCCTGAAAGGAAGTGCTTGAGACCAATGACCAGTTTTCACAGAGAGATTGAAGGGTTTTCTAAGTACATAACTGCCAGGATCTCTCCTCTTGTTTTTCTAGCTTTACTGGCTGTGGGAGACACAATATTTTTCTGATTTTAAAAATATTCTTTTTTTTTTTTCATTTTTTTCTAGGTGAGAGAAACAATAGGAAAATGATACAGATTTGATACACTGCATTAGCTGTTTCCTAATGAAACCAGGACTAACCTACATGCTGTTATCAGAGGCTCCACCGAGTTCTGAAATGATGAGCTTTCATAGTCATGACATGCATCTCTATGTAAACTGCCTGCAGCTGAGAGACTTGTACACCAATAAGAACATTGTTTTCAAGCCCTGCCACACTACAGCTTAGATAAAGTATCTGAACTGCAGGGCTCACCACGCATCTTGTTCAGCACTGAGGTAAAAAATGACTCCCCGTGGAGTCAGGTTCCTGAATCACCCTTTACTCTCTATGCCAGAACTTGCATGCAGTTGGCAGTTTTCTCTCCACTGAGCACAGGCAGAGTTTGCGAGGATTGGCTTCTGCAGTGTGTGGATGTCCCCCAACAACGATGAAATGATGACAAAATTGCATGATGTTTTCTTGAGTCAGTGCAGCTTGAAGGACACCCGTCATTGTTTCATGATTTTGCCAATCCCTGTTTTGCACAGAGTACAGCAAGGACCATCCACTGGAACCAGGTGAAGCAGGAGGTAGATCCAAATTTTGCAATGCACTTGGGAGACAAAGCTCTACAAAAAGGGAACTAAGCCCAGTTTCACATACAGCAGATATCTTCCTCACATTTACTTCTCCTTTGAGCTGACACCTCATTCTCAAAAACTGTAGATGAGACCTGCCACCTTAAGGGAAGAGCAAAACCCTTTTTAATGCAGTTAAATTATACTTCAGCCTGAACCCTGGGTTCATTTCGGCTACGTTTGCAAGTTTAAAGAATGAATGAGTTTCAATTTATCCATTCACATTAGTCATCAAAGTCTCAGGCCTACAGCCTAAAACATATTTCTTACTGTATTATTATTAAATTTAATTTAACCTCCTTAGGTTCGTGAAATGGGTTGGGTTACAGGAATATATTGGAAGTATTAAACTGATAACAATTCAGCTTGCTGGAAGAATGCTTAAAATATTTTAGCATTCACAGAGAATAGCATAATTAATTCATAACTTGCAATAAAACCAACACTTTAATTACATGCATCTTTAATTAGAATCTCAGAAAAAGATTATTTAAAAAGAATGGCACCAAATACAAGGCCTAACAGTGTTTATCAGAGAAGCACAGATTTTAAAGATGTAAAAAACCTGTTAGATTATGTGACTTCATAGAAATATAAAAATGTTGGTTAGAAGGGGTTTCTGGGGGTCATCTAAGTCAAACACTCATGCCCAAAGTATCATTAACACTTCACCAAGCCAGCTGGTTTTTGTCCATTCTGGTTCTCAGTTTCTTAAACAATAAGGCTTGAGCTACTTCCTACAAAAGATTGTTCTCTCTCGATTTGCCAGCTCAGAAATGCCCAGAGTCACGTTGAGCTGCCTGCTCCATGGATCCTTAGGAGGAAGCAGGATATTTTTCTAGGAAGGTAGGATTTCCTGTAGATTTCCTCTGGTCTCGTCACTAGAAAGTGGCAGCAAAGTAGCATTGAAGAAAAGCTGCCAGACAGTTCTTTTTTCATAGATCGCCACTACAGCGGTGTTACTGGTGAGCTGTCCAAGAGGTAGATAGTATTTTAGCTGGTAGGACAAACCCACTTTCTCCTGGAGCAAATAGCCAAACTGTCATTACTTGAGACTGAAGATGGACACAAACCTTTAAAGGAAATAAAAGCCGATGTGTTTGCACACATTAATCAATTTCCCTTGCAGGCATTTCTGTATACTTGTTAGTTGTTTTGTTGCATAAATTCTGGCACAAATTCTGTTTGTTTGCTTTACCTTACTACAAACAATAAAAAACCCCAACAATTTTTCAACTCTCTTTTAATATTCTTGCTTGGGATTTTCTCCTATCACTTATGTCTCCTGAAGTCTCCTTGTATTTAAATGTGGCATAATTTTACTCAGGTACTGATGATCAAAATGAAACCAAATCTATCAGAGCATAAGCATTGTGGGCAAATCTCCCAACTATTTTTGCTCTGATCTGCATCTTAGGGACTTCTTGAATATTCTACTGGTCCAGCAAGTGCAGCATATCTGCAGTAGGAATTTGCATAACAACAACAAAACTGAGGCCAGAGATTCACAATAGAGATGAAGCCTGCAGACTGAAGAAGCTGTTTTGATGGAGAGGACCTCACTCTGGAAAAAACCATACGCCAACTTGCAAAATGGTTTTGATCAGTGAAGTTGGTGGAGTCAAAAATGACTGTTCCACAGTTTGGTCTTGAAACAGCTGTGCACAGCAGCACAGCCTTTTGCTCCCTGCTGACTTGTCCCGACACTGCATTAGCAGGAATGCTTGACTTGATGAAGCTAAATCTTTTGTAAACTTCTCTAAATATTTATGTTTGCACAAAAAGCATCATCCTGTGACAAAAGTGAGATGGATGTTCCTGGCAGCTTGGAGATAGCACGTGGTTAAGCAGCACAGACTAGGGGAGAGAGGGCAATGAACTGGAACACATGTTGAAAGAAGAATGGAGAGTGCTTCACTGTGCTAATATAAGACAGACCTATTCGGGGCCTGATTCTGTGTCGCCACTTAAAGGCTTTCCCCCAAATCGGCAGAAGTTTTGGACACACAAGTAACCCAGTATTTGAATGGAAAAGCCATTTTCATCTTCTTTCCTTTGGGACAATGGAGAACAGAGCCTCTGTTCTTGCCCTGTGACTGTGAATGGCACAGACACATCTGCTCTGGTGCTTCCCAGAAGCAGCTGCTCCCTGCAGCACTGATCTTTCCTCATGCAGATCTTGGAGAAAGAGATGTACTACTGCTCTGTGGCTGCTAGAGAGCAACCACAGGAAACTTCCAACTGCAGCAATATTTCCCAACTCACTGTCACATGTCTGAGAAGGATTGGGAAGTATAGGGACTAGGAACAGAGTACAAAAAGTACATGTAAGAGAGCAGACTTTCCTGCAGAGTAGCTCTTTTTAGCCGTACATCCTTTTATCTTGCCTGCTGCACAGTTTTCCAGTAAATATTATGTGAGGAATACTTCCTAGATAATTGAAAAGTTTAACCCCTTTAGGAGTCTTATCGGGTTCCACCCCAACAGGTTTCTGAAGGAGCAGAGCTAAGGCCATCCTCAAATCCAGAGACCAATTTAACTACATGCAATGTATTTCAACCACATGCAAAACCCCTCCTCATCAAGGCTTCCTGAAATGGTCTGAAACATCTGGAGAGGACATCATTCCAGAATCAGCTACTGCGAGTGATGGACAATTATATGCAAACATATCACAGGGGAAAAAGTTATGGTGCTAAGTAAGATGATTATTGTTTTGCAAAATCAGTAGGACAAAATTTTTATTTTTATTCCTGCCTGGCCATCTCCCCACTAGCGCAAGATCAAGACTGCCGTGCAGGTGTGGCCGTAAGGAACTGTAAGCTTTATTTTCCAGTAAAAATATGTGCAGTTTTGATGTGCAAGTTCTCTGGTCTTCAAATATATTGGACTTTCATGCTGTAGGGATTGAGGTCAATGAAGAAATAAATGAAAATGTGGCAAGAGGAAATAAAAAAATAATTGCGAGAGAACTTCTTGTTGTTTGAGAGAATCATTATTCATCTATAGCATATGCTTAAAATAAAGACTTTGTTTTGTTACCAGACTTGCTGTTTGGCAGGCTACTACCTATTATAAACCCAAATCACAACTATTTCACTTTCAAATATCACAGGTAACACAACACTCCAAAATAATATGGTCCATTAAGAAAGCATATTCAAATCTCTGATATGGGAACAGTTAGGACAGGATATGTCTGATAAAGATGAGGCCAGATTTCCACCTCTGTTTCACAGGTTCTAATCTGGTTCAACTCATAGGAAACTAATTTTTGTGAAGACATAATAGACTATTCTAATGCAGGAAATTAATTTCTGGCCTGTGTTCACTTCTTTGAGGACAAGTATCCTGATTTCTTTAAAAAAAATATAGGAGCATTTTCATTACCTTCTTCCCAAGCCAGTCTCCAGCAGCTGGAGTAAGATTTGAAAAAGAAATCTTCTTTAAATGGTTTATAATCCAAGTTCTGGTTTCTCTTTTGGTCTGAATAGATGTAAACTGAGCAATAATACCACATACAGGTCTAGTTCTTTTGTCCTCTACCATCAAATTAAGATTTGTTTTAGCAACAACAGATTGGATTTATTGAGCCCTTAGAGAAGTGAATTGACTGGTAGCTGTGCCAGGTCTGTATTTGGCCTTCAAGCATAAGGTCACCTGCCTTCTTAAAATGTTATACAGCCTCAAATAATACAAAATAATTTTTAGACAAGTTGGGATTCCTTTCCCGGGTCTTTCATAAAAGCGAATAGAAAGCATTATCTTGCATATAGAATTCCACCAAGCAGGCCAAACCCTAGCAGAGCACAAAAATATTAGAGCAATTTCCGTGGAGTGCAACACTATTAGCCTCCATTGAACCCAGCAGACCTTTGTCCAAAAAGAAAACCTATTATATTTTCTTTAGCACCTCTCTCCAGCTCTAACTTTTTATCCTACATCTTTTTCTTTCTTCTCCATAATGCATTTCTCTAGAGTTAAGGTTCAGCTGAAATCAAACAAAGTAAACATGAAGAGAGGAATCACAGAAAGCAAAAGAAGCGGGTAAATCTATGGGATAAATTGGTGAAGTTCATGAGATTGAAGGTTTAAGAATTTGGGAGATTTGGGTTCAATCTTTTGTGCTACCAGATTTCCTATGTTAGGGTTGGATTCTGCTAAATGAATTTATAGTACAGGAGACAATTTTTTGAACTAGTTGTCTAGCCTTACTTTACAGTCAATAGAGGGAAGCAGGCACTTCATAACTAAAAAAGATCAGATAAAGTCACATTTCTCTCAGCTCACTATGAAGAAAGCCTAAGATAACTTGCTGGGATAAGGGCTTCTGCAGTTGCACAAGATGAATTCATGTTTACTGTAAAATTTTGAAAAACACTTAGAGTCATATTGTGACCAGATTTTTAATGGCATCACACGAGAGACATTTGCAGTTGCATGACCTGGAAATTTTAACAGAACTGCTATTATTCGACATAGCTTAGATACCTGAAAGATCCAGGCACTTAAAAAAATAAGGTGTTGAGATTAATCCAGGTATCAGGATTTTGCAGTTCTGATAAATTAAGCATTATTTCTACTCCCTCTCCAACCTGAAAAACAGGGATGCCTGCTCTTTGTTATCTTGTGAGAATACTGTGAGAATTAACATGGAAAAAAATAATTGTGAAATTATCTCATACTGTGGTAATAGATAGACAAAGCATCTGAAATGCATCAATAATACATAATGCAGGTGGCCTACACTGGATTCTGCTTTAGCTCAGACTGAGACGTCTTGGTCTTGAAGATCTGTTCTGTTTATCTGATGATTGTAGCATCTTTATGAACTCAGTTACTGACCAGGACAAACATATAAAACACAATGACTGTGATAACAGATGAGGAAAACCACCTTCCTGTTCAAAGTGCAGATATAAATGAAGTAGAGGGAAACACCAATTCTTGATCTAACTTCCAACTCTGGAAATCATTAGTCAATGTACCTCTAATTTTTGTGTTAATTGTGGTGCAAATGGTAAAGGTTTATGTTGAGTGGTAAACAGAAAGACCTCATAAAAAACCCTATTCAAGCAAGGGGTTAAAAAAAGGCAGAACAAAAAGCAGAACCATCTGGTCACAAAAAAGTACAAACAGTTGGCCAGCCTTACTCGTACAGCAGCACTCTACAAATACTCAAATACATTTGTGAACTTCAACAGAAACAGTCTCAAAATGAGTCACACCATTAAAGGACAAAGAACTCAGCTATATTGCTCTAGGTTACAATAAATAAGAGCAGGAACATTTTAATCAGCATCCTACTTGGCATTGTTTACGGGTGTGCCTTTGGCTTTTACATCTCAGAAGGGTTATAAGGTCCACTAGCAATTGTTTCTGCTAGTGAACAGGCAAAAGAAAAACACTTGCTGCTCTTTCATTAAGGAACTAACTGCAAGTCTAGATCCAGTGCTAGAAGTTGTTGCTCCTACAAGGATAAGTATTCTTGTTTCCTTGGGATGATGCTATGTCACCACTAAACAGAGATACGAAGACTACATTCAATAGCCTGGGCCAATATAGATCACCACATTTTTTAAAGAAATACTCACTTCATAGAGAAGGCTTTCATTTTTTACCTTCCTGCTCCTAGGTCAGTAACCTGTGTGCTCTGGTCTGAACTGCTCACAAACTCTCTTTGAGGGACTTGGGTGGTTCTTGCCAGACCTTCCCAGGGACACCACCACCTCCTACCACTGCAGTCTGCTCAGGGGGAAGCCCTAATGTGATGGTAACCCATCATTCACACCCTTCTGTTACAGGTTATGGACAACTCTTCTACACGTCTGTGTCCCAGCTCTTCATCTGTGAAATGCAAGTGAAACTGACTTCCTTTTTGATGGGGTTTCTGGAGTATAAGGGCACTGGAAAGACTATGAAATGCTCAGATAAGAAGGCAGGCAGATACAAAGGCCTATCTGTTCAGGATACTACCCAAGAAATATACTTACTAAAAGGCTCCAGTTCCCTTATTGCTGTACTCAGCTGCTTCACAGGCCAGGAAAAAAAAAAAAAAAGTGCCTGGTGTTTTACTAGTACATGTGAAGTAAAAACTCCAGCTGCACTAGGAAGATAAACTGCTTAAGGAAAATATATTTGCAAACATTTCCTTGCCGTTTCTCCACTGATCCAAACAAAACACTGCTCGCCATTGAGGTAAATGTCACCACAGCACAGTAGGCAGGAAAATACCTCAACAAAGCCCTGGTGCATTTGCATGGTGATTTTAAAGAACTGAATCATCTTTAATATGCATCTTTAAGGAAAAGTACCAGGTTTAATCTCAAAATGTGAGGTAAAGTGGACAAAGAGTTGTAATAAGAGATAATCACAGTACTGAAGTGTTAAATTAGTCGGTTTGGGAAAAATACCAGCCTGCTGTTTACAAATCACTTGCAGGGTACAGTAATTATCTTCTCTCTGAGAGGAATACTAGCCTGCTTGCACATCTTGTATCCTCCCATTATTTAAATTAAGCATCAGCTAAGGGTTCAACCAGCTTGGACCTCACAAACTGGAATACTGCTGTTTTTATGTTAGGAAAAAACATGTTGTAATGAGGTTCGTTATCTCAGTAGCATTTTACAGGCAAGAGTATTAATAGGGAATCAGACTAATTTGGGGTCATTATGGAATCAAGGCAAATACAAATTAGTTTAATGCTACTACTCACAGCTTGGAGTGTCAGTAAAGGCACTGAAGGACAGAGTGTGATGGAGCTGAATCAGGCAGCGAGAGGCTGCAAAAGGGAAATTTTACAGCGAAAATATGACAAGATTGAGCAACAACATGGACAGAGGAATAAGACGTGGAGGGCAGAGGAAAGAGGATATCAAAAAGGACTCGACTTACAGGACAATGGCAACTGTGGTTTGTGCCTATGCCAACGGAGAAGTAAACCGAGAAGACTAGGAGAAAATTGTTTTGACTGTGAACTATCATAACTATAACATTAAAATAACTTGAAGTGCAACTTTTGTCCCTTTTATACAGCATTTAAATACTTAGCCATCTACCTGGGCTGAGGAGAAAGAGTGCAGGCATGCATGTTCGTACTTGGAGAGGTCTGATGGGAAGGCTGGTAAGAAGCTCTAGTACGCTCAAAACTACTTCCAAACAAAAGGGTGAAAGCTCGGCGGGGACCAGGTTTTGCTGCAGAGCTGGCTAAGGGCCCTGGGGGTCCAGCCTTACCCAGCAACTCAGCTAGGCTGCCAAAACACAAACGAAAGCCATGGATCCAGTCTCTGCTTATTTATGGAGACTCTGGCTTTAATTCTTATACAAGAAGCACACAGATGAAATAAAAAAAGTTACACAAAGAACCTGATGAGACCTCGTCTCATGCTGGGCCCCAGTTTCATGGACAAATATTTGACAAGGGATATTAGAACTGCGTATTTATCTCTTCAGCCGTGTACTTTCATTATGCCAATGGCTGAGACCCAGCTCATTATTCACAGAAGTACACATTTCAGTGCCTAAGGACCGTTACCACACACAAGTACCTGTCTAAACAGATTTTCAGCAGTCTAGTGGAAATCTAGCCCAGGAAAAAACTACTAAGAAACCTCTAGTTTAGTTCTTGTCCCTCAAAGATTCACACAGTGAGTCTCCAAGGAACGAGCTGCTAACTGATTACCGCACATCCTCTTTTCTGAGAAGACAAAAATTGTTTACAATTACAATGTTACACAGTACTAAACAGAAACATATATTATGCATATACACTGTACTGAAAAGATGTGCATTTTAGGAACGAGAATAAACAAACAACAGAAAATCCATCTGGATGCAAAGAAGCACATTTGCAACGTTGTTTGGAAGACATCTTCATTTCAAAGAGGTCAAACTGCTGCACCAGCCTTGCCCTTTTACAGAGATTTCCAACATATAATGTGTTTTTGTATCACAGAAGTGCCCGTGCTGTAAGTTTGGTGGTTTGCAGCTGATTTGAATCTTTGATGAGCTTATCATTACAGCTTCACAGCTGTAAAAATCAAAAGCTTTGCATATAACCCTGTAATGCCAAATTCCTAAATAGCACCAGACTATTTTTTAAAATTTTAATTATTACTTATAGAATAACTATATATATAAGTGTTGAAAAGAGCATTAAATGAATATGCTCAAATACCATTCTGCTAAAGCTGATCCACAGTCTACTGAAGCCTGGAAGGATTTCCAGAGTAAGATTCATCCAAACATATGTCCTGGGGGTAGCTGTCTAATCTTCTGTACACCTGACAGAGAAATGGGTGCTTTTAGGCTTTGATTTGTATCAGACTTAAGCAGGCTTCTAAAACAGAACTTAGTAAATGCGCCCCTTTCTTTCTGCTGACTGTAAAGGAAGGCTACACAATGAGTTCCAATACAGGTTACTTCTCCCTTCCTACATCCCTCAATGATGCCTTTAGCATTCAATTGATTATCTACACTTTTCAGAAGATATGTGCTGCATCATACTAAATACTTCCAGGCCAGCCTTTGACTGACCCACCCTTTTCATTGTGGATTTTCTACAGTTTTCAATGTGAGATGCTCCCATCGTTTTGTCTTTCTGGCCTGATGTATATTTGTACCAAATAAAATAACATCCTTCTGCAGGGACATTCTTCCCCTGCCTGGCTACTGTCATGATCTGCCATCACAAATCAAGGAAATCAAGGCTCTTATTGGACATGAAACAGGAAGCAAAACCACAGCACTGTGTCAGACATCATGCCAGAATTTCACACTGGGAGAAACTGCAACAAATATGAGAAAACACCAGCTTCTTCAGTCTCTTAATTCAAAATACATTTCACTCTTTAGCACAATACTTGCAATATTTGGCCCGTGAGATCCCCTGACATCAGTCAGAAGACAGCCAAGACAACTTAAAACTGAGCACGAGCACAGTGCTCACCACCACGTGCCTGCAGACTGCGGGACGTGGCTTTCAGCTGCCCTGCAGCTTTCTTACTCTGTCGCAACCATATAAAGGGATGTTTACATCAAGTGCTCTTGGTTCTCATCTTCAAACACTTTATTCACAAAAGCCCTATTGAAAGCAAAGGTACATGATGACGAAGGAAGGCAGCAGAAAGGAGCTCTTTTTGTTTAATCCATTTCTGTGCAAAAGCCTCCAGGGTTTTGAAGTACTGAGGATAACAGTTTTAGAGAAAATTCACTGCTCTAGTCTCTATTCTACAAGTTGGGGTTTTTTTAATATGTATGCAAACATGGAGAAGGTCAAACAGATTACCAAGTTCCTGCCAGGAATTTTTCATTTTCCTGTTCTGGCTGAAAATTGTTACAAGCAAAGCCATGTGGCATCGTAACAGGTAGAGGTTTTTTAAAAAAATAAAAGAGGATCCAACTGGCTTTACCGGAAATTATGACTGGCCTAACTCATGCACATTTTCCTGACAACATACTGCACATCTTCAGGGTGATGTCGTGACACAAAGTAATTTACTGTGAAACTTTATGGTTTTGTGTTGTAAGCAGCAAACCCAGAGCCTCAGCAGATGTGTGGGACAGTCTCCTTCTGGCCCACTGAGGCAATCCAGTCCCGAAGGATAAGTGAAGTCTGCAGCGCTCTTTGCTGGACACTGTAAATGGACAAGATGGAGACAGAAGACCAACTCATAACTACTGTCCCAGACAGACAGATTTGCTCCTAAGTGATAACAGAACTATACCCCCACAAAAAAAAAAAAAACAAAACGCAGAGCACAAAGATCTTTGCTATCTTTGAACCATCAAGAAAAAAGTGCATAGTGCAACTTTATGTGTACCCTCAACAAGCTGGAGGAGTTAAATGCTACTGTACAGGAAGTGGTACAAGATTGTTCCTCTGCTCAGTGCAGCCACAAAGCTGTTTGGGACTCCTGGAAGAGGTTAACCTTCCTTTCAGAGAAAATCGAATGGGCATAGACTGAAGGAGTTCTTCCTATTCCACTTCTAATGTTAATTTCAAACATGGCTGCAGTTAGTAACGTGAACAAAGACAAATGAACAGTAAAATACAACGCCACACTTCATACGTGCATAATCTATTCCTTAATATCAAGTTAATAAAAGAGAAATGCTATTTGATGCTCTATATGGTGGCTGCTATCACCCTAATAGTCAAAATCATCAGCTGGCTCCACTGGGCTGTGGTGCCAGTGAAATGCAGCCAGGAAACAAAATTTTGAAGAGGAAATGAATGCAACAGTATAATCACAGAGC